>KZ451959.1:805090-955090 GCA_002786265.1 Apostasia shenzhenica
GCTGAATGCTGGCCTGCAAAGAAGAAACATACAAATAAAATAAATGTTGCAGAAATGAGGATGTTAAGGTGGATGTGTGGATATACACGAAAGGATAGAATGAGAAATGAGTATATCCGAAAGAAAGTTGGTGTTGCACCAATTGAGGATAAACTTAGAGAAAGTCGGCTTCGATGGTTTGGACATCTAAATCGCAGGCCAATTGAAGCTCCAGTTAGAAAAATTGAGTTACTGGATTTTGCACATGTACAAAGAGGAAGAGGGAGACCAAAGAAGACATGACAAGAAACTATAAGGAGTGATCTTAGTTACTTAAAGTTAGATAAGAATTTGGTAACTGATAGAGCGCAATGGAAACAAAGGATTCATGTAGCCGACCCCACCTAGTGGGATTAAGGCTTGGTTGTTGTTGTTGTTGTTGTTGTAAGCATCCCTCTTGCATCTTATGCCTTATAGTAATCACTTCCACTCCCTCTGCTAGATCATTTCTAATTTGATCCACTATAGTACGACACTAATTCATCTCAAGGTTCGCATCTCGGCTACACAATTCATATCTTGCCATTCAACAACTAACATTTACTCCCGTATAGCATCGCTGGTCAGGCAAAAGTCTTATAAAACTTATTTTCAACTTGATAGGCAACAACTATCACAAATAACTGATGTTACACTCCTTCATTTTGAAGTTTGAACATCCTGCTCGTTGGAGAAAAACCAAAATCCTTCACAAGAACACTAACCTAAGTCCATGACCAAATCTACCTCTCTTTGTGCACAACTAAATGAGATCACATACGTGTGATTTTGAAGTTTGAAAAACCAGCACAATGGTGAACCACCAAAATCCTTCACAAGAACACTAACCAAGTGGCCTTGATCAAATCTATCCTTCTTTGTGCACAACCAAGTGAGATCACATACATATGAATCTACACCACAACCAGGCACGTCAACTTGAACAAGAAGAAACCAATATTTGGATGGAAAAACCATATAAACTGAGGAAAACCAATGGGCTGTAACCTCCCAAATTACTACCAACTACCAAGTTTAGGTTTTCTAAAGAGGAAACCTAGGGGATCACAATTTCAACACCACACTACTGTTGAATTACAACAAACCCTTGCTTGATATAAGTAGGTTCATAGGAGAGAGGCCACTACTGTGTTGTTTAATGGTCGAAAGGTCCCTCATAATGATGAGTCATTTTGATTGGGTCCACATAAGGAGACACCCACCAAACAGTTCCCCCTCACGATTCATGTAGAAGGCTACCCCAAATCGGCTCTCATATAGATGCTAAACTTGGACAGTGAAAAACACTTGGTCATCAAATTTACTGCATTTTCACAGATACAAATCTTCTCAAGGTGTCGAGATTTCATCTCCATCAAACCTCTAATCCATTGGTACCCGAGATCAATCTGCTTTGACTAGCTATGAAAAATTGGTTCTTTTGAATTCAAAAAAAAAAATCCAGTTCTTAGCAAGATGAAATGACATTCTAACTATCAGAAATAGTATACACTTCTCTTGCTTAAAATTAAATCCAAGCTCCTGCATGAAAGTTTTCAATTTTCATCCACAACAGCTCCCCTTACTCCTTAGTAGCTGCAACGTACTCTTTCTATAATGGTCATAATGCTGTAATGCAACCCATGTTTGAAGCTTTGACTGCTATGATATTACTCCCCCTGCATACTTCATCAGAAATCCAGAAGTAGACTTCCTAATATCAAGATCACCATGTAGATTTTCATAAGCATAACCATATAACATATGCTCGACCTTACCAAAGAATAAACACATCTTACAAAGAAAAATGCTAATAACCTAAACTTGGTGCTGCAAACTATTTTGAAATATGTAATGCCAAAACAATTATTCATTATCTATTTGAATCTTCAGTTAGAGTTTAGCCAATTACTTAGGCCTAGGTGCCTCATAAATAAAGTTCCAATGTTAAAACCATTTAATCAGTAGTTAAATTTTGGACTTCTTTAATTAATTGACTTAGGTTAGGTCCAACTGCTTGATTCTAACTTACTTCAGTTTTGGTTTGGAAATTAAGTTGCCTTGATTCTAAGATTGAACTAGCTCAGAATAAAAAATGTTTCTTTAAGTTAAATTCGGTTCAATTTAAATTTAAGAATTTCAATACTGAGATAGAATCAGTTTAGTTGCTTACAGGTTGCGCAATTGTGCCAACCATAGTAATTTCTCAATATTTTGTATTATGTTATGGATTTTATTTCACATTATAAAATATATAATTATGGCTATAATTGATTTTTGTGATTCTAATACTGAATGAAAATATATATAAATCTATTTTTAGATCAGTACATAAATCACTTATAGAAGTGATTGGAGCTCGCCTTTGAAGTTCTGCGTATTATTTTTTTGAAAAACTGCGATTCATAATTGTATTATCATGTGTGCAATATTAATTGATGTTGAATATGGTCTTTTGCCAACTACCTACATACTAAATCCTGCTCACCTTTCATTTTGAACACCCATTGTGTCATTACCTTATATATTCAGTAACTTTCCATTCCTTTCTGATATTAGACTAATGACTCTTGGCCTTTATATCCTAGAAGAATGTCAAGAGCTTCTGCCCAGGAGCTATACTTCTGGCTCTCTTCAAACAGGATCATTACATTCTAGTTATTTCATGAATATCCTTTCTGCTAAGTCATCGTAAAAAAATGGTTTTCTTCACATCAAATTGCTCTAAGTTTAAAATGGATGCAAGACCAAGTATACCTCAAATTAAATTCATTTTTATAACAGATAAAACATCTTATCAAAGTCAACCTCTTTCTCTAAAGTGAATCACTTCGTTAACAAGCAAGCTTTATACCATATAAACAAACTGCTCTCATCATGCTTCACTCTATACTCATTTGTTACGTAGTGCTCTCTTATATTTAGGTAACTCCAGTAAGTCTTAGAAGTGATTCTCATGCAAGGGTTTCATCCCTTTATGGATGGTGTCTAATCAGTCAATTATGTGCACACTATCATAACCTCATCATAGCTATAAAGCTCTCTCATCCATCAGTGAATCACATAATCACATGTAGTGCATCTAGTAGAAGGCCAATGAACTTTACTAGAACTCTTCAAAATAAGCTTTGTTAGTGGGCGTCAAGAAGCAGGCTCAATTCATACCAGTTGTGGCTCAACAATATCATCAACATAAGCAACATCTACCAGTCTCTTCATGCTTTTCCTACACATCTCCCTCATAGTCACCATGACTAGTTCATAGAGCACACATCAATATGAATTAATCCGATAACATGTTTTCTTCAGTGTCAAGATTGCTTGTAAAATGCCACATTGCCACTCCATATTGCTTGTAATGCAATGAGTGAAAGTTCGAGAGGAATATCTTTCACTCTAGGAAGAATGCTAAATTTGAAGGCCTTGCTCACTATGTGGCCAAGCCTTCTATGCTGAGCTCAATCACAACTTCCCTCTATACTGAGTTGACTTCACCTCTATTAAATTTAGTTTGCATCAAGTACAGAGTGCTTTTTTTTTTGAAAAGTATAGAGTGCTTTGCTCCATTCCTCTTGCCAATAAGCTTCCACTTGCCATCACCAAAGAAACTATTGCAGCCTTCATTATCTAGCTTTCTGATAGATGTCAAGTTTAGGCAAATATCTACAACATATCACGTCTTTAAACAATAGTCTAAATCCAAGGAGCTTTGAACATGGCGAAGTGCTCTACCATTTGGCTAACACAAGAAGAACTCACATGGGAATTTCACCGGATAGTTAGATACTATAAGCCTAAATATGGTGGTGATGTGCTCTGCCATTTCGTTAACAAGAAAGCTTCAATTGCGATTTTTACCGAGCACATTATAGGCCAACCAAGTTCTGATACCACTTCCATTTTGGTGAACAAGCAATCTACTACACAAGAACACTAATAAATGCCTAAGATACAATCTACCACTCTTTATGCATGATCGTATGAGCTCATATATATGTGAATCTACACCACAACCAAGCACATCAACAAGAAAAAGAATAGAAACCAACATTTGGACAGAAAGCCCTCAAGATTGAGGTAAAACCAATTGGCTATAACCCTCCCAATTCACTACAAAGTTTGGATTTAATTTATAGGAAACCTAGAGGATTACAAGTACATCAAGAGCACACCACACTTGGTTTATAGTAAATGAATTATCAACAAGATGGATTACTACAAACAAAGAGAATTCACTACTACCAC
Organism: Apostasia shenzhenica; assembly: GCA_002786265.1. NCBI lineage: Eukaryota > Viridiplantae > Streptophyta > Magnoliopsida > Asparagales > Orchidaceae > Apostasia > Apostasia shenzhenica. The sequence continues at coordinate 809,354 of KZ451959.1, forward strand.
ATATTACATTTACAACAAAATGAGCTGAGGTAAGATCTCTCCAAAATATAGAATGGAGAGAGAATCTTTACCAACTCAAGCTAGCAAAGAGGATCCTCCTAAATCGTGGAGAGAATGCTAGAAACCACCTTAAATTTCTTTTTCCACCTCTCCGTTCTTCTTCGTCTTCTTTTCTCCCCTTCCACCAAGACACCCAAACCACTGCTTGTCGTAAGTGGCTCATGGGAAAAGACAGCTAATGAGCAGTTTAACAGTCATTCTACAGAACAGGGCCTCATAAAGAATGATCATTTGAGGAGAGACCCACCCAATACTACCTTGATTAGGTAATAAGTTATAGCATTTTCTCCCTCAATAATTACCTTTTGCAAGATTGCTATAATGATTCTTTTCTCACCTTTAAGAAGAACCTTAGATATTACTACTCATTTCAAGGTAAATAAATTTCTATAGTTTCCTGAAAGCAAATGTATTTTCCCAATGTATAACCATGAAACTAAAACTATTATAACCCTGCCACCACATCTTTCCTTCTACCAAAGTTTAAGGAAAAACCTTGATACATTTTAGACAATAAATTATGTTAAAGTTGTACCAAAATGTTTTAATTATTTCAGGTTGCAAAATTTATTTGTAACCTCATATATAATTACTTAAAATAATTCACTGATTTAAAGTTACCAGATTGCATTTCAGAGAGAAAAATGCTGCTGTTGAAGTGGCGTGATTCCCACCACCGACATCGGAGCCTCCACATATCTCTAGTTTCTCCTTCTGTAAACAATCTGGGAATTCTGATGCAGCTCGTAATATTTGTTACACCTGCAATATTTGATGATACACAATCTTCATAGTCAAATATCACAGACATTTTGAGTTTATGAAAACAAGAAGCAAGTTCTTCCCAAATGCTGGATTTCCCATTAACTGCATCCAAATTCATAGCCAACATTTCCAAGAGTAGCACAGTACTGTAATTCCCTACAGAACAGAATAAATGCATGACCAATATCAATTAAAAAAAAACAGCTATTGATTGCTCTGTTATGCTTCAAACCTGTTTTGTGCATTTTGATTAGCCTTTCTAGTGAATAATTACATGTAGGGTCCCGTTTCAAGGCATTCTCATAGCAGCTCCAAATAGCTGATCTTTTATCTCTAAGAAAACACTGCAGTAGTCTGCCTTTTAGTCTGCAAGAAAGATTTATCGTAGCTAACATCGGATATGTGTAAATAAAAGCATCAACATACATACGCACAAACAGATAAAAGAAACATTAAAAAAAATTTGCAGGCACCTACCCTCCTTCAGATCTCACAAAGATAGAAAAAACATAAAATAAAGTCTGCTTAATATTTTGAAAAGATGAAGCTAACTTCTACGGGCTGTTTTCTGCCTCACACTGCCCACGATTGTAAATGACAAACAATAGATTGCAATGTATTCAACTTATGTTCTTTTGATTTTCTTGTTTCTACTCCAAAAATAGCATTTTTCATTAGTTTATTTTTTGTAATTTATTAGAGGATATCCCATATATTTTGGAACATATGTTAAATGGACCTTTGAACTCTCCGCCCAATTTGAGATCACCAAATTAATTTTTGTAACAAAATTAATTAATTAACTATAATAATAGGTGGCTTATTCTCTTATTTCATGCAACACATTGGAGCTTCCTTATACATTATAAGCACGAAAAATGTACTAGGTGAGTTTATCACCATGCATGTTGACAAGTTTCCAATAAACTTGTTGACCTCTGAACCAATATTTCCCTTCCCCTCTCCACCCTTTTGATGTAGCAAAAAGGGCTTGCACCATTAGGAACGCCTAGTTGAAGGTGAGCTATGTCTCTTTTAAAACTGCAGTTACTCCTAGAATATTTTCGAAAAACTGACACTTCAAAATACCTGAGAACCAACTAGTTACCTAAGTTCACACAAAAGGATCATGTCAAGAAAGTCATTTCAACAAACCTGAAAGAAAGTGTCGAATCTAATTCATTGCAGGACTTGTCAAGCTCCATAATCGCTTCATGCACACGATCACCAAGCAACAAAAGCTGATTATAAACCATCAGTTCAAGACAGATTCAACAACAAAGAAAAACAGGCACAGAAAGCAGATTATGGTTTTAGATAAACATAAATGAGGCTAAAAGAGATAAAACGATCTAGTACCAGAAAGTGAATGTCTTCGGCAAAAAAAATCCCTAACTTTATCAAGGTCAATTTTTGTACCATAATCTACAAGCTTAAGCTCTCAGGTTAATTGAATCTAGAGATATAACATGATGGTACAGCCAACTCTATGGTTTCCATTCATTTCTTACAGATTAGGAAAAAAAAAATCAATGCAGAGAAAAATCCAAGCTGCAAAGCCAAAATGAGCTTGTGTGAAGAGTGAGTATGGATATAGCATTATTGTTACATCATAAACTACAAACTAAAGCTTTTTTTTTTTGACAATACAAACTAAAGCTTTTAGATCACCAAACCTATTCAAATTTCTGATCTTACCAGATCATCAAAATATCTCAAGTGACAGTTTTGTCATGTGAAAGGGACATTTGATATATAAAAAGTGACATAAAATACATGTCAGTTAGGCATGGCAAGATCCACAGATTTCCCATAAGTTTTTAATTTCCAGACAGAAGTACTGAGAGACTAACTGTGCATCTGTGTGTGTGATTCGCATAAATGGGGGAAACCAAATTTGTTTGGGAAAAACTTTTTCCCACCATATATATACATATATATATATATATATAATAACAATAATTAAAAACACTTTATTGTACATTCTACACAACTTTCAATACAATTATGAATTTTATTTCACATCTTACATAAATATATACCAAATTAACTTTATTTCTCTTCATACATTAAAAAAACCATCACTTTTTCATTTTTTTCCAAAAACCAAGCAGAACCTAGAGTGGTTGAGTGGAGATATGTACATACGCAAAAATATGAAACAATCAAACTCAAGAACAAGATTTGACCATGCTTTGTAAACAGGTGTAAATAAACGTATTCTAATAATCATTAGAACAAGCACGTGAAGCATCAGGAGTAGACCTAAGCATTGGTCGGGTTAGGTGGGTGGTCCAGGTTGGGTTAGGTTGGGTAAAGGATTACATTTAAATATTAATAAACTCAAACAATATCATATGGCGAGCCAAACTACTGAACCCAAGCTCAGCCCACACTCAGGTCGAGTCAAGCTAGGTTTGCCTGGGTAACGCGCACTGCACAGCACTCTAGCAGGACTCACGACAAAATTCCAGCATTAAATCTTTTAAAATTTAAGCATTTCCAAATTCCAAACCTGCTTGACCTACAGCTTCATGTTAAAATTTTATATTGAAATTTAATTTTAATTCAAGTAATGCTACTACTAAAAATAAAATCGAAAAAATTTTACTCCATATTCCATTTGTATTTGCCCAATTACTTAATAAATTGATGGATGGTGCAAATCTAACCCATAATTTGGTCAGGTCGGGCCGGGGCTAGTTAAACATAAGATAGGAATGTTAAACCAAATTCAACATTTCACGGACTTGAGCCCGTGCCGACGTCTAATCAAGAATCTCCTCATAAGATGTAATAGCCTTTTTGTTGTCGAGGATTGCAATCACAAAAGCAATATAAGAAGCAAAAAAGAAACATAAAACCCAATTAGTTTGATCTTTGTATTGCTTCTAGAAGTTACAGTACTAGAAAAGCATCTAATACAACTCCTAAGAAGTCATAGTATATTGTATTGACTCTGAGGATTTGCCTTTTCCCTACCATTTGGGCAAGCACGAAAAAATTCTAACTTTCATGTCATTCTAGTTAATCAGCTGCTTGTCCAAGCACTCTTCAACGATATTTGAAGGCACTATAACGTCCTGATTGAATGGTGCAGTAGGCATGGGCGAGGTGATCAAAGATCATCACAACACCCTCCTCAAAGCCATAGGGATCAGGCTACACACGTCATTCACTTGGCAGGGATGGCAACAACTGTGGAAATGATGAGAGCCGCTCAAGACCGAGCAGACACATCTGATGGGATTTGGTTGGAGGGAGACTCATCATTGTGATTGGCGACATCTATAGGACAACCAAAGGAGATACTTATGACAGCCCCCTTTTTAACATTTTTGATATTTTTTGTGCTTTCAAAGCTTACAGGATTACTTATATATATATATATATAGAGAGAGAGATGCAATAAAGTAGCTAACTTTATAACTTCTTTCTATTGTTTTGGTGACATCACGTGGGAAGGGAGAATATCCCTCCAGCACGATTTTGTGCGATCCTTGCTGAAGATCGTTCCTTTTATACTTGATGTACTTACTTTACTTTTATAGTATCATAGGCTACGACTGAGTTTCAAAAAAACAATGCTTATAAAAGACTAATAGTAATTTAAAGGAAGACAACATGAATTTTAAACTGGATAGCATTTTACCTGTATGAGAGGAAGTAACGCAGCAAGCACTGGTGGCTTTGAATGAAGAGCAAAGCGCAAATGTTTCACTGCATCTCTGTAATTATCATTAGGAAACTTCCTATAAAGATGGATTGACTGCTCTGGATCCTCCGCCAAGAGCTTCAATTGTATGGGCAGCAAGCTTTTGTCCAGACCTTAAAGATCCCCAAGAAGAATGCAATTCAAATTTTCATGTCAACTTACAAAAAAAGAAACAAATCTCAGATAAAGCATCATTCATGCAATTACACTGAACTACTATCCTATTTTAAAATTAAAATTAAATTAGATAAATAAAAACTTAAGAACTAGATTAAGAAATTCAATTAAATCAGATCCACGGAATTAACACCTTCTTAAGTATTTTTCAAACAATACAACTAAAAATCCAAATTGAAGTTTTGATCTCTCAATTTTAGACTCAAATCACCCGTTGGACTGGAACCAGCTTGGGCAATTGGGCATGTTACACCAGATAGGAACTGCAGTTCTCATGGTTAGGGCTCTACAATCGAATCACTCAGGAGAAGAGAAAGAGTGCTCAGTTCGGCGCTTGGCTCAGATACGACAGTGTGGCAACTGGGATGGCCATGAGGCACGAATGAGGATCGTGAGACTCACGGATGAAGCAAATGGGTCGCAAGAGGCAAAATCAGAGGACAAAGAGGCATGACGAAGGTAGATGACCAGGCGACGTAGATGACAAGACAGATGAAGAGCAGTGTGGAGGCAGTGTAGTTGTGTGCGGCCTCTGGATCTTACAATTGTCGATTGTGTTGTCGTGGAGGTGATGGCAAGTATGGTGAGATGTAGGCTCAATCAGTCAACGTAAAGTGATGCCAAGAGCAAAGTAGCAAAGCAAGTTGGAGTGTGGTGTTGGTCGAAATGAAACCAAACAGAAACGACGATAATAATGAGTGGGAAGACGAAGGTGGAGAGTGAGAAGCAGGTGGCTTGGTGGTTGTATTAGATCAACAAAAGAAAGAAATGCAAAAAATAGTTTTTTTTTAACTATAAATTAGAATTATTATTTTTACTATAAATTAGAAATAGTTTTTTTTCCACTCAACATGATAACTAGGTTAAAGAGATTCTCATACAATGTCCTGCCTTGTCTATCTAAGATATTAGCTCATTTCATAACCATATTTCATTTTACCCAAATTTTATTAGTCAAAGGCCCTGTTTGGCGCAAGGACCAAAACAGAAAAAAAATGGTACTAGTTTAAAAAACAACAATAATAATAATAAATAAATTTTTTAAACCATTCTACACAAATTCTAATATAAAAAAATATTATTTTACTTTACATACTCAACAATTTAAAATAAAAATATCAACTTTATTTCACATTCTAGACTAAAATATTTGAATCAAGTATTTTGATCTAGGATGTGAAATAAAATTTATATTTTTATTAAAAAATATTGAGTATGTGAAGTAGTATATATTTTTTATATTAAAATTTGTGTAAAATAATTAAAAAAATTTATTTATTTATTATTATTGTTGTTTTTTAAACTACTACTATTTTGGTCCTGATTTTGGTCCTCGCACCAAACAAGGCCTTTATGATTATTATAATGACTGGTGGCCCCCCTTATAAAGAGACTCCGTTACGCTGAAACCGGGAAATAAAAATAAATGCAAAATATATAGATAGCAAACACATTTATGATAAATTTAAATAAAAAATGCACACACTCAAAATCAGACTAATATGACCAATATTCAGTTTCCATAATCTGCTTTGAATCTTCAATCAAATTTAATAAGCAACGAATTAATCTGGAAATAATCGATCAATCAACCCAAATCTGATTCCCTAGTCAGCATCAAGCAAATCTGTAAGGAATCTGATGCATGCTCCTAGGGTGTCCCACAAAATATCCAATCTGTCATGCATCATAAGCAATCATAGAGATTGAGAACAGTTATTGCTAATTGTACATGGTTTTACACATCAAAGGGGAAAAAAAAAAGGATGACAAGAGGCATAAGTAATCTACAACATGAAAATCTAAAAAGAACATCATTGAGCAGAATAAAGAATTGAGGACAAAAAAGGAGAGACCAACCAGGTGCAAAATAAATGGAAGTGTTGAGGAGGTTATCTTGTTTGGTAGGAAGACCTGTCTGCTCATCTTCTTCGAAACATTGGCCTGTGTCAGGTTCATGTGCATGGAAAGTAACACAAGATTTTTTTCTAGAAAGGTGATGATTTCCTTGCATCTTCTCATTCCCAATTGAGCTATCTGAAAAACATCTAGAAGAAGCTTTGATAACCTCATCATCAACGGCATCATGACCATTTGAACTTTCACCCATGTCAGTTTCCTGGTAATCATCAATTAAGGGCATTCCATTTGCATCTGATGACAAGTGAACTTTAAAATTCTTAATTTGCATCTCTTCCGGGAGAGAAGCGTACCAGAGCTGATACAAGACCAGTCCATGGATCAAGTTTACGAATGGCCCGCTTCCAAGCTCATCACTAACAAGACTTCAAAAAAAAAAAAAACATTGGTCATGTACAGTCACTATGTTTGAGTCATCAAAAACCATACCCATGAACGCAATATAATCTTGAAGAGGACAAATCTGTAAGTGTGTGTGTTTAGTCATCTAAATTTAAGCATCATCAAAAAGCCATTACACATTATTTCTGAAAATTATTTCTGATTAATGGTAGCACAGATGAAAGCAAAGTTCATGAAACATATTAAAGTCAAAAAGAAAACAATGAAAGTTCAGGTCCTGTCATGATTTAAAATACATCCTTTTGAGAGTAAAACCAAGGGACATATACAAAGCTACCAAAGAAGTTAACATTGGCATGTTAGTCTGATCTATTAGAATATTTTTTCTAAAAAATTCTTAAGCTGAGAAGAGAAGTTTCAGACAAGAACAAGAGTCAACTTAAACACCACACAAAACCATGCAATATCAAGAATGAGCAAAAATCAACATGACCATCTTGTACTTTTAATCATCTTAACAGTTCTATGCACTTTGTTGCCAGTTCATATAGAAACAAGTAAGAAAACACAATGAGGTTCCAAATAATGTATAATGCATGCCTCTCGCACATTCAAAACCCTTTGAAAAATAACAAATAACTGTGTGGATCAACCAATAAATAACATTTTTCAGGAGGTTTGCTGTAGATTATGGCTGTCAATTCATAAAAAATAAAAAATTTAAACATCTGATGCATTTAAGTTCTCATATTACTAGACCAGCGTCTTTAGGCATGAAATCACAAACTGCCCCATGTATTTAGGATGACAAAATTAACAAACAATCAATTCTTGTGATCTTGCAGAAATCTAGTTATTCCTCAAGAGAATTTATCGGGTTCTGCTTGTAAAAATCATTTGATAGCATGAACAAAAACATATATACCAAATATTCAGCTTCTTAACTCAAACATAATGTGGTTCAAAGCAATGTGGCAGCTAGCTGTGGACCATCATATCCCCTCCTGCACAAATTGCCTAACATACCTTCCATTGACAGCAAAGCTATAGTTTTGTCTCCTAAAACAAAATTTTGGTTGTAATGGGTTAGATTACCACAAACACATAGGGACATTCCAAAACAATGATAAATAAAGAACTTGCACATGGCCCTCTTTTTTTGAGAATATTACCGGAGAGGCTTTTCCCACACAATTTTTTTTTTTAAAAAAGTCGTCTATAAAGAAATACAAAACCATAGTATAGAATAAGATCAACAAAATAAAAATAAACAAAGATTTGCAGGTAATGCTCATGAAAACACGTCATATGAAAAGACTCTATGGGTGGAAAAATAGCACCAACCAGAACAATATCAGAAAAAGCATGACAGTCAATCGATAACATGACAAGACAAAAAAAGGACAAAGAAAACCTCAATGAAGAAGCCTTAGCGTATTTCATATGAAGAAAGTTATCAAAATGAATGCTTACAATTTTGTGTAACAAAGTGCCTCGTCATATCTCCCTTGTGTAAGATAGAATAATGCTAACTCCAACTGAAGAGACTGCATCTGCAGTATAAAAAATGTGAGAAAGTTACTAGATTTCATGTACTTAATTTTCAAAGAAAATGATTTGTCCAAGACTGTAACGACAAAGAAAGTGCATGCCAAGAATACAACATTCTACATAGTTACCTTCTTTGGCGACCTTTTTTGCCAGGATAATTTACTCATCCAAATCTCATAAGTTGCTTTAATGAAATTCTGGTAGTTTCTTCCTCGAGAGAACCGCTTCTGAAGTTCCATAGCAATCTAAAAATATATACCATGGCTGTTTAGTAAAGAACTCTAATGCTGCCACAAGGTACCAATAAAGAATAAGGGGAAAGTACATATATAGCGCAAAATATATATGAAATCAAATATTAAACAGATAATCTTGTTATTAACATATATCCCACAAATAAAATTGTAGTACCAAAGGATTAACAAGCCAGTTAAATTATGTTACAGATAATAAAGGTATTTGTGTATGTTTAAGTTGCACAATCTGCTAGCAACCATAAGTAAAGTTAAAGAATACATAAAAAATTACTCCTGAACTGTAGATTTGCATGGCAATGACAAGGTTTCCAACAGAACAGGACAAAACAAATAAAACTTGAAATGGAACTTTTCAAGATAACCGACTAAATATTTCTATAATGCCTCTGCACTATATATAAACAAAAAGATTTTGGAAGTAACAAGCATCTTCAAATTCTACTAACTGATTTAACATTTCTTTAATACTTTTGCTCTACACATAACAAGAAATCCTTTGGTTTGGGATTATAGCGAGTTATTATATGAGCTTAACTTTTTTAACTTAATTTTGAACTAAACGTGAAAAAGCTTCTAGTTGTCAATGAAATTATGAGTATTTATAACAGTTCTATGATTCTTTCACAATGGTTATTCGATATTCTGTGGGACTAAATCTTTTTAAACTCATTCAACAAAAAAGTTTTTTGATATATAGTCGTAAGATGGGAACACACTATTGCTGAGTCTTAAGTTTTGAATGAGAAAAACGGAGAGTTACATTAGGCAGTCGAGAACGTTTCAAGATAACCGACTAAATATTTCTACAATGTCTCTGCACTATATATAAACAAAAAGATTTTGGAAGTAACAAGCATCTTCAAATTCCATTGAATGAGAAAAACGGGGCCTGAGTAACAAGCATCTTTTTTAACTTGGAGACAAACGGGGCCTAAGTCTTAAGTTTTGAATGAGAAAAACGGAGGGTTACATTAGGCAGTCGATAACCTACATAAAACTTGTCTAATGAATATAACATAAATCCTTTAAAAAATTTGTGCTTAAACTAAGGCGTTCCCTATAAGTGACAAGTTGTGATGCCTAAATACAGTAAAAAATGAGCATAAGTTGCTACATCGAGGCCTGAGTGTAGTGATAAATATTAGTGGGATGACTACTAACATTATAAGTGTGTATATTTATCAAGTTGGTTTGGATGCAAGTATTAAAAAAATATGCTAAAATGATTTAAAACATGTTATAAATCTTAATTTTATATCAAAGAAATCTATTATGAAAATTATTTATTAGTTAAGAGATCTAGTGAAGAATCAAAGAGCACGTGGGACAGGTGAGGGAAGGATTGCTGCGTTAGTCGAAACTAGGGCTTGTGCAATTGAATCAGAAAAGGCTGCACATGTAAGAATGGAAGGAGACAGCGGATTGATTGCCCAATTCCAAAACCACTAGGTTTCCCTAAGCCATTTTCAGTAAAGGAGAATAGATCTATTCAAGCAAGGTTCCGGCTCGACGCTCAAACTCACTCCCTGCTCTAAAGCAAATTTCTTCAAACCGAAGGAAGGGAAGAGCTCAATCACATCCGGGATATCAAAATGGGGCGTGGCCAAGCGGTAAGGCAACGGGTTTTGGTCCCGTTACTCGGAGGTTCGAATCCTTCCGTCCCAGATCGTTTCCATCAGAAACGAAAGAAGGAAGAGAAAAGACGATTTGTATTTATTCCTTATCGATTTAGAAAAAGCCTATGATAAAGTTCCAATGAAAGTGTTTTGGAGGATTTTGAAAAAACAAATTTTGCATTACTTATATTCAAATAATTAAAGGATATTAAAAAATAGATTGTTACTTGTGTTCAAATACAAAAGAGTTTGACTAAAAATTTTGCATTACAATTGGATCATACTAAGATTCGATTTTAAATACATAGTACATATCTCTTAATATTGATTATGAAGGTTCTAACTAGACACATTTAAGAAAATATGCCTTAATGTATACTTTTAGTAAAAGATATTTTTCTTATTGATAACTCTAGAGATTAGGCAAAAGTGAAACTCGAGCTATAAAGGAATACCCAAGATGCTAGAGGTTTCAATCTTAGTAAATTTAAGTGCAAATTTAATCAATATAAAAGTACTTATATTAAAGAGATGATAATTAGTAATCAATTTACTGAGAAGAGTGGGTAGTTTAGAAACCTTAAATCACTCATACAAAATGAAGACGAAATATATGTTAATATTATTAGTAGAATCAAAGCACAATTGATTAAGTAGAGGAATGCATGTGGTATGTTGTGTGATAAAAAAAAAATCTCACTCAACTTTAAAAGTAAATTATATAAAATGATAATAAAATCAACGATATTATATGGTACTGAGTGTAGGCCTACAAAGTAAAAATATATAAATAAAATAATTATCGCAGATAGGGGTGGCAGATCGGACTCAACCTGAACCCGAATTTGACCTGAATTGCATAGCTCAACACCTGATCCGATTATTAAATGGGTTAAGATCAATAACTCAAACTCGACCTAATTAATAAATGAGTTGAGTCAATTTGCCAACCCAACCCATTTATAGAACAAATATTTATAAATGAGAAACCTGGACTCAATCCAACTCAATTATGTACTACTTGAACCTGACATGTTTAATGAAGGGGTGAAAATTTATGACCTATACTCAAAATTTTAGGGTCGGATTCGAATTAAGTTCGAGTCAAGTTCATAAGTCAGATCATATATTATCACCCATAGTCACAAAGCTGAGAATGCTAAATTGAATAATGACTAAATATATATGAAAGGATGAGATAAGAAATGAGAGCGTTCGAAAGAAAGTCGAAGTAGCTTCAACTCTACTTCAACTGAGAATAAGCACACAAAGAATCTACTTAGATGGTTTGGATATATACCATAAAAGTTATAATAAGAAGAATTAGGTTATTGAATCTTACCTAAGTAAAAAGAGAGAAAAGAAAAAGATCAAAAATGCATGGCAAGATATTATAAAAAATGACATTACATACTTAGAATTAAATGACAATATGTTATTTGATAAAGTATAATAGGGTCTAGTTGTTGTCGTTGAATGGTCGTAACACGGGAATATAATTTTAATCCATTTTTATCTCATCTTTGAGAATTCTGGCATGAAAGTTGGATTAAAGGTGAAGTTGGGGATTTTAATCCCCAATCAAAACCTTAAGACTGTCTTTTATTCTATTCGTGTACGCAATTGTCTATAATTCTCTACTGACCAGGAAATTCCGCCGATCTTCCGACAGAGTGTAGGACCTCTGGTTCCCCGCAAACAAGACGCTGAGCACCGCGCTAGCCTCCCTCCACTGGCGCGATGCCGCAAGGCGGTCAAGTAGAAAACCAAGCCGGCGGCGGTTCAAGCGGAGGGAGTCTGACCGCTGCTTCTGCGGCACCTTCACCCGGCCGCCGATCACTTCCCGGACCTTCTCCTCGGCGGCTCCCAACTGAGTTTCGCGACCCTCAAATTCTCCATCGTCTTGCACCAGCTTGACCTCTAAGTTCGGTTGGCTTCGCTGTTCATGTTCGCCGCCTTCGGTCATTGTTTCCATCTTCACTGCGGCACTTGCAGGAGAGACTGTGTTGGCCAAATGCCACCATTAAGCCGTGTCTCTCGAGCGGGAAGGGTTCGCCAAAGCGGCGGGCGGTGATGAAGAAAAGTTTTCATTACGGAGAGCCGGTAGCAACCATAAAAGGCTAATATTCATTGGCCGGAGGGGAACGGCGACTGTAGGACTGCGTCGGCTGTCGATGTCGTCGGAAACAGACTTCTCCGTCGGAAAGGAAAACGGAGGGGCGACTGCTGCGGCTTCTCGCACCTGACTCGCGCAAATCTAGCAGCTTTCTCCCACCCGGAGCCGGAGGAAACTAGGGCATCCAGACCGGGCTCCTCGATTACCCATCATAATTCTCTGATGAACATTCTCTTTTAAATTATCAAAAATAAAAAGGGGAAACAAAACATAAGGAACATAAAATTTACACGAAATTATGCATTTCACCATCAATTCATAAATATTACCACTATCACACTATATTCATTTAAATTTTACGCATTTCATATTTCACACATTTCATATACTTTATAATATTATATATAAATTAAAATGCATAAATTTATTAATATTTATATTCTAATATATATTTTTATTTTTTACTGTAAACACATCAATTTTCTTACTTCAATTAAAAATTATAGTCATGTGGATTTAAATTCGGCACCCTAATTGAAAATTTTAAATAGGATAAATAAATTAAAATACATAAATTCATAAATATTTAAATTATTATTTATATAAATTAATTTATTTATAGTATTTAATTAATATATTAATAATATAGTTAAGATCAAGGCCAATTTAGAAATGTGAAGTTCACCGTCAAAGAATATGGTGTGAAATATGTGAAATGGGTAAAATTTAAATGAATATGATGTGATAGTGGTAATATTTACGAATTGACGGTGATATGCGTAATTTTGTGTAAATTTCATGTCATGTATGTAAAAACCCCAAATAAAAATTACCAAAATTTTATTTTTGTTTTTATTAATTTCAGAGCACCTCTATGCAATTTCCTAAAATAAAAAAACTGACATATAAGTCCCTCCTATTCAAAATTATATTCATATGAGTCCCTTTTTGGATTCTGTTAAGATATTTAAAATTTTAAAAAATTACATTTAAGCATTAAAAAACTATTATAGGCTAAAATACAAAGAAGAAAAGATCTATAATAGTAATTAAAATATTTAAATATATTTTTAATACTTAAATATATTTTTAAAATTTTTTAAAATAGTAATTTAACTGTCATATTTACTGAAATTCATCCAAAACATAACCCACGTGAAACAAATGTGAGTGAGAGGGATCCTGATACTTTTTATTTTTATGAATTTGCATAAAATTAATAATCTATCTTAGGAGTTCAAATAGAATTACCTCTTAATTTTAACCTAATTAATCTTTTTCTTTTTTTGATAGTATTAACCAAGTTAATATTAACCTTACTACTAAGAGCCTAGTCTGCAGCTTGCAACTCTAGACTTCATTGCATAAGCTACCATGATGCATTTGTGATGACAAACTCTGGAAGCCAGCTAGCATCTTTTATTGCTGGCTATCGCATATACTACGATGACAAAAAACTCTATATATTTCGCCCCAACAAGTGTAGATTGGCCAGCATATTCTCCAGGAATTCAACAAAAAAGAATTAGGAAAGCAGTTAAGGAGAGCAAAATAGTTCATGAATGACCTATTGCAAGAAGTATCTACAAACACCCAAGATGCTTAGAATGCGTGCGCCCTACTGATTCATCGCTGTAATTTTTCTTCACCTATTTTTATATATAGTGATTAGTTAGAAGTCTCTGCTACCCAACTCTCAATTCCTATCTCTATTTGTCTCTTTCCCTCTCTCATTTCTTCTTATGCTTTATCTACTACTTCCCCGCTCCGTTCAATAAAATGCACTCGATTCTTATTTTTTTGAGAAATTATTAGATCTAGGCAGCATAACTAATAGGCACACAATGCATGCAAACGTTGAAAATCTTTAGCATCAAGTGAAAAGCAACGTGAGTTAGTGTGAGAAATATCATTAATGTTACTCTTACTTTGTATAATTATTTTTTATTTGTATAAAAATTTGTTGACTTTGCATATGTAAATAATGCCGTACATTATTAAAAATGTCCATACAGCGTCAAACAATATCTATGAAACGCAATAAAGTTTCTATACAAAGTTTTTTTTAAAAAAAAAGATTCTATACAAAATATAAAACTGTATGAAACATCTAAATGTGATATTTTTTTATTAATATATTTATATGAACAATATGCTTGCATTAAGAAAAAAATAATATATATCATAATTTGAAGCAAAAAATACTTGCACAAGCAACGAAATTTCTTTATAAAGCATCCTTATGTTTAGGTGAAGCCGAAAAATTCTCATACGAAGCTAAAAAATGTATATATGAAACCAATAAATACTTATACGAAGAGAAAACGTTAGTTAACGGTATTTCTATGTTGTTTCTTGTTCGATGCTAGCGATAAGGGCCACGTGCGCATACATCGTATGCCTATTTGCTATTTAAAAATTGACATAATGCATTATCTAAATTAACCTCGGGCTTTCCACACATTATTTACAATTGTAAATAGCATTTGAGAAGCGTGACTATTATCTCATGTCTTATGATCTGAGTGTTGTCATGTGTGAAGATTTCAAAGAGTAATGTTGTATACTCTTCATAAATGATCGTAAATACTAAGGCTAACTAGAATTTCTCGTATAACACTATTGCTACATAGATAAAATTAATTTTTTTGTATATGTGCCTTATAGGAGGATTAAAATTTTGAGTTATTTATAATGGCTATAAAGTACTTCTTAGTTTAGAATTAAGTTTATTTTATTTTCTTTTGGTACGTTGTTCTTTAAATTCCTATTATCTAGTGAGCATTTTGATTGAGTTCTTTATTTGTACATGAGAAATTCTTTTTTGTTAGGTGTGTTTATTTGCTAAGGAAACCTTGATAAAGTTAAAGTTAGTTTTAAATAAGGTCTCTGTAATTAATTCATAATTAGTTTATAATTTTTAAAAATTTACTAAAAGATTTTTACTATTTACCAAATATTATATAAAAGATCCTCTCATTATAAAATTTAATGAATTTTCAATTATACCATTAACATTTTTTTAAATTTTTACATTTTTGCTATTGCAAATTTTACGTTACTCGCTACTGCAGCCTCGTCGACACCACTTCGCTGGCACCGCCTTGTCGACATTGGGAGAGAGGGAAAGAGAGGGGGTTGGGGGCAGGGGCCGGTGGCCTCCCGTTACCCTCATGCAAGCACGCGATGGGGAGAGAGAGGGGGAGGAGGGGTTGTCGATGCACTCGGGGGCGCATGCATAGTAATAATATTTTCAAAATAGGAACCTTTCAATAAGTTTTTAAAAATTATGAACCAAATAGTAACTATAAAATTTTTTCAATAATTAATTATATTTTTTGTGAGAATCATATATAATGTAAACAAAACTATTATGGTAAATGTATGATAAATATGAATAAATTAAGTATTATTTTTATATGTGTGTATAATAATAAACAAAATTAAATTTTTATTTTAAAATATTTGTGTGATTTGATATATATTTAAAATTTAATATTAACCTTTATCTTTAATGTGGGATTAAAGATGAGTAGCATGGCTAGACTAAGTAAACTAGTGGTTAAGATATATTATGATTTTTGGTGTCTCTTTCTTTCTACATTATGTGCTCAAAATGACATTGATGTAGTAGTGTAGTTAGTATATGATGCATAATTATTGAATAAATCACACAATAATTATTTTGATTAAAAACAATTAAGGAATATGAGTTGGAGATCAAGTTATAGCAAAAATAATCTCTAATCATTTTATTACAAAATAATAATAATAATTAAATATAATATATTAAAAACTATATAAATTATAATATAAAATAATTTTTTATATTAAAATTTATGTATTAAAAAAAAAATAAAAAATTTAATAAAATAATTACAGACTTTTTAACTATTTAGGCCCCATTTGTGTAGGAGTTTAAAATTAACCTGATTTAATTTTAACCAGACATATCACATCACACATAAAATTTAATATTAAAAATTAAATTTATTTCACATCCTACACATATTACTAAAATAATAACTAACTTATATCACATCCCTCACATATTCCAACATAATAACTAACTTTATATCACATCCCTCACATATTCCAACATAATAACTAACTTTATTTCACATCATTCACAACTTTTAATAAAAAAATATCTCTATCCAAATTTAATTTTAAACTTCTTAAATTTAACTTTACAAACAAACACACATCATAATCATAACCAAAATGACCTACAATCAAACTGAACCACACAGTTATCATATTCAAATCACTTACATCTTTTATTGAATAAATCACACACTCTCTCTCTCTCTCCAATTTTTCAACAAAATATGATTGGGTATCATTAAGGAGGGGTATACTTTTCTCCTAATAAAAATTGCTCGACATCGCATAATGCACCCAAAAATCGAAAGAAAATACGATATTCACAATACATTCAACTACAAAATTCCTGGGTGGACGATTCTGAGTGCAGCTTTCAGTATACCGATTTGCACGGTTGAATTGAAAGATGATCTAATTAGTTGAGCTAAACGTCAATTTGATCTTATGATTAAAAAACTTGGGAAAACATAATTACATCATATTTATCAATAAAATACTAAAAATTTTATGCTTTGGATACAAAAAATGTACTGTGCTATCAGAAAAAAAAAAAAATAGCACTCAAATGTACTCTCTAATCAAACTGATTGTAGTCCAAGCCAGAGCCATACTTCCAAGCTTCCAAACGCCTTCTCCATATGTACTTGTTCTTTTCTGGAAGAAATTTGATCCATGGCCTAAGAGAAATTGCATGCTGCAGAAGTTAAAACTAAGCAAATTCTGTCTTTCGGAACATATTAGAAATTTTAAATATACATTCTAACTATTCTCCTGATAAATTACGTATTTGATGTCAAGGCTTTCATATTTACTTGAAAATACTACTTGATATGACATTCTTTCGATTCAACTTATTTTCTTTGATGGTGCGAAAGCTATCTGTGAGTCGGTTTCGATTCAATTATAGTTAATTTCTGATCTAACCTCATCATGGTTAGGTTAGAAATCACTAGAACAGTTTTAATTAACCATTCTCTACTTATGTTTCGAGGACTGAAATGTGCAATGGAGGCTGGCAATTGGAAGCAACAAGAAGGAAGGCGATGGCTGAAGGTCAAAGGGATGATGTTATAATAGAATTAGAGTAATGCTATATAGCCTCACAAATGATTCAAAACATTAAAGCCACCTAGAATTCTTGTGTGACAATAGTGCTACAAAGTATTTGTCATAGAATTAATACACTGAAAAATATTATGTCAAGATGCTAACTTATATGTCAAAAATGAAGGCAAAATATGTTGCATTAAAAAGTATATAGTTGCATGTGTTAGATCTCTGGCTACCAACTGACCTAAAAGCTTTAACTTGTAGGTTATGGCCCATAAATAATTTTACATTCTAATACGCCCCTTTCAAGTGCAAGTTCATTTGCTTTGCAACTTGGAGTTTAGTATATGTACTATTTTTAAAACCCTTATGCTAAAGATAAATGGGGGTTACCGGGTTTGAACTTGAGACGTTTTAGCTCTAATATCATGTTACATTTTTTATTACCAACTGGTCTAAAAGCTTGAGCTTGTAGGTTATGCCTGACAAATAATTTTATATTTTAACATCTTGTAATTAAATATAAAAAAGACAGTAGTTCTCCCAATTTTTAATTGGAGGAAGACGAAGAAATGTAGCTAAAATATTGTGAGAGATTCCTTTTAATGGTGTTATTACCTTACGATGGGATCAAAATAGCTTGATAAAAAAGTGTAATAACCGAGCATTGCAAAATGTCCAGACCAATCAAGAATCACATCGAAGCCAACCTGAGGAAAGAAATTGAGAGTGAAGCATCCCATCACTAAATATCAATTATCAAATTTATCAGAGAGACCTCTTTTAGCAGAACAACAAAAAATACAAAAAGTATAACAAGACAAATTGACATGTCATAACAGGTGCTCATGTGAGAATGCCTAGATTTTGAGATTCACAACTTTAGGCAAACAGTTCTGGTTAAGGAATTCATTTGAATACTTTTGGTAGGTTTTTAAATTTGGCATGTTGATATACTGACCCATTTTCATATTTTCATCTCATTGCAGGTCAACAACTGTGTAAGAAACCATAATATTCAGTGTTTTGTATAATTTGAGAAGATATTTCTCTCCTAATTTCTTATCTCTCTTCTTCTTCTTCTTCCACTTTTTGTGCTTCTTCTCCCTCTACCATTTTCAGTCCCCTTGTTCTTAACATTTCTACAGCAAATTTACGATATGGGCTGTATGGCCTTGAGTTAGATTGCTACCTAAGAATTATTGAAGAGAAGTTGGGTGAGAATGCCATAAAATATGATATAAAATGAAACAGGCTTCCCAAACCTATAAAAAAAGATATCAGTGCCGCAAGCATCGAGTTTTTTGAGGTAAAACTATAAACCTATGAATTCTAGACCACTCCAGCAGGGCAGCTGTTTCTAGACTTAAACCTATGAAGTGAAGATCACAACTCGATAATATAACAATTGTACTAAGGCCCATCGTATAAGTACTTTCATACCACATGATAGTCACTTTGTATTTAATAATTAGCAATCTAATAATTGGAAATAATCATGCAATAAATAAAACCAACTAACCACAAAGACAGATGTGCACGTATCTGCTTATGGGATTGTTAAACTACAGTGATAGAACTGAATTATTTATAACTTAAGATGAATGATGTTTAAAGGAAACAATTGAAGAAAATGACATGGGTAAAGTTCAAGCTAAAACATCCAAGCAAGTACCTCATTTGGTAGGAGGCAACTTTTTTTACAAGTCTAGATAATTCTTGCTAACCATGAGATGGCTAAAATGCACCATACAACAAAGTTGTAGATCTTGTTCTGGCTAATGTTGCAAAAACCAAACCGGCTTAAAAATTGGCCTACTATCTGGTTCATGGTCAGACAAACGAACTAGTAAATCATCACTATTTTTAAATAATCAAAAAAAGAATAGTATCTACCAAAAATAGTAGAAAATAACTTATTCGTTCTATTAATTAATTATTATCATGAGATATTTAATATCATAGAAGTAGATAAATTTATTATGGTTTGGTTCGATACTGTATGCAATTTGATTTTAGTATCGATTTGGATTGAATGACGAGCCGGTCCCTTATCTGACCAATCGAACTAGGCGGTCTGTTCCGATACTTACAACATTGATTATAGCTGGTCATACACGTATTTAACATACAATATTTGAATATACTAGCGTTCCACGCCTGAATTCTTCAAAGCACTTTTAGAACCTATCATGAAACTTTTCGTTCCTATTGTGACTTAAATATATTGAGGATTAAAATTGTTGTTTGATGACTGATTTTCATACAAGTTTTAACTCTCTGTGGAAATAGATTCAATATGCTGAGAAATGCAAAATTCCAAGGAATTATACTAATTGCCATTTGGTGATTTTATCATTTCCTAGTGCATTTTTGTATGAAGCTTTTGTATATGTTCCAAACTTTCTGTGTACTCCGATGTCAATCTTGTCCAATAGGAATAGTTTGTGTAGTTCCATGATTTTTTTGTCTATAGCATAGTTTTCTTATTATCATTCAGAATACTTTTTGGATTGATAGGAGTTCCTCTCATTGAGACTTTAATGAAATGAGGAAGCAATACACAAGAACAAAAATAATGTATAACACCAAAAGAAACATACATTTTCACATAGCATGTCTAATTTGGTTCTCAGAATAAGTAATCTGCTACACTCTATATCATCAGTATCGAATCTTTGGTTAACATTTGACCTAAAAGCTTAAGCTTATAGGTTATGGCCTAGGAATAAATATTCTTACACACTCTCTCACGTGCGAACTAATTTGCTTTGTAGCATAGATTCAAATCAACAAAGGCTTTTTTTCAACTTTATACTAGAGATAATTGGGGGTCATTAAGATTCAAAGTTGAGATCTCTGGTAGATACCATGTTAATCAGTAGTTAATAACTAGCCTAAAAGCTTTAATCTTATAGGTTATGATCCAAGAATAATTTTATATTCTTACAATAAGCATGGACAAAGAAAACATTTCATAATTAATCATTCACCTGTTTGAATATTGATGGTAGGATATTCGGATGGCTTAACATAACCAAACCAAGAGTCTTCACTAATGGTCCAAATTGTATCACATCCTAATTACAATATAAAGCAGTTTAATAATTATGGCCACTTCAGCCCAATAAAAAATTCATAAAGTAAGCATAACTTCAAGTGTTTCCACAAGAGAAAAAAATAAGAGGTAGGGGTAGTTATCTACCCGGAGAAATGGCCGAAGAATCGAATCACCAAGCCT
Source organism: Apostasia shenzhenica (assembly GCA_002786265.1). Taxonomy (NCBI): domain Eukaryota; kingdom Viridiplantae; phylum Streptophyta; class Magnoliopsida; order Asparagales; family Orchidaceae; genus Apostasia; species Apostasia shenzhenica. Next base: position 830,271 of record KZ451959.1, read on the forward strand.
CTGATGATGCAAAATTAAAATCCAAGGGAAACATGTCTAAAGAATCAGAAAATGAAAAGGATTTTAAGAATCTTGTTATAGTATCTCATCACCTGCATAGCTTGAAAATTGTAGTATAGAAGCTCATTTATGAAGGTGGGTGAAACACCGGCATCAAGCCGAGCTGACATTGCTCTTTGAAATAACCATGATGCGCTTAGATTTGGCTGAGGAAAAAATTTAAAAAAAAAAACATTCCAAAGGACTGATAAGTATAATTTAAATTCAAACGGAATTGGTTTGAATTATAGAATTGAATTATGAGCAAATAACACATATATGAATATTTTATTGCTATGATTTTTATTATTACTTATTGTTATTGTTGTTATTTGCGCTACTTTCATTTCATCTCTGATACATAAAACTCATATAGATCAATTGCTTTGTTCGATTCTTTCCAGCCACCTTCTTCTAACTTTCCCCCTCAAAACACTCCTTGGATTAATATTCCAAGCCAGTTGAGCTGAGATTGCTCACGTCAAAATCAAAACTAATTCTAATTTGAGCTGAGCAAACACGAAAATTCTCCATTTCGAATTGGGCTCAGCTTGCTCATAATCGGATCAAGATCAGCCCTAAACTAATATGATAGAAATTAGTAAAGAAAAGAGACAAAAATGGCAGACCATATAAGGATTCAGCAAACTCAAGCTGTCCCGATCAAGGAATTTCCAACTTACTGCTTCATATATCCCTGATGCAAACAAGAAAATAGCACGATAAAAAAATAATAGTAGACGCAGGTTTCTTGGGCATATAAGAAACAAGAAACATAAAATGCTTTAGTACGTTATCTAATTCTGGTCCTTAGCCAACTGACGGAATATTCATTATCTTAGTGGTAGATTGCATTGGACAAATTTTCTATGAAAATTCAAAAGGGGCAATTTCATACCAGCTCATCCTTCTAAATATCATATTTACTCCCCCAATTCAAAAATATATCAAGCAAACCCCTCAAATTTTCTAAGCATTTCAAATTAAACCCTCAATTAAGAAGATTGGGTAACCGCCCTTATCTAACTTGACCTAAACCAACCTAGTCAAAAAAAATTAAACTCTCTTTTCTCCAATCCCTAAACCGTAGAAACTAAATCCAAAATCCTAAAAGTTAAATCTTAAACCTTAAACTTGCAACTCTAAGCCCTAAAACCTAAATCTTAAACCAAAAAAATTATTAAAAAAATAATTTAAACTTCAAAACCTAAAAGATTAGGTTATTTAGTTAAATTTTATGTTGTTTGGTCAAATTAGTTAGTTACAGTTAAGTTAAAGGATGTTAAAAAACAAAATACCTTAATATAGAGGTTTATATGGAATAATTAGAAGATTTGGAAGGTTGGGTTTTCATGACATATTTAAAAATTTGGTGGAGGTGGGGTAGGTATGAAATTATCCCATTTCAAAATTTTTAGTCACGAGAAGATTAAATTAAAATTATGCACTGTCTTCTTTGGAAAGACCTCTTGCAATGCTTTTAAGTCACGAGAAGATTAAATTAAAATTATGTGCTGTCTTCTTTAAAAAGACCTCTTGCAATGCAGTGCAGTAAGTACAAGCAAACACACCAGTAGACAGTCTTCGCAGGTGTCGTGTCATGCACCCAAAACCTCCAAATGAAACTGGAGACTGGATTCCACTAGCATCACCAACCTGAAAAAAAGGTTTTCCTAATGATTGAGAAAGTCTTTTGGAAAAAGAAAAACTCATAAGCTCAGCTTCTCTGTATAACCTGTAGAACACGATCAAATGCTGCTGGAAGAGGGCTGCATCAATAAGAGAGAGATGTTAGATTCAGATAGGTACATGTGTGATATTAAATTTGAATTTTGAAACACCATATCAATTTTTTATTAGAAAATGCTCTACACGATATCATACACAAAATGAATCACTATAAACCATGCTCTTAATTACAGATAAATATCACATGCACTCTTCACCATATTGCTGAACACTCCATGTTCATGATTGTAGTACTGAATTGAAGCCTATCAAATACACAATAACATCACAACTTAAAAAGAGGAAAAGGATAGTCAGCGAGACAATTAAAGGCACCAAACAATTTCAATATTTCATATAAAAAGGCACCAGTGGTAAAAGATTGCCATTCTCACATGTAATACTTTAGTTCTTAAGACTATATATTCATACCCGATGGAAACCTTGCAGGAAAGTGGGAACATGAAAATCACGAAAAGAAAGAAAAAGAGAAACAAACATTGGATTTGGATTAGACAGTAAAAGATTTGCATAAATGTAATGAATGAATAAAATGACCGAAATGCCTGAGCAACAGAGAGATAGGTGGGGAGAAGAATTCTGTCCAACCGAATTAAAAAAATATCAGACAAACAGGCAGAATCTAAGGATGAACATAGTAGCACAAAAAATACAATACATCTTTAGGCTACACTTCAGTGATGACCCGAACCACGAGCCATAGTAGCTGTATGGGGAACGCATGAGTTCCAATGTAGCCTGAACCATGGGGCTGCTAGTATTAGATCTTAAGCAAACCATGGTGTCATCAGTCTTGGGTCAGACATGAACCATGGTGTTGCAGTGTTAATGGAATATTCCTATAGAAGGGCTCCTCCTCTTAAACAGGAGCAGGCCTATACTCGGTGAAACAGTGTTAAAGGTCCACCCCTCACCAGGCAGTTAAGTTTCTTTCTATGAAGCACTGATACTTTGTGGAGCCTAACGTATCCGTATCGTATCCATATCAAATATCGATACTCCCCGATACTCTACCGATACGTATTCGATACACCACATGGCGTATCAATTTTTATTTTTAATTTTTAAAAATCCGGTACTTGCCCGATACTTGTCTGATACTTTTCGATACTTCTAATTAAAGAAAAAAATGTTGAATCAGTTGGCCTGGCCTACACGATTAAAAATAAAAAATATATTATACATAAAACACAACTCATGCATAGACTCAAATAATAAGATTGAGAGATATACTGAACTCACGTAATTGGGATTACAAAATGCTTAATGCACGTTAGTGTTTCGGCAATAGAAAAAGAATTTGGTATTTGCAAGCAACTGTATCATCTAGTTTTTCTATCTCAACTATACTATCGTTGCTTCTGTTAGACACCGATCACTTTTTTTTTACATTAATCAAGCTCATATTATAAAAAAGATAAAATTTTAGTCTCTTTTTATTTTATTTATTTATTTATTTAGTTAAGACTCAGAGAGAGGAGAGCATATATCTACTTTAACTAGATTAGTGTATTTGAATTTATGTTACATTATCTATGTTATTTTCAATTATATGTCGTTTGAATCGAGCTAATTAATCTAGGTCGGATTAAAATTAAAACTGAAACAAATTTACTGATATATATTTAAACTCTCATCTCACTTAATAATCTGTGATAGGTTGAAAGTAATTAAATAAATTTTAAAATATTATTTTAATTTAAGATTTTTTTAAACTCAACAGTTGTTGAAGGATATTTTTATTTTTTGTAGTTCAATTATCTATAATATTTTTTTAGGGATATTAATAATATTTAAAAAAATATAATTAATTTGAAAAAAAAATTAAAAGATATTTAAAAATTATAACAACAAGATGTATAAGTTATTATAATCTACCATAGATTTATATCTTAAATATGAGAATATGATGTATTATACACAAATATAACAGCCGTATCCTGACGTATCCGTATCCTATTTATTTTAAGTTTGACACATCGTCGTATCCATATCGCCGTATCGTACTCGTGCTTCATAGGTTTCTTTGGATAAAATGAGCTTTTGTTAATTTAAGTGAAACACACAATCTGCATGTGCATGCAGGCATGCATGTCAACATGATTGTTGTTTTAGTGTTTTGTTAGTGGGATGGCTGGTTCGGTTTGCTGAGTTGGTAAACAGTGTGCCAATTCAAACAGCATACTTTATGTTCCAGGACCAGGAGAATTTGCAGCATTTGAAAAATGAAGGCAAATAAATAAGAACGGAACACAGGTTTCATTTGTAGTAAAATGTCCAACATCGTCGATTAATAGAAAATAAACAAATCAAGATATGAAGTAGTGCATATCACATTAGAATTAAGCTAGATACACTTACCTATCTCGAAATGTAGGGAAAATACCAAAAACAACTCTTAAAATTTCCAATTTTTCATTAACTCCCTGTACAATGATGAGTGAATCAGATGTAGATGATAAATTCAACTACTTGTAAGCATTCAACATCAATAATATAGATAGCATGATACTAATATTGTATATCTAGCAGTTCAACTCTAGTTCAACATCAAGAAATCAGTAGGTTTCCTCTGATTAGCAGCAACACACAAGCTTTAGATAGCGGTAGTCAAAATGCATCATACTTAAACTAGAGTTGTTCAAGAGTTATAAAAAGAATAATGCAAATAACAAATCATAATATGTGCTAGGATCATATTCATGTCATGTAAAAAATTATATTCGCCTATAGTGTACTTAACTGCAGTTGGCATTCTGCAAATAAGAAAGACTTTGAAGATTCAGCTGCAGAAATGCTTCTTATTTCGATAAAGGGGATATGAAAAGGCAGTTACAGCACCCAAACCATGTAAGTCCCCATACACTGCATGGCTATCCCCCATAATTTACCAAGACATATCCATGCTTCTACTAGAGGACATTTTACCAAAGTAGATTACAAAGAATTATTAAGTACCAATGATGGTCAATAAATAATTTAACTTCTAATAGTTCCAAATTAATTTAGCATAAATTTTGAATAAGGTTGGGTACAGAAGCAGAGGCTGATTTATGTAATTGTAAAAGAATATGAAGGCCATATATACTAGCGGAGTTTTCACAGTTAACAAATAATGAACATGAGGTTTGTCAGTGGTTATAGACACAGAGACAGTGCTCTTTGCAATAATTGTTACGAAGAAGCAAAAGATGTTCTTTTATGATGCCGAAAGACAGCACAGTTTCCCATGTTGAATCGTGATGTTCACATTTCATGATTTTGCAAAGAAAATAAAATAATAAAAGCAAAGTAACATCAGTAGCAGATACATTTCTTTTCACCCAACTAGCACTTGATATATGCATCATATCAGATTAAGACGAGCTGAAGATGCTGTACATCTTGAGGAATATAAGACATTTGATTTTCTATGCAGAGAAATTTTTCATAGATTATGGAATTAGATAACAAAAGAAAATATGTTTAGAAGATTCATTGCTCAAACCTTAGATATATGGAGCATTGCACTTGAAGCAAAAATAGCAAGCATAAAACAAGTATAAACAGAATATGAAGGGCTTGTAAAATTTATTTTTTTGATCAAAAGGGCTTGCAAAATTAGTTCTTACAATACAGAACAATTTTGAATCTTGAGCACAACTGGTGTAAAATATTTTTATTTACCAATAGTATTAAGTATCAAAAAGTTAGTGTAGATTAATTATACTGAAACAAAAGCTCCCTACAGGAAGAAGAAATGAAGAACAAAATTTTGTTAAACTTTGATGGAACCATCTAATTAATTTTTCAAGAAAAAAACTCGATATATTATTTATAACCAATATGACTAAATATTTTTTTTAAAAAATCCAAAAAATATGAACCTAAACAGGGCCAGTACTCATTGCCTTAACATGATCAGGAAACAATAAAGTGAAGGGAATAGAAAGCTTCAAACCATGTCTGAATTAAGAACCCCATGTTACTGAAATTTAGAAAGATGCCAAATGTTGTCAGAATAGGAAGGCGTGAAAACCAACCTGATAATGTGGCAGTAAGTCCCAATATTCCTCTAATAGCTCTTCCAACGTTGGAGACCCTGATTTTGCTTCAACATAGGTGAACATGTAAGTAGTCCGATCTGTAGGACCAGAACCAGCAGGAAAAGCCTACACAATCATACACAATATTATGTGAATAACAGCATGGAAAAAGCAACAAAACCACTATAACAGTACTACATAGAAGTTTCAGACAGAAGGGTTACCAAAGAAGGATCTAACTTTACACAATAGTGCTAAATTCATAAAGATAAAATTTATGTAATTTCACTGCTTACCATTGTAAGTGTATTATACCTAAACACACTATATAGGATGATGTTTAGTCATACAAAAATTCATCTATGTGAGTTCTTTCTAGCAATAAAACTCATACTGCAAAAGGAAATAAATAAATTACCTCCCAAAAGTACTGTAGTTCTATATTGCCAACCTGCTTCACCGAAAAATTGCTAAATATAATATCACTTGACTTGTTCTCCTGAAAACCACGACTGCAAGATCCTACCACAAGGCAAACCCCATCTGGTTTTTTACCCGATCTTATCTAGAAGAAGGCACAAATTTAGATTTTCGAAAATTTCACAATATGAAAAATCAAATGATTATATAAATTCTGTAAACATACAACAAAAATTTCAAACCAATGAAAGACTCTAGCACAAGGATGCACAAAATATGTGATTGCTCGTAATTCTTTCATATTGATTATAGGTGATTTGACTTCATGTGGATTTAAAATGCTGAAATAATATTCTCATCATTTTATGTCTTGTCTTTGTGCTTGAAATTATGGAAAGTTATAATCATGAATTTCATTTCTGTTTTTCATGAGATGTACTGCGAAGTAGCATCTCTTTGGGTAATTTTGATGCACAAAATCCATGATTGCTCGTAAGGTTTTCACATAAATTGAAGACAGATATGACTTCATGTGAATATCAAATGCTAAAATATTTTTTAAAAAAATTTCAAAAAAAATATCGAAATATAACTCTCATCATTTTATGTTTTATCTTTGAGCCCGAAATTATGGAACGTTATAGTCATGGATTTTCTTTGTTGTTTTTCATAGGATGTACTATGAAGTTGCTTCTCTTGGTTTTGATGAAGACTGTGGTTCATGTATGATTTTGTTAATTGTCATATTAGGTGCACTAGTGTATTTTATTTTTCGTTTTAATTTCTGTCAATCACACATCTAATTTTGATTCTTAAATCCTAGATCTAGATCCAAATAATCAAATAGGCTATATTTAATAGAATTTCCAGCAATTTGCAGTTTCCTGCATAATGTATTATATCCTACATTTTCTGCAAGCATAGTTTATGTATTTTTTCGTATGCCTCTAGGCACACTAAAGGTTTTCATGCCACACAAAGTTCATATAGATCACATTTAGAATTCAATCACATAAAGGCCTCGTTTGGCTAAAATATGTTTTTGGAGATGTTTAAAATTTTTGAGATAGAGAGTGAAAAATTTATATAATATATGATATAAAATAAAATTATTTTATTATTAGAGACGGTGTTGGATGTAAAATAAAGTTAATTTTTCTATTAAATTATGAATAGGATGTTAAAAAAAAAATTTGAAGGTTGAATTTTAAGAAGAATGTGAAATAATATTGATTTTTAGTATTTAAATTTGTGTATAATGTGAAATAAATATAAAAAGTTGATTAAAATGTTTTGGAGGAGGTTTGAAAATTTTAAAGCCATATCCAAACGAGGCCAAAAATTCAGGTTTGCATAGAATTCTTCATTTAATTTGTCAACTTCTCTTGATACATATCATCATGCATTATTTTCCGTTAGATCTTTGAAAGGACACTAACGGACAGCAGAAAGGACTTGCTTCATCAAGGCAACCTAGCAAATATGACGAACGATACAGGTTGTGAGCAGTAATCTTAGTTGCTCTAGGTTCATTGTACTGCAAAAATGAGAAGGAATGCATTGAGGGAAGGCAAGGCTCCAAGACAACAAACAAGAGACAGAGCTTACACAATTGTTCAAGTTTTATTTTTATAAGTACAACATAGATTCATTGGCTATTATAAAGTAAAAATTTAAGGGCACAATATGCTGATGTCGATGGCACAATTTATATATCTCGCAGATAATGAATTTGAGTTCACAACTGAAATATCATGTATTTTGCAAATATGACACTTGTTAAGTTTGGGCACGTAAAATGTCATGCTATGACCTCCATTATGCAAAGAGTATAATATTTCTCAATAGAAACTAAGGAGCCTGCCTGTCTAACTAATGGAGAGAAGTTACCCATTGAATCGATGACTAGCTGACAATACAAAATATCACCATCTGTTAACTTCAAAATCTGAATCAAGCAACAAGAAAAAGAATTAGATGGAAACGAATTGTTCCTTAATGGTTCTTTTAAACATCTCGAACTAAAATTATCAAATTTTAGGAGCGCGAGTCAATTCCATTTAGCTAAAGATACTTCTTAAACATACGCAAACCAATTTGAAGAAAAAACTTGAAAAATAGCTATTACATAGAGGATGGGCAATTAGTTTATTGTGTATTCTTAAAGCCACATGCTTCTGTTTATGCAATACATATTGGGTAAATGAAGTACTTGATTGTTAACTTTAGACATAAATTTAGAATTGGAGTTATAATTTTTGGGATAATTACTTGCATGACATAGTAAGCAAGCTTATTGCCATAACACCATTGATACAAGATGAATTATGTTTTGCGCATTATACACAAGTTAATATTGCATTTGCATAATCGAGGTAACTTTTGTCAGCATCCAATTCAAAAAAAACAAAGATATTCCATTTATATTTCACCTAATTTACATTTTGTGTCATTCATTTAGAGCTTTAAAGTTTTTCCTCCACCCCTTCCGCTTCAATGCACCAATGAGTAGAGAGAACACTGTGTTGTGCCATGCCAAAAGATCCTACTACCCCGAGTCTAGTTGACTATAAAGAGCATCACCATCAAGATCCTCATGCCTCAATCGTTTTCTTGCCACATAGTCGCCCTTTCACCCATTCCTCTCCTCTACCTTTTCCATTGTAGTTACGTCTTTCACTCCTACATCTTTGAATTTCTTAGCTCTTCTTCCTCCCCTATCATTATGTTCTCTTGACCAAAGAGAAGATCAAAATTGATGGTCATTGTTGGCCACCTCTCACTTCTGTGGAGTGACAGAGAAGGTAGCGGACGACAGTGAGGGAGTTAGCAGCACGAGGCAATGATACAGTAGGGTGCCCATATTTATTTCTTTTAATTAGATTTATTAGGTTTAATGTAACAATGGAAGACAATTGAAAGTGATTGTAACAGATGGTTCTTTTTTTTTAAATGAATTAATGGTTGGGATCATATTAAATTATGTGTAAGGCTATGATTTCTTGACATGTAACCATGGCTATCCCAAACTTAACTGTGGGTTAAGCACAATGACAGGGAGTAATGCGTGTCACAATAATTTTAGATTAACTTTGTACCAATGGAAAATATGTAAATAAGTTATAATCCATTTATATTTTCCTTTTAAAACCAAGAATATTCAAGTAAAACAAGGTTCAACCCAAGGTAAATCTGCCTCAACTAGGTCACACTTGTTGTCCAAGTGACCGAATTTGCCTAGGTTCAGTCTTTAAGGCTCAGACCACCCCATTCAATTAACTTCCAAAATAACTTATGAGATGTCACACCATACAAAATTGGCAATCTCTAGTGTTGGTGACACTTTGATAACGTGCACTTGATTATAGATTAGTTGGAAGCTGACTAGAGATCCAAACTTGAGATGATTTAGATTGATTGAAGATTGTTTTGGTCGATTTATTATTTCTAGATTAATTTGATACTGAAATGATCTGATTGAAGATTTGGAGCTGACTTTAAAAATAAAAATTGGGCTTATTTGTCCAATAGTATTTCTTTATTATATTTTTATTTTGTTTTTCATGTTCTGCATTTAGTATTTCCTAATTTGCAAGGTAATGAGATTTTCTACATAATGAGACCGCCTCCTATCATAATGATTAGACTTTGATTAATGAAATTTTAGTTGAGCAAAATATAGTTCCAAAATGAGTTGACATCCTGCATAGTGAAGGAATAGGACTTTTAGTAAGAATCCACTAAACCTAGTTATCCTATATTGTGTAAAAAAAAAAACTCACATCCCCAATTTTCTCCCAAAGCATTACTTCCAATAACCTTCAAACCACTAACTACCAAAATCTCACTCCACACATTAGCCATCATCCCACATCAGCCATATTCAACAACTAGCATTTGAACATCACAAGCCATCAAAATTCTCCAAGTATAGTCACACAATGCCTTCCAGAGCTCTTTCCACACTTTGAAATGACCACATCGTCATTGCTCTCACTTTTGAAGCCCACGAGCGCACTACAACTGTTTCAGGACCGAACCCCCCCTCGTTTGACCACAGAAAGTGCTTTTACGCTATTCCACTGCACTCGCATATTCCATCCCGCTCTCACAAGTGCTCGAGCCCACCACTCCTTCCATCCCCATGGTTGTCACCTCAAACGCAACCTTCGTATCTTAGCTTTGCCAAAACCTACAACCACAGTGCCAGCAAAATTGCATCTCTCGACATACTCCTGAGTTGTCACACTCCAACATAGAAGTGTTCGCTTTGTCGTGCACTTGATCACATAGATTCTATGCAAATCAGTTCCAACATGTGAGTCCATTCAGCTAGCCCACTTAGTTGGTTTGAATCCAATGACTCAACCTAACTTGTATTCAACTCCAAATGGTAAATTTCATATTAAACTAATTAATTGTTGACTAATAGACTATGATAGAAATTTATTCTGTTCACTTGTATTATTCGATTATGCACAAAGTTAAGAGAGACAATTACTGTTGGTTAATTATGAGAACTTCTATTATTGGTTGAATTTTTCTCATCAATCAATCCCACCAGCATCTCATGCTCAATTCTCATTTTTTATTTCATATCAAAGCTAAATCTAGTTACACTCTATTTAAAGTGTAGAGTAAATTAATGATAGATTCCTATAGTTCACTCATAATTATACTCTAGCTCACGCTTTTTGAAATCCTTCACTTGGTTCTCTAATTTGAAAATGTATGGACCTATCAGATCTTATTTTAAATTATAGGGACCTATGTGAAGTCAAAAAATGTGGACCTACAGGTAATTCTGGATAAAGTGTACAGACCTATCAATAATTTACCCTAAAGTGTATCACTAAGGCTTACAATAGTTTAAAATCATAAGGATACAACCCAATGTGAAATCAAACTAAAATGCAACAAACAAACTTCTAATCCCATTAAAGTTTGTTTTTTCAATTCAAACATATTGATGATCATCCAAAATATGAGAAATGTCTTTACAGCAGTAACAGTAGAGACTAATAAAGATTCATAAAGAATGTCTACAGTTTGCCATAGGGGAGATTAGTATACATGATGCAATAAGACTTTTGACATACCGCTGTGTCATCATAAATGGAGACGCTCAACAAGCTCTTGCCCTCAAAAACAATACCACCTAATGAAACAAAACGTTTCTTCATAATCTCCAGAAGTTTAGCTGGTCTGCAGCCAAAATTTCTAAGATGGCATGAATATATGCACTACTGACTTTAATTGTCTAGCTATATCATAGAAAGGCTCAATATCTCTGTAGGTATAGCCCTTCAACAATGGTAGCCAAAACTATTTGATTGAGGGTAATATTGGAACAAAAATTCCAGCAGAAGCACCACGAACACCTTCAGAGTTAAAAGTGACAAGAGGCTGACAAATCTTACAAGTGAGCACCATTATCCCAACATCATAAGTGCCTAAATAAAGTTCAACCTCAGACCATTCAGATTATGGGGCTCATGCATCTCAGTGTTTGACATGTTGAAGATGAAGATGACATCAATATTGTCATGAGAGCACAAAATCATGGCCATGCAAACATGTAGATTACTAAATATAATCCTGCTAAATATAATATTTAGAAATTAAGGTCCAGATTGTGCTGTTGTCCACCAGCATTAACTTGAGTACTTGCTTACAGCCTCAGTGACACATCTTCATCTATCATATTAATATTCACCAATTAATATGCATTGTCAATATCAAATAAAATTAGAATGCTGAAAGTATTTTTCCTCTGTGTTGTTATTATTCAGAAGCAAATACAAGCACTAGCAATCAAGTAATATAGTATTTGCACTTGGCCTAATGATAAGAGTTAACAGGTCCAACCTGCTTTATAAAGAGAATAATATACATGCAGGGAAACAACACCACAATTTTTTGTATTACCAATAGCTAACATGTTAAAAAAATATTAATACGTATAACTATATAGCACCTCCATTGCTAATTTCTTCAGAGCCTAATGATGCAAATAAGTGTGTTGTTACAAATTTGTCAGCTTCATAGCCTAGGATTCTTGATCACTATCTGCTCATCAAGTGTCTCAAACTCATTTCATATCACCAGGCCAAATACAAGGAGGAGCTGACCACATAGAAGGAAATAATGACCATTTGCAGAATGACATTGAAGCGGAAGACTTGGGGTGTCAATGGATTGGATCTAGTTCGGATTGGCCTTGACCTAAATCTGAACCACTTCAATGTTGTGTTAGATCACGACTCATCGAATCATTCTTGACCCGCATTCGACTCAGGAAACTCGACCTGAAAAGTAATGTCCTTGGGTCTATTACTTTTGTAGCTTTGTCATCTGTGTAATTAATGCTTTAGATATTTTGGATCCATACAATCCCATTCAATTTCAAAATAAAAGACTAACCAAATTTAGAAATAATTTACTGCAGCAGCTAAATAATTTCTCGCTGCCTTTGGAGGCTAAGGATTTCATATCAGGCTAATTTTACTCATTAAACCTAATTTAGATGAAGGTGGCATGTAGTCACTGGTATCGAGCACAAATCGACGGAACCATTACTTAAGCTAATTCCTTAATTACAACTTTTCAGGTAGGATATAAACCAAGTTGGGTCATGGCTGATCGAAAATCCAACCTAAAAAAGTTAATAGGTTCGAATAAATTTCTGACATGTATAGTAAGTAAAAGAATCCAATTATTTATGTTTTTGGGCCAAATCTTGGATAGGATAGGTCAAAATTAGACCAATTTACAGGCCTAGACCTACAACCATCCATTAAGCATACAATAACCTGAGTTTTGTTATATAGGTAATAGCAAACTATATTTAGACCTACTTATAAACCATATAGCAATTATCCCGAAAACATCTATGAAGTGAGTTTTGTCTAGAAAACCTATCCTATTTATTGCCAAGATTTTCATGTCAGGCACAATAAGCAAAATATTCAATATCTAATCCTTGTTGAAAGTATCTTCCAGTCACAAGGCAAACAAAACAAAGAGCATAAACTGTGAAATGATAAATTTGATTAAACTTACGAGACACCAAGATTAAGAATGCCATCAACAAATATTTCACCCTTCTTTTCAAAACCACACCTGTTCTGTATAGCCAACACAACGAAAGGGGATGTGAAGCATTCAAAAATAAAATAAGTATCAATATGCACTTAAATCGGTCACCAGTTATACCGAACAATTTCATTCCAAATCACAAAGAGCCAAGTTTCATTAACGTACAGGATTGAACTCAGACGTAATTGTCCCTTCAATGTCTCCTTCTGAGAGAATCCCAGCATGGATGAGTTCCATAAGCTCTTTCCTAGAGATATTCCATTCTTGTTCTCTCTGAACAAATCATCACATTATTCAATAGAATGGCAACTGGCACAATTTTCAAATCCACTGTCTTAAGTATGTCTGCTACAGGCATTTACCCCTTTAAGTAGATTTCGTTCCACAATACCAACACGTAGACCTTTAGAGACCAATGATGTTGCAATAAATATTCCCAAGGTGCCACCACAGACTACTACATCAAACATGCATTTTTTATCGACATCCTTGTGATGGCAAGGACTGAAAATTTTAGTAACTACTTCATAGATTTCCCTTCTATCTGTAGATAGATAAGAATGTATCATTATAGTGCATCTAGACTATATGATCATGATACTGCATATGATACAAAACATTAATGGAACACCGCAGCAATGAAAACACAACAAGATTTAAAACATGATTTCTTAGCAATCCATTTGGAGGAATGGCATACTCTGAAGAACTATAGCTACATTGCATGGTTGTGTGTAAATGCGTAGTTGTGTATTTCATGTACATGTGAGAGAATCAAAAAGGAAAAAGGGACATGAAAGAGGAACTAAGTGACCTGATTGCAAATTGTTAGAAAACTAATTGAATGCATGACAAGGAGAATAATCGAATGCATTACAGAGAAAAAAAATATCACTTTCCATATTTTATTGGTGACAGATAAAAAGAATCAAACTACATATTGCTACAAAATAAGAGATGTGGAAGAAATATTAGGGCATACATTAAAGTAGCAGAAACAATTTGAAAAAAATACAAAAGAATAAATATAATGAGTTATATCTGCAGTGTCTTAACACAAAATTTATTGTTCATATAACTAGATCCATACAATGTATTATCCAAAAATAATTTAATATAACTTTCTTCAAATAAAACTTTGTAATTGAATATTGTATCTAGTGTATCATTCAAGAATATAAGGGGTATGTATCTTAACACTACATATATTGTTCACACAACTTGTATAGTACAATTAGATACTTAACGAATATCAAATTCAGTGTATCATTCAAGAAAATGATTATCTCATATCCCATGGGATGCATATTGTTCAGCAAATGATTGTACCATCACATGAGCCTTCTCATCCCAAGCACACCTTTTTAGCTTCTAGTCAGTCATCACAAGTAAATAGGTGTCTAGCCCAATCGGATAATTGATCAACCCAATAAACAATTGTATGGGCACTCATATATTTGATTTCCAACAAGATGTCCTAGAAAAATATGATTGGGATAGTATTGTAATCATATAGTTGGGATAGTCAGTCACTCATGAGGAAAATTACATATAGTATTGTAATAGGTTTAGCTATTGCAACACGTACTATTTCTCAATGTTTCTATAAAAAGCTAATACTTAATTACTTATTGGAGTTCCTCAATATGTTGTGATTGAAGGAGGTAATAGTTACAAACCATAGCCACAATATTTAAAATAGACAGATGAATATCTGTTAAAAAAAGAGAGAGAGAAATGAAATGTGAAAAAGACCTGATGGGCTAGCACATATATTAAACCACAGCTGGTCCAATCTCTTCAAAGCTTCATAAGAGTAAGCTCCCCCAGCCCCTCCTACTTCACCACTTGTAGAGATTCTCTCCATTATTCTCTACAAGGCCATTAACATAAACATCAATTTGGTTTTTAAACTTTAAACGTCAATAATTTTTTAAGGATGTAAAATTTGGTGCATAATAAGCATAAGCAAACCACAGATAAGTTTTCCTGAACAACGCATAAACCGAATTTCCTGTATGCAACTTGAATTCAGATGGGTTTGTGATCAGCCCTTTAAGCAAAAGAAAGTATGGTTTTCTCTGATCAGGCTCAAATAACTCAAAATGTATCAGCTTTAAATTGCTTCACATCTTTGTTCGGACAAGAATAATTGGAGCTCGAAATTGGATCGAAACTTCCTTGAATTTTGAGCCAACTAGAAATCATATCAAAATTTTTAAATCAAGCCATGAGGTAATAGATTTGGCTCAAAACTGGTTATAAGCCAATTTTGAGTTTCAAACATGTCAATTGAAATATGATTTGAGGTTCCTCAAAAAATTATATACACGCCAGATTTTTAAACTGATACATATGCAAGTTATATTACTAACATTTACACCTTGGTCAACCTGATCAACTTGAGCTAGTCCATGTAACCCCCAAGTTAGAATTCTCATGTTCAAATCTCTCTGCCAATATAAAACTTGCACTTTTTGCGTTTTCCAAATGGAATCAGCTAGGTTTTGACTTGATTCCATCTCAAAAATAAGGATTTCAACTAACCCAGCCTACAAGTGAAATCATTTCGGCTTCTAGTTAGGCTTTTCCCTCAAAATAGGCTAGAGCTTCTAACGAGAGTACCTAGCGCCATTTGGTTTGGGGTAAACCACCAAATGCTTTTAAAGACATATTTGGTTAACCCGGGGTACTCACACCCACTTTCCCCATCCTAACCCCACTTACCTTTACCCCAGCCTCTCCCCTGAAGTAAAGCTCATGAAGAACTGGCTGCTCCCTCTTACCCCAGCCAAACAGGATCCTGGGTTAATACAAGTTAGAAACAAATGCAACTCTGAGTTAAATCCCCTGCCCAGCTGGAGTAACTTATCAATGGGGTTAGGAACCTAATATACCCCAGATTAACAAAGCATATCTCAAATCCAAAAAGGCCATAGTAAAATACCAAGATGCGCACAATTCGAACTTGTCCCAAGTCCAAACGAGAGTTATTAGATCAATGGCAGCTGAACAATGCATCACCTGAGTTCTAGAAGGAAGTGCGCCACTGGGAGAACCGGCAGCACATCTCAATCGCCGGCGACGAGCAAGCCCGATCCCGTCCACACCTGAGGTCTGCGGAGGGGAGGCAAGCGGCAGGTAGCGGAGGCCATGGGCTAGAGTTTGGTGGCGGATATGGAAGGGGAGCAGCATAACGGAAGGAATCGAGAACTGTCGAACTTGAAACCCTAGCAGCCATGAAGAACTTCGAAGTTCACTTTATCCGTTCCATCCAATTTCGCGGGCCGCTACGGAGGCAACGTGGAGGCGGAGCTAGCGTACCACTGCCAGCGTAAATTGTACTTTGGTACCTGTGCTTGTTTACGTTACATTTTAGGTCCCATGTGGTTGAAAAAAATGTTAATCATGTCTAAAATTTTTCCCAATTAAAAATATTATTTTATTTTTTAAAAAATTAAAATAATATTTTATATCTTATCTTATACAAACTCTAATATTAAACAATTACTTTATTTTACATTTAATATAATTTTTAATATAACTAACTCACTTTATTTCATATCATATATATTTAAAAAAAAATTATAAACTTTTTTCAAATTACTTTTTTTCTCCAACTAAATAGAGTCTTAGTATATTATTTTTGATTTCTTACCCCAAAATTCACAATTTTTCTATCTTATCTCAAAAATTATAGGGCACGTATTTGTATCTCATTACATTTTTTGTTGTAGTTTAGGGAGTCTTATGACGGACTTAAACTAACAGAATATTTTATATGTATATATTATATTTGCTAGGATGTTTTCTATTATCAGATTCATCGACAACAAGATGTATTGATTTTCATTGCTTAAGAATTGTACATAACGTTTCAATTATTCTCTTGTAGATAGTTATCACTAAGGCCCCGTTTGTCTGAGAGTTTAAAATTAACTTGGTTTAATTTTAACCAGTCATATCACATCACACATAAAATTTAATATTAAAAATTAATTTTATTTCACATCCTACACATATTACTAAAATAATAACTAACTTATATCACATCCCTCACATATCCCAACATAATAACTAATTTTATATCACACCCCTCACATATCTCAATATAATAACTAATTTTATTTCACATCATTCACAACTTTTAATAAAAAAAATATTTCTATCCAAATTTAATTTTAACCTTTTTAAATTTAAACTTATAAACAAACAGATCCTATATAGTTTATTTTATAAATTCTATTATGGTAGGATATTTACATTTTTTACGAATTTTGTATGTGAGAGATAATAAATCGATCACACTACTATGCACATGCAACTTGATTGGCCTCTCAACAACTGGTACATTAATATAATTAATTTTATTTGCAAATTAATTATTTTTTTAATATTAGGTTGACATCTTACTTTTTTTTTTAAATAAACTATGGTAGGTATATACCATATCATACAATCTCATTTCATATGATTTGGATTGGTATAGTATAATAGAGTGGACATTTTATTCAACAGAGTTAATATTTTGGCCCCTCTATATCTTGTCTAATTACTGATTTACTTAGCATGTATATTTTTTATTTATGATTAATTATTTGAGTAGCATCTGTAGATTGATTTATAAAACATGAACTTTATAAAAGTTTATGCAGTATGCAACTTTAAATCGTACATAATTCAATTATGATCAATACGGATGATAGTGAGTTATTGTGATTTATAATGATTAATATCGATCTTTTCCATCATTCTTTTCTTTTACTTTTATTGTTTATGGATTTATAAGCCCTTTGTTTTTTTTAAACTTTTTTATTATACTATATTAAGTAAAATAAGCATAAAGTTCTTTTAATTTGTAATAATCAAGATGAGACACATGAGCGGCGCATTCATATTTCGGAGTTGATAAATGCACTAAGGGAAATAGCCCAAGCTTGTGGATGGAATCACTAGATTAGTTACTTTTTTACGTGACTAGTTATCAGTATAATTTCATTTTTATCTGGTAGTTGCACATGTGCCCAAGCTAATAGATCACTCTTATTATTCACAGCCTCAAGGGTGTGTTTGTTTGTAAGGTTAAATTTAAGAAGGTTAAAATTAAATTTGGATAGAGATATTTTTTTATTGAAGTTGTGAATGATGTGAAATAAAGTTAGCTATTATGTTGGAATATGTGAGGGGATGTGATATAAGTTAGTTATTATTTTAGTAATATGTGTAGGATGTGAAATAAATTTAATTTTTAATATTAAATTTTATGTGTGATGTGATATGCCTGGTTAAAATTAAATCAGGTTAATTTTAAACTCCTAGACAAACAAAGCAAGAGATCATTTGTTATAAAGATTTTATGAATTAATATAATGTGATGATGCTACAATAAGGTCCCGTGACTTCTACAATTTAGTATGAGATGTTTTGCGACTCTGCATGATGTTGATCTTTCAGTATTAATGCTTGATGTAATGTAAAAAGATAATATTGTATATTATGATGATGATGTAAATGTATGTATAAATGTTTTAAAATATTTTTAATTTTTAAAAATATATGTACTCGAGAATAATGGCATATTATATAAAAAGAAAGAGATATGAATGAGATAAAAAAAAGTATGAAAAAAATGTGAATAACAATTAATAGAAAAATTATTTAGTATTACAATTACAAAAATGAAAAAAAAAAAGCTATGCATAATAAATTTATAAAAAAAATTCCCAAAATCAACTGATAATTGGCTCACCCCTCCCACGAAGTTGCTGGTCCACTTCATAACTAATTAATTAATTATACTTAAATTTTAATTAAATATAATTACTTATTCCACACTATTTTAATTTTTATATTAATTAGTTTAAATACTATTTTAAAAAGGGAAATATTTTGTGATTTTTATAAATAATTTTGAATTTTGAATTTTGCAAGATTTTATGTATAAAAAGTGGAAAAAAAATGTATAAAAAGTGGAATTCAACTACGTAATAATGGTGTAGAATATAAAATTTTAATTAATTTTAATATTTCGGACAATGTGCCAAGAAATAATTAAGGGGTTTTTACATACACAACATGAAATTTACATGAAATTATACATTTCATCATCAATTCTGCATTTCATCATCAATTCGTAAATATTACCACTATCACACCATATTCATTTAAATTTTACACATTTCACATATTTTACATATTTCATATATTTTATAATATTATATATAAATTAAAATGAATAAATTTATTAATATTTAAATTCTAATATATTTTTTTTATTTTTTACTGTAAACGCATCAATTTTTTTACTTCAATTAAAAATTATAGTCATGTGGATTAAAATTCGACACCCTAATTGTAAATTTTAAATAAGATAAATAAATTAAAATACATAAATTCATAAATATTTAAATTATTATTTATATAAATTAATTTATTTATAGTATTTAATTAATATATTAATAATATAGTTAAAATCAAGACTAATTTAGAAACGTGAAGTTCACCATCAAAAAATATGGTGTGAAATATGTAAAATACGTAAAATTTAAATAAATACGGTGTGATAGTGGTGATATTTATGAATTAATGATGAAATATGTAATTTTTTATAAATTTTATGTTCTGTAGTTAAAAACTCTAATAATTAATCAATAAACAGACCTCTCAGAATTTTTTTGGCTCGCTAGAATTTGGCGGCAGTCCACAGGTCACGCTGCGTAATGCCGCCAATTATTAGGCGACTCCCGCACCAAATCTCTCCTTCCCTCCCCCTTGGGGTCCTTCGTCGAACCCTAGCCAGCTCCATCTCCGCCGCGTCCGGTGACTCCTCGCCGCCCGTCGCCGTCTTTTGGGACCTTGACAACATACCCTCAAACTCCATTCGCCCCCTCGACGCCGCCGTGCGCCTACGCCTCGCCGCATCCTCCATCGGTCCCCTCCGCTTCGTCGTCGCTTACGCCAGCCCTCACGTCTTCCGCCACGTCCCTTACCCGGTACGTGCCGCGCGGGAGGCCGGGAACGACCGCCTAGAGGACTCCGGCGCTGTCCCGGCCTCCTCTGAGCCCTACGTCTGCCGCGTCTGCGGTCGCAAATTCTTCGCTCACTCCAAGCTTCTCAACCATTTCAAGATCCACGAGCAAGAGCACGCCAAGCGCCTCCGCCGCCTTGATTCTCTCGTCGGATCCCGTTATGTCCGTCTGAAGGCCCAGCTTACGATGAAGATGGAGAAGTATCGGAAGGCAGCGAGGGACATTCTGATCCCTAGAGTTGGATACAGCCTTGGCGACGAGCTTTGTCGTGCGGGCGTTGTGGTCCGCACTGTGGAGGATCGGCCGGAAGCCGCCGATGGAGCGCTCAGGAGGCACATGGTGGAGACGATGGATCGGGGAAAGATTGGGTGCTTGGTGCTGGTTTCAGATGATACTGGGTTTGTTGGAGTTATCAGGGAGGCGAGGCTGAGGTGCTTGAAGACAGTGGTGATCGGCGATGAAGGGGACGGGGGGTTGAAAAGATGTGCGGATGCTTCTTTCTCGTGGAAGGATGTGATCTCCGGGAAAGCGAGGAAGGAGGCGGCATCCGCGATGGTGAAATGGAAAGATAAGGATTTACTTACGAAATTGGAGTGGAGGTATCGGGAAGAGAAAATGCTCAAAGGTAGCAAGTTGGAAGGGAGCGAGTGTGATGATTTAGGATACCAAACTGACGATGTTGATGGCTTTCAAGAGAGTGATAATGGTGATAACGGAGCATATGAGCCTTGGTGGAAGCTTGATGAGGAAAGTGATACATCAGTTGCCAGACGTTAAGGGTGGGGCTGGTGAGTCTACTGAAGCATTTTGATAGTAGCTATAACCTATCATATACTATGCAACCTGAGCCACGTGGGAACGAAGCAATCTGCAAAGTATCCAATGCTTGTTTTCATCTTGCTTCCGGTTATTGATTTTAGGAAGGCGCAACTTGGGAGAATATGTTTAGACTTGGCTTTTCTTCTCAAGCTTTCTTTCTCCTAAATGCTCTTTTGGCACAGTTTATACCAATTGAGCTTATATTTGACTATAAGCTTTAGTTTTGAACCTAAAATGAAAAGTTATTTGGTTCACTGAGAATTATAGTTTGTCAATCCTTTAGTTGTTTCGTTATTTTGAAATTAACATAGATTAAACTCCATTCTGCAGGCTGCAGCGTAGTGGACAGACTGCTAAAGGAATGGCTCTTGGTATAGACATGGTCCAATCTGCAGGTTTAATCAGAATTAAACCCGTGACTTTACTGACATTGTAAGATTTAAAGAGCCTAATGGAGTATGGTTGAGCGGGATTGGATTTAGGATTTTATTGCAACTATAAATTATAATTCTCTAATTTATAATTGTTGACTGCTAATGGAGTTTGGTTGAGCCAAGTTCCTAATCTAATCCTATTGAGTTAAGCAGTCGACAGTCAGTGTAAAACTTGTCGAATCAATCATAATATGAATTTTTTAAAAAATTGTGCTAAAACTAAGGTGTTCCTTGGAAGCTACGCACTGTATTACCTGAATATAGTAAAAAATGGGCAAGGGCCGCTGCATCGGCGCCCGGTGTAGTGAAAAGTGAGTAAGAGTCCTGACATCATAGACGGATGCGGGTAAAGAAACTAGTCTGTCATACTAGAACTCAAGTCAGTAGGATTAGATTAGGAACTTGGAATATAGGCAGCCTGACAGGCAAGCTAATAGAGTTGATGGATATTATGATTCATAAAAAGATTAATATTTTGTGCCTGCAGGAAATAAGGAAATTGATGACTAAGATTTTAAATTTTGGTACTTTGGTCAGAATAAAAATAAGAATGAAGTGGGTATAATTCTGGATAAGAGCTTGAAGAATCACGTAGTGGAAGTTAAGAGAAATTGTGATAGAATTATGACTTTAAAAATTATAATCAATGGAATGATTATTAACATTGTAAGTGTGTATGCTCCCCAACTAGGTTTGGATGCGAGCATAAAGGAAAAATTTTAGAATGATTTAGAAGAGTTAATACAAGAGATACCTCAAGAGGAAAGATTATTTATTGGAGGAGATTTAAATGAACATGTTGGAAGTGTTGCTGAAGAATTTAATAGCATCCATGGTGGATATGGTTTTGGAGAGATAAATGAGGAAGGTAAAACTATTTTAGAATTTTGTTCAGCATATGATCTTGTAATTACTAATATGTTATTCAAGAAGAGAGATGAGCATATTATCACATACAAGAATGAAATTTCAAGAACTCAAATTGATTATTTTCTTATAAGGAAATGAAATCTCTTGAATTATAAAGATTGTAAAGCCATTCCAAGTGAATGTTTGATTGCCTAACATCGATTAATGGTTTTAGATTCCGAGATAAAATATTGGTGAAAAAATAATAAGTCAAAATCTTATCTTCGGACTCGATGGTGGAATCTAAAGAATGAGAACAAATGTATATTTAAAAAGAAGGTTCTAGAACTTGTGCAATGGAACATTAACAGGAAAACTGATTTTATTTGGTTGACAGTTGCTAACTATATTCGTAAGGTGGTGAAGGATGTGTTGGGAGAATTCAAAGAAATGATTTCAAATAATAAAGATACTTGGAGGTAGAAAGATGATGTACAAGAAAAAATTAAAGAGAAGAAGATTTGTTATAGAGATTGGTTTAAAAATAAAAATAAGGATAAGTCAGAGAAATATAAAGTGGCTCGACGAGGATCTAAGAAAACAGTAGGCAATATAAAAAATATGACTCTTGAGGATTTATATAAGAAGCTAAACACTAAAGAAGGAGAAAAATAATTATATAGGATTGCCAAGGCAAGAGATAGAAAAATTAAAGATTTAATTGAAGTAAAATGTATTAAAGATGAAGATCAAAAAGTGTTTTTCATGGAAGAAGATATCAAAGATAGATGGATGAGTTACTTTCAACAGCTTTTCAATAAAAGTTGTGAAAATTCAATTGATCTTACGGAATTCAGCACCCCAAAAGAAAGTAAAAATTACTCTTACATTCGATGTATTAATCCTTATCTTTTTGCTTTGATTATGAAAGTAATGATTGGACATATCCAAAATGAAGTGCCTTGGTGTATGCTCTTTGCAGATGATATTGTCCTTGTTGAGAAAATTAAAGAGAGTGCCAAAGCGAACTAGAGCTTTGGAGGAATGCTTTAGAATCTAAAGGTTTTTATCTCAATAAATCTAAAACTGAATATATGGAGTGTACATTTAGTCAAGAAAGAAATACTTATATTGGTGATTAAATTGTCAAGAAGAGTAAGCACTTTAAATATTTTGGATCAATTATATAAAATGATGGTGAAATAGATAATGACGTTATTAGCAGGATTCAAGCAGGATCAGTAAAATGGAGAAATGCTTATGGTGTGTTATGCGAAAGAAAAATTTCATCCAGAATCAAGGGTAAATTTTATAAAACTGTAGTAAGACCAGCGATGATATATGGTGCTGAATGTTGGCCTGCAAAGAGAAAATATACAAATAAAATAAATATTGCAGAAATGAGGATGTTAAGGTAGATGTGTGGATATACACGAAAGGATAGAATGAGAAATGAGTATATCTGAAAGAAAGTTGGTGTTGCACCAATTGAGGATAAACTCAGGGAAAATCGGCTTAGATGGTTTGGACATATAAATCGTAGGCCGATTGAAACTTCAGTTAGAAAAATTGAGTTATTATATTTTGCCCATATACAAAGAGGAAGAGGGAGACCAAAGAAGATATGATAAGAAACTATAAGGAGTGATCTTAGTTACTTAGACTTAGATAAGAATTTGGTAACTGATAGAGTGTAATGGAAATAAAGGATTCATGTAGCCAACCCCACCTAGTGGGATTAAGGCTTGGTGGTGGTTGTTGTTGTTGTTGTATAAATTATAATTCTCTAAAGTGTTATTCGTATGAAAGTTAATGGTTTCCTAAATATTCAACTAAGATTTCATCTACCTGATTATCATATGATGTAATTCACTTACTCTTTTTCATGTCATTAAAATTGGTTCTCTTGATTCTCTTAATATATTGCTCTATTTCATGCGCGCTAGTTCACTTTAAAATATAAAAGTAACTGCTGCATATCATAAGGCACGAAGAAACTCTTCATTCGATCTTTGTCACATTGTTTATTCCTTTGAACTTTTGTATTATTTTTAATGAATGTTTTCTCAAGCTTGCTTGCACCTAACTGTTATTCGTTGTCACTGTACATCGTATGTATCTTACACTGTTTATTAAGGTTTTAATAGACCAAAGTATCATATGATATAATTTGGAGGAAGCCTCCACCTGGTTTCTATTTTTCCTATATTCATGTTGTATCTCCTTATCTACTCAATATGTTGCTTTATTTCAAGGGTTTCTAATTGTTGAAGGCTTGGAGCAACCTGCAAGGATATTTCTGTTAAATAAAACATTTTTGGTGTATTAATGCACTAAGAAGCTCTTCATTTGATATTGCTATATTGTCTATTCCTACTTATTTATATTAAACTAGACTCTAGGTATATTGTAATGCACTAAGAAGTTCTTCATTTGATATTGTTATATTTTCTATTCCTTCAACTTTTTGTATTGTTCAACAAAAAAGAGTCAAACAGACAACAAGAGAATGAAGGCTTCAAACTCAAGCACAAGAAGTAAAAAATTGAAGTCCTTTTATGTATTTCTTTTATTGCATTATCATATATCTGTCAAATTTAAGTTCAAGTGTTTTGCAGTTTTTGGTTCTCTGAGGGGAGAGGTGTGGGATTAGTTTGAAGTGTTCTATCAATCTTAGGGACCTGCGTGAAAATTTTCAAAATTTATGGACTAACTTGAAGCGCCATATCAACCTCAGGGACTTGCATGAAAGATTTTAAAATTCATGAACTAGGTTGAAACTCCCTAACAACAAATTCCAACAGACTCAGCTAAATCAATTCACATTAAAACAGTAGACTGAATAGAAAAACATCTCAAATGAAAATCAGGTTGCATCAACCAATCAATATGATCATGATGTAATTTGGTCTGAACAATTCGATGGTGCAGATTCCCCCATCAATTTATTTCACAAATCAGAATGGAAATACCACTCATGATACAGTTCTAATGTTTATTTGAGGTACTCTTGTGGAGTCAGTGACTTGGGTCCACCAGCAGAAATATGCTCTCCAGCTCTAATTTGTATACTTCAAAGTGGCGGTTTTTAGGCCATCCTGCAAAATAAAATAAATAAAAATAAAAAAAAGCAAAGTTTAGAGTCTCGTGGAGTTAAATTATTATTTGAGTTTCTATATGGTTTTCAATAACTGCCTTGCATCTCTGGGTGCTTTGCCAAGAGGGCAACCTGAGCAAACTTTATTTCAGGATCCTGCAGACTGATCCATTTTAGCTGCAAAATATCACGTAGAAATTTATTGTGTTGGATTCTTATAATTCAGATAGAGAATTGGCATATAACTGTTACATATCTTCTTTACTCAGTTCCATTTACAGAGGGTGTTACTTTAAATAGGACTAAATAGAAAAAAAAAAAATCCATGTAGCTACTCAGGATTAAAGCTATTGTTGTTATTGGTTTTATACTTGAATTCATAAGTGGAAATATGTGAGTATCATTTCAGTTGACTCCAGGTAGTATTTTTTATACAACAAAAAAATAAGTACCTGGGCATGTCAAAACTGGTTGACTGGTTGGTCTTGCCCTATTGCTCAGGCTAAGCCTTTCCCAATTTCCATATTGATAGTTTATGACTGAAACTTGATAGGATGGTATTATGATCTGCCCAAACCAGACCAAGCTAGGGCGACAATTGGGGCAACTCACCAACCCGATGTGTTTTTAGTACAATACCCCCAAAAAAATATACAATGTTGTTAATTCGTCTCAGCTTGAATCTGAACCTAACCATCAAACTTGACCGAATAATCTTTAGGTCAACCAAACCCAGAAATTCGATTATCGATCACTGCCACCCTAAGAATTCGCACAATTTTGGGCTTTTCTATGACCATATTCCCTGGAGTTTTTGATGGAAATCATAGGGACTTTGGTGCAAAAAATAGTTTATAGAACTGAAATTTCAACAAAAAGACGTTTATCTTCAGAATCGTATCTTGGATTATATTTTGTATTTTTTGTACTTGTTAATCTTCTTATTTCTTGAACATGAATATCTCCCACATCCTTATACATAGACTAATGAAACACGAACAAAATAATTTTGGTCAGCTTGAAAAGAATTGTAAAAGATTTAGAAGGATTAATCGCATGATCTTTTTTTCCCTTTCAAATCCCATGTTGGTTCATATTTATAATCAACCTTGAAGACCCCATCCAAACTGTATCAACTTTTCTTTTCTTTTTTTTCCGTTGTTAACTTTATATGATGCATGCCTGGTAATTATAACTAGGAAAAGGAAAAAGAATATCATTCTAGATAATTTTACTTTGTTTGAAACCATCTCGCTTCACACCAAGAGGAAGAATAAATCCATCATTGTCTATTCATTTCAAACGACGACTGTTAGTGATGAAAAGATTCATGAAAATGGTGGGATCATGGAATGATATGTGAGTCCGGATATGAGGTATTTCATTAAGTCCAGAAGTATGATCAGGATAAGCATGTAGATTTATGAATCTGTACATCTTGTGCTAATTTAGATGTCAATGGATGTAGGTTTTTTTTTCTACCTAGGTTTTGTCTGGAGCTAAATGTTTTCATATGCTGTAGATGGTTGTACAGGCTATGCACACGCAGTAATATATCGAATATAGAAGTCAAACCTATCTTTTCTAGACCTTATATTACAGAACTTTTTGGTAGCTTGTGGATCTTTGGGTGACAATAAGCAGATGAAATCATGGAACAAGCCCCAGTAAATGACCGATACATTGCCCAGTAGTAGATTTGGCCTTAATCCACTTGATTATTTAGTAAATTAAACTCTTAATCCATGAAATTATACTCTTAATCTATTAGATATTGTAGTAGATTAAACTCAAATCTACTATATATTGGGCTATGTTTTGGTCATTTATTGAGCTGTGCCGCAGGACAATTAATTTCAGTCCCACAAAGTTCTTTCATACTGAAAATTGGCATGGTCTAATTTTTATGGGAGTTCCACTGGTGTGTGCATGTTTGTATGTTTATTAAGTTTCCAAATTTGTTTAGTTCCCATTCATTAGGGCTGCTTATTGGACCGGTTCGACCCGGAACCGGACCGAAACCGGTCCAGTAAGAACCGGTTCGGTCCAGAACCAGTTGAACCGGACCGGTTCTAATCGGTTTCGGGACGCAGAACCTGTCCGGACTGGTTCTGCTTACGCAGAACCGGTTATCCGGTTCGGTTCCGTTGAACCAGAACCGGTCCGGTTCAAATTTTTTTTAAAAAAAACAAAAAATTGGGGGCAGCGCAAGTGGGCGCTGCCCCTGCCCCTATGCAAATGCTGCCAGCAGCTGCAGATATTATAAAAAAAAAAAAAAATTTGAACGGTCATTTGACCGTTTGCAAACTCTTCTTCTGCTCTGTCAAAAAATCTGCAAACACATTTTAATGGCTTCCCAACGTCGATTCTCTTGGCGACTTTTCTCTAGCGTTTCTTCCTCAAGTCGCCAAGAGAATGTTGATCTGAAGTATGTTCTGCAACTTGATCATCTTCCTGCACTCGGTGAGAACTTTAACGAAACTTCAGAACCTGATTTCGATCTATCTGCGGAACATGATCCTGAGGCAAGTAGAGATGTTGGCACCGACACTAGCCCGTCAACGCAATCATGAAGTATCTCTAACAAGTCTTGGACGAAACGCAGTAAGGTATGGAATTTTTTTGATTTACAAATTAAACCTAATAACAATTCGGAGAGACCTGAATATGTCGCTATTTGTAAAATTTGTAAAAATCAATATTCATACAAACAAGGTGGTACCGATGGTGAGACTGGTACATTTAAGAAACACCTAGTTAGATTTCATAAGTTTGATGAAAAAATTTGTCAACCTACTACTATAGAGCCAACCAAACACAACTCAATCCACAGAGTGGATCTATGCCGTGGGCTTTTAGAAATGATAATGTACGTCGAGGTTTAGTTCGATTTATAGTACGAACCGAACAGTCATTTACTATATGTGAAAAAGAGGATTTTTAAAATATATTGTTCAATATTTGTAGCCTCAATATACTCGTATTTCTAGGCATACACTTAAAAAAGATTATATATCAATGTACAAAGAATATAAGAAATCTCTTATTCAACACATCAGTAATATTAGTTATAGGGTTAGTTTAACATCCGATATTTGGACTAGTATTTGTGGCGCGAATTATTTAGTTGTTACTTGTCATTGGATCGATGGACAGTGGGGAATACAGAAACGGATATTATCTTTAGATGTATTAGATGAGGCCCATACGGGTTCAACCATTTTTTCTTACATTTGCAATGTTTGTAAAATTTATGGTATAGAAAATAAAATTTTTAGTATTACTTTGGGTAATGCCTCGAATAATAATTCTGCAGTTAATTTTTTACAGCAATTTTTAAGGCCTCCGCTTTATGGTTCTCTTTTTCATGTTAGATGTGCATGTCGTATCATTAATTTATGTGTTTCTAGTGCTTTTAATTCCGAATATTTAATTATCGATAAATTTAAGCATGTTGCAAAATGGATTCGTTTAAATTCAAATGTTAGGCGTGAATGGAAACGCGTTTGCGTGAGTGCCGGAATAAATAATGTAAAATTTTCATTACCTGTAGAAACTAGATGGAATTCACTTCATCGTTTATTCAAATCACTTTTACCGTACGAAAATTTGCTAACTGCTACAGATAAAGGAAAAGCAACTGTTGGAGAGCAATCTACACCACAGAGTCAACCCCCTATAAATTTGAACTAATTGCAGTTCTATTTACATCTTGAGAAAAAATTTGATGATGATATGAGCTTATTAGAGTGGTAGAAAAACTCATCAAAACAATATCATGTTCTATCTGCTTTGGCACGAGATGTACTAGCAGCACAAACTTCAATTGTAGCTTTTGAATCAGCCTTTTCCACCACAGAAAGAATAGTAGGAGATTACAGAAGTAGTTTGTCTCCTGCAATCCTTTGCATGCTTACTTGTCTACAGGATTGGTTTGCTGCTGAGTCCCGAAATCAACAATATAATTTTGTGGACGAATTTAAGGATAATAGTTCGGAAGAAGAGGAGTACTCGAGAAGAATTCTTTGTAATTACGACGAATAATTTTTTTTATGTGAAATATTTGTACGAACTGTAATTATTTTTTATAAATAATTAAGTTAATATTAATAAATTTTTTTAGATTTTTCATATTAATTTTGTCAGAAATATTATAAAATATATAATTTTTTTATAAAATGCATAAAAAATATATTTTTAAATTAATTTACCCGATTGACCCGACCCGACCCAAATATATGGATCCGGACTGGATCCAAGGTAAGCTAACCGGTTTCGGACCGAATCCGGAACCGGTTGGAACCGGTCCGGTTCGATCCGGTAACCAGGTCTACCATTCATACTTTTCTCAAGGAAAATAAGTTAAGAGTATAATTGAGCCAATCAGCAAGTAGTTCATGTTAAGGAACCTACCCAAATGGAGCTCCTTTAAGGTCAACTGATATTGTGCTGCAGGCAAACAAATAAAACAATGAGAAATCTTTGATCAGCTTAAAGGCATCAAGACGAGAGATGACCTCTTTCACCTGATGACTCCCCATGAGTTCTTTGCCGCTAGCCACCGGGCAGCGGCGGCTGCGTCACTTGGGTCCGGCTCTGGCGGCACTGCTGGAGCGATGGCATCCCGAATGCCAATAGCAGCTGGAGATTGGAGGAGAGAGATGAGGAAGAAGATGACAAAGAAGCCAGCTCGGATGATGGCCATGGCAGATGATGAGGAAGGCAGAGGAAGATCTCTTGGCTCTTGCATGGAATAGGAGCAAGTCATATATAGCTGGTGGAGAAATTTCGTATTAGAAAGAGTAAGCGTCCTTCTGATTTAGCTAATTTGTTTGCTTAATTATTATATTTAATGTTATTATTTGACAAAGTCCAAATTCTGAGATATAATTTTCCATATTTTATAATTCTAATAATATTTTGCTGAAAAAGAACATGGTAAAAAGTAGGCACGATAGCCTTTCGTAACACACCTCAACATTATATTTTTTGCACTTTAAACATTAAAGTTCTATTGGCATTGCAGTTCATTGCATTTTGGTTCAGATTTTTAACTTATGGTAGTTTGAATTTTACGCAAGGTTAGTTATTTTGTTATCCATGAGTCATTGTAGGGGTGGCCGTATGGTGAATTCGACTTGAGAATTTCAAGTATGAGTTATAAAGTTTAACTTGTATAGAATCAAGTCAGGTTAGATTTGGGTTATCTACTTATAAACTTGTTCCTTTTATGGGTCATACTGGTGGGTCAACTAGGTATTGATTTTAACTCGTTTAATAATCAGGTTGAATTCGGGTTGAGTTATTTGGATTGAGTTGGATTTGGGTTCAAATCAAACCCACTCGTCAACTCATCATATGCCTTAATAGTCGTTTTCCCTTTCCCTCTGTAGATGGAATGCCAAGCTGACGATCAGTTCATTGCACCGTGTAGAAAAGATATTTATGATCAATCAAGAACAGCCTTGGAGAGATCTGACAAGATGAAGAAGAATGAAGAAATTACCCGCTTGTACTTATGGAAGTTGATTTGAGCAAATTGCTTGTAAGTTTCTAATGTTTACCTATAATTACATGTTAGTTTATACTTTTTTCAAAATTTTTACTTAAATTTCTAGAATTTAAAATGATGAGCTAAAAGTAAAGCAAAATATGAACATAATAGGTATGTATAGTTTTAATTAGGGACCTTAAACCACTTCAAAAAATGTGAATCATAGCATTATTATAGTTATACTATGGGGACTTGTCAGTAATTCATACTTGGAAATCCTATAACGTATGCTCGGGCTTAGAAATTCCTTGGGAACACTTTGCGGATAGTCTTGGAGGAGTCAATGCCTCAGAGGGCTCCAACAATTCTATTACAATAACAACAGAAGCCTTAATCTCATCTCGTGGGATCGGCTGGCTCCAACAATTCTATCGTTCTATGGGGAATCAATCTGCTTCGAGTTTCAAAAAATCAAATTGCTTCTGCTCATAGTTTCTTGTTTAATTTCTCGTGAAGTCAATTTTTTTATAAATATGAGTCGAGAGAATAGCTTCCTAGATTAAAAAAGCCCGTAAATTCTTGAAAAATGTCTTCTCTCACAGCCATTTTGATTGATTTCAACTGAATAAAAAGTGAAAGTATAAGCCTTACAAGGAGCAATTGATTTCAACTAGAAAATTTGTGCTAAAAGAACAGAATATGTAAGAACCATTTAAAGCTATTAAGGTTATTCACTTACATATGGTTCATATATTTAAAGAAGGGTATAATATTTAAATTTTTGAGAAATAGATATATAATATTTTCTAAATTTTAATATAAAAACTATTTTATTTTATTTTATTTTACATATAAATTGTTATATAGTTATTTTATAGGGTAAATTGCAAGTAGGTCTTTGTTGTTTGGTTATATGTGCAAGTAGGTTTAATTTTTTAAAAATTATTCAAATTAGTCCATTTGTTTTAAGTAACGTGCAATTAGATTCAAAATTTAGATGTTACAGTAAAAAAATTTATAAAATAATATTTTTACCTTCAAGATTTTCTCTCTTTTCTCTCTCTTTCAAATTTTTTTACAAAATATTGGACTTGCATGTATGATCAAACAATAAGAATCTATTTGTAATTTATCCTATTTTATATAATATAAAAATTTCAAAATAACAAATTAACTCTATCTCATATATTCAAAATAACAATCAAGCACATATCTGTGAGTGGCTTTAACTTAATTTCAAGCGATTTAATTTAATTTAAAATTAAAAATTTTTATTTCAAAGTCAACTTTGTCTTGTCCAGTTAATTATAAATCACATTTTTATATAAATATTTATTATATATATATATATATAATTATAACTGAAATTATTTTTATAAAGGAAGTTCATTTTTTAAACAAAAGTTAGGATCAAATTTTATACTAAGTAAATATGAAAGTTTAGAGAGTTTTGATTTTTATACCTCGTTTAATTTGTAATTTTTGATATTAAATTTAAAATAATATATATATATATATAATCTAGGATCAAACGAGGCCTAATGTTACCAAGGTTTGAAAATCGGACCGGCTTCAAAACCGATAGATTAAAAAGTTCAAGGTTCAATGGTCGAATCGGGATCGAATCGGGATGAAGTAAAAATTAAAAAATTTAATAAAATATAATATAAATATAGTTAAGATATATATTATTTACACATCAATACAATAATTAGACATAAAATAAATATTTAATAATTAAATTTAACAAATAATATCTTATATTAATAACTCAAATAATTTCAAGTAAATCAAAATAATAATAACCCAATAAAATATTCGCAAATCATAAATTGAGTATAATATTTAGTACATATTAAAAAATTTGAACAAATGTATGTTTTATTAATATTAAAATACTAAATTATTTCATCATTTTATATTACTAAGTAACTAAAATACTAAATCATTCCGAAAGGATGGGGGCTGGAGAGGAGAGTGCGAGGCAAGAAAAATTGCGAGTTCGTGACTGTCGTGCGAGTAGAGGCCACAGAACGGAGGCTGAGTTAGGGACTCAGAGTTTAAGATTTTTTTTTTAATTTTAAATTTAACCGGTCCAACCGTACCGGTTCATCGGTTGATTGGTTGAACCGCAGTTTAGACTAATTCTGACTAATTTTAAACGGATTCGGTTATAAAATTAAATCGAACTGATTGGCTGATCGGTTCATGATTCGACCGGTTGAACCGGCCGGCCCGGTCCGGTTTTTATGTTACCCCAAATCTCTCCTTCCACGCTCCCTTCTCCGCGTGGTGCCTGCACCAGTGCACCATAGCTTAGCCAGCTCCGGCAACTCCTCGCCACCCTCGTTGTCTTCTGGGATCTCGACAACAACCTCCGGCAACTCCTTCTAGGCTTCTGCGCCTCGCCACATCCTCCATCGGTCCTCTCCGCTTCCTTGTAGTGTAAGCCAACCATGTCTTGTTCCACCTCCCCTCTCCCGTCCGCGCCGCCCGGGAAGCCCGTCGTCCTCCTGGAGGACTCCGACGCCGTCCTGGCACCCTCCGAACCTGGCAAAATCTTCGCTCTCTCCATTCTTCTCATCCATTTTTAGATCCACGAGCAAGAGCACGCCAAGCCGCTCCGCCTCCTCGTTCTTTCGCCGGATCCTGCTATGTCCGTCTGAAAGTTCTGCTTACCATGAAGATGGAGAAGTACCGGAAGGCGGCGAGGGACATTGTGATCCCTAGAGATACGGCCTCAGATCACTGTCGAGGATCTGCCAGAAGCCACCGGTAGTGTGCTTAGGAGGCACATGTTGACGACGATGGATCGGAGAAGAATTAGGCGCTTGGTGCTTGGTGCCTGTTTTGGATATACTGGGTTGTCCAAATGATCAGGGAGGTGGGGCTGAGCTGCTTGAAGACGGTGGTGCTCATCTTTAAAGGGAGAAAATATTGGATCCAGACTGAGGATCATGTCAGAAATTTGGAGGTCATTCACAGGATGGTCCGTGCGCGTACAGCCCCACGGGTACATAAATGCTAACAATAGTATTTTCTTACATAGCATTTTACAAATTTGACTGTGTAGTAGAGGGGTTGATTACGCCTTAGGTTCTACATAAAGTAACAATAAGGAAATGACATTGTTTCGCTTCTGCTTGCGCTTGTGAATATCTGACGTGGTTTTCTGTTCGAACCCAATAATTTCTTCCTTCAGTGAAGGGGATGGGGGGATGAAAAGGTGTGAAAATGCATTGTTCTCGTGGAAGAATGTAATTACCCATAAAGAGAAGAGTGGGGTGACGTTGAAGATGCTTTTATGGGGATGTTACATAACTCAAGAAGTTTGTTCTTACTAGAATAGCAAAAACTCGAGCGTGAGACACTTTTAGTTTAGTGGTCCCTAATACTTACTAGAACAAGTGGTATTATTTAATCAGACAAAGTAACAATTGATCAAACCAACCTTTTTTTGTTGGACGGCTTAAAGCACAATGTTGCATAGACACTTGAGGTTTAATGTTAATTCAAACTGTAATTATTGTAGTGATCAAGAAAATTAAAATCCCATGAATTAAATTGATATAATTTTTTATAGAAAATGAATCAATGAGAAAGAAGAATTCATCAAGTTAGATTAAGATATAAAGATTACTTCAATTAGATCATGAAGATATAACAATTATATTTGATTCACAAAATCAAATCCAATAATAATTCTACTTGATGAAGTTTACGGCCTCTTACCTTGAGCAGATTGTATAAGCTGGATCAACAATAATTTAAAAAAGAATCAGTTACCAATATTCAATTGATCACCTTGGCATCATACCTCAAACAAGAAATAGAAAGATGACATGATTCCAAGGAGGCTCCATGGCTTGAGTGTTTTCACTATATCAAGGAGCTGATGGCGGTTCTTCTTTTTAATGGTTTAAGAGAATAATTAGGATTTAAAGATTTTCATCAAAGGAATCCACCCTTCTCTTCTAGATATCAATTCGATCACCGAAAGCAAAAGATTCACTCAAAAGAAATTTCATCAATCAATTTGGTTCCATTAGACACACTATAAATAAAGAAGCAAATCACACTTTAAAAATAAAATAGACAATGTGAGACAAGCAGACTCAAAACGGACTCTATTACATAACAAACTCAACGTGAATCAATTCATATTATGATAATGATCCTGTCTGATCAGAACAATTGATGGATCAATTCACTTCACATATCGTAATGGTGCTTCCACAACATAATAGATCACTAAAACACTGAAGGGTATTTCAAGTACTCTTGTGGAGTCAATGACATGGGTCCACCATATTCATCCAGTAAAAATATGCTCTCCAGCTCTAATTTGTATATTTCAAATTGGTGGTTTTTAGGCCAATCTGCATTAAGACCAAAAATATAAATAGATAAAATTAATAAGATAGGAGAGAGTTTTATTTCTTTGAGATTAAATTGTTATTGGAGTTTCTGTATGAGTTTCAATAATTGCCTTGCATCTCTGGGTGCTTTGTGAATAGGGCAACCTGAGCAAGCTTTAGTTCAGGATCCTCCCTGCTAATCCATTTTAGCTGCAAAATGTCATGGAAGCTTAACGTAAACTATTTTAATAATTCAAAAATGATTTTGCATATGATCATGACATATGATTTTGACTCAATTCTGCTTAGAGAGGGTGCTGCTTTAAATATGATCATGTAGTTGACTTGGACTAGTTTGGGATTAAGGTTAATGTTACCCGTGTTACTCTTATATTTGGAAGTTGAATTGTGAGAAGATTATCACATTGGATACCATGTAATATTTCTTACATAAACAAAAATAACGATATTGGGGTGGCAAAATGGGTGGGGTCATGTTGTGTTTGACCCGAACCGAACTCCAAATCAACCTTACCTGATAACCTCAAGCTAAACTTAGACCATACTAGTCAGAACTTATGGATTGAACTTGACCACATTATTTTTCAATCCAACAAACTTGACCCAACTAGAGTACGATTTGAGTCAATTCACCAAATGTGTGTCTAGTATGTCTTGTACATTATCTTCTGAAGCTATACAAAGATTTCAATTCAGCTTAACTTGAACTCAACTCCAATGATTATGTGCAACCTGAATCAAAATCATTTAAGAGGAGGAGCAAATTATTACTGGAACTCGACCAAATAATGATTAGGTCGATTAAAACTTGGAATTTCTTGATTGAGTTTAGTTTGGGATTTGATTCCGGTCATATACTGCCACCCCTGAAATCATTGGACTTTTCATGCAAAACATAACTGAAATTTCAACAAAAACTAAAGGATTCTCTTCAAATTCGTTACATTGCCTAAGATAAAGAAAGGTTTTTTTAAAGCCGTGAATGTCTCGCACATCCTTATATACAAACTAATGAAACGCTAATAAAATAACTTTGGTTAGCATGATAAGGATCTTGTGAATAGAATATAATTAGTTTTATTAACTAATCGAAAGTATAAATTGCGTGATCTTTTTTTTATCACTTAATCCTTAATGCATCTTTATCAAAAATAGCAACAACAAAAAATCAAAATTTTCCAAATAATTTGGATCACCTTTCCATTAAGGGTAATTTTGGCACAAGTAGGATCTTGAGGGTCCTTCCTGCAAGTTCCTAGTGGAACCTCACTCAATGTGAGAGCCGCCCTATCATCGGTTGATGCATCTTTTAATGTGGGCTCTAGCTGTGACAAGTAGAAGTAAGGGATCCCAAATCCATGCCCTGGTTCTCCATCACTATATGAAACCACCTCGCTTCACACCAAGAGCAAGAAAAAAATCTATTATTGTCCATTTTTTTTTCAAAAAATGATTGTTAGTAACAAAAAAATTTGTAAAAATGAAGAGAATCATAGGACAGCATGTGAGTAGAGCTTTTGGTTATTTCGTTAATTCATAAGTATAATATGGCAAAACATGTAGATTATGAATCTCAACATCTCAATTAAAAAATAATCAACTTGCAAAAGTCCCTTTATGTGTTAATTTAGATGTCAATTGATGTACTAGCATTTTTGTTCTATGAAGGTTTTATCAAGAGCTAAATTATCTTCTTATGTTGTTGATGTTTTACAGGTTATTTAGATGCTTATGGGGTATAGTATATATGTTCTGGTGCAATGTGTCAATTGGAGAAATGGCGGCTGCTTTTGGGATGTTGCAGAATGTTTTTTGGGAGCAAGCAGATCTGGGGGTGGCAGATGGCTATATACATGCCCAACAAATTTTTAATCATGCTTAAGATTGGCCTCTGAGTTAATTTTTAAAGGAAAATTTGCACTTTTTTTTGGATTTCATTTCCGACTCACAAGCTATCTTGAAATCAAATTTCCTTTGCTTCAAGTTAATTTGACCTCCTAACTTTAACGTTTTTTCAGGTTGGGGTTGGGCTTGAATTGGCTCAAAAGTTGTTCTTCCTGCGCAGAAATGTGAGTGTATCTACACACGCAAACGACGTATTATATATGTGTGTCTATATATAAATATATATAAATATATATATATATATATATATATATATATGCATATGAAGTTTCTATTTCTTATACCCTATCCATACTTTCCCAGGGAAAATTATGATTGAGAGTCTGTCAATAAGTTCATATTCAAGAAGCCTACCCAAATGGAGCTCCTTTCAGATCAACTGATATTGTGCTGCAGTCAAACAAATAAAGCATTCAGAAATATTTCATCTTAAAGAAATAGATAGAGGAGAGATGAAGAGATGATCACTTTCACCTGATGACTCCCCATGAGTTCTTTGCCACGAGCCATCGGGCGGTGGCAGCTGCGTCAGATGGGTTGGGAATTGGCGGCGATGCTGCCGGAGGGATGGCATACCGGATGCCAAAGGCTGCTGGAGATTGGAGGAGGAGGGAGATGAGGAAGAAGAGGATGAAGATGGCAGCTTGAACGGCCATGGGTGAGGAAGAGGAAGTTCTCATG
Organism: Apostasia shenzhenica; assembly: GCA_002786265.1. Lineage (NCBI taxonomy): Eukaryota > Viridiplantae > Streptophyta > Magnoliopsida > Asparagales > Orchidaceae > Apostasia > Apostasia shenzhenica. The sequence goes on from KZ451959.1 coordinate 868,288, forward strand.
TCTCTTGCTTGCATTGGTATGTGGATTAGGAGCCCAAATCATAAATAGCTGGTGGAGAGACAAGGTATTTGAACTAGTAGTATTTGAACTAGTAAGAGTCCTTTTGATTTATCCAACTTGTTTGCTTATTATTATTTTGTGATGATAAAATGTGGATGGTAGAAAATGAATTTTTTTTTTCGTATTTTATATGAATTATAGTAATAAGATTTGTACTTTAAAAAATGCAAAAGGTAGTGATAATTACATGACATTTTTGCTATAAGGCATAAAACTTTACTATTTACATCATAAACATCAATTATTAATGTTTATGTCTTGCATACAGTTCCATCATTATGTGTGGTAGTGTCCTTGTTTCTATTCCTTGGACTTTAATTTAATAGAAAATATAGTTTTTGTAATAGAAATGTGTTCAAAATTTTATTTGCTTGCATTCTTGCCATTCATATTATATTATTATTATCTTCATGTTTACATGTTCTTCATTTATAATTTTGGTAAATTACTAATAGGTTACTACATTTTTAAGTTATCTATTAAATTGGTACAATTTTTTAATATGCTTGGATGAGGTCCTTTCATTATTGCTAATAATAATCAGGTCCTTTCATTATTTCTGTTTTCAACAAAATTGTAATTCTCAGTTTTGTCTTCAAAATATCTGATATTAGATTCTCAACACTATTATCTCTTTCATCTCCCTTTCTCTGCACGGATGACTCACTAAAACTTTACTGTGGTTCGCAATGGTTGTCTTACGGCGTGAACTCAATGGCAGATTCTTGGAGCACTTCGCAGCAGGTTAGATCTTTGAACGTTTAATGCTTATTTCTTATTTACTTTTTTCAGTTTGATCTTCAAGCACATGGTATATGTGATTTTTTTTTTATTGACTATTCGTTTTTTTGATTTCTGAATGGATGATGAATAATACTACACATTTCATATGACTAAAAGGATTTTATCATTTTATGGAATGCATTAATAATTTTGACTCTAATTGGTATGCTGTGGTAGATTTTGAAGGTTTATTTAAAACACAGTAAAATTTGTACACTGAGTAACCAATGTTTCATTAGTTAAATGTGAAACATCCGATGGTCTAATGCTTAATATTCTATGATCCTGCATCACATGAAACTCGAGACATACATGTTGAATTAAAGGAATAGTAAAAGTTGAGAGCAGGACAATTTTGTTTTGAAGACTAATAGAAAATCTTTGGTAACTGGTAGAAAGGGTTTGCATAATGTTTGTGGTGTCTATTGTGGATAAGGGATTATTTGAACAGAATTCTAAGCGGTCATTTTGTTTGGAGGTTAACCTGGGTAGCCGAAGTTAACCCAATAAACGCTTATCTTAATCTGGTGTACTTATGCCTGCTGCCGCCTCTCCTAACCCCACTAACTCTCTTTTCGCTATACTCTCCCATGGGGTAACTCTTGCCCATGATTGCTCCTTGCATTCTTCTTCCCTTCGTCTTCCTCCGCTCCAGTGCAGCTAATTTGCCCGTTATTACTATGATATTTCCTTTTCTTTTAGTTTCGTTGTCTTATGTGTTACTGTATAGATATGCGGTGGTCGGTTTCTTACCTTTCGCTCCATTTTTGTTCTTTTACATTCAGTGCATTAGCAGCATGGCATACCCGCGACCTTGCTTATGTTTACGTGTATGTTTACACCTTGTTTTCAACTGCTTTAGCAAAATTCACTCCTATTTCCGTCCACTGCACAAGGAATACCTACTGTAAGTCTCAACCCCTCCTCCTAAGGTTCGAAGGAGACTTGTTTTACCACATTTATATGTGAGCTTCAGTTGGCCTCAGCCATGACTCTGGCTCAACGACAATGCAGTTAGTTTTCCTGATGAACATTAGGTTAATCTAAGATGTTATAATTTTGCTTAGGATTTCCTTTCGTATAGTAATTTGATGAGAAAATTTATGTATTTAACAATTTCTAAACATTTGCTTTGTTTAAAATTTTCCTATTTCAGTTGTTGATATATAAAGAATTTTTATTTGAATCCATATGTTTCAATTTTTGTTAGTTTCATTCTGGTTTATTTATTTTTATTATATCATCAAATCAAACTGGATATTGGGTTAAAAGCCAGGTTAGCAACTAAATGCAATTCAGGATTAAATCTCTCATCTAGTGGGGGTAAGCTATGGTTAACACACTTGCAGGTTAACTAACCTCATAACCTCATCCCCAGCTAAAATGGAATGTGGGAAGAGATTTCTAATGAAGAAATGAGACCCATAATTAATGATGACTGGTTTTTGGATTCTGACATTACAAAAAACAATGGAAATGATTATTTTATTGATAGTGTGGATGATGAAAATTCCTATTTCTAAAAAAGAAAAAAAGAAAATGTGTGATAGAATTAGACTATTATTCTCTCGGTAAAATTGAGAAATTATTGGGTGCGATATACGTACAAAATACGTCTATTGTTGGGTTGCAAATGGCGAACACCCAAGGTCCACACTTGATAGCAAAGCGAACGGGATAGACAATCGGATCATCTGGTCATGCCAACATGGTTTGATCGGATGGTTCGGCTTGGCCAGATGGGCCAACGAATAGCTTGACTAGACAATTCGGTCATCCGCTTCGCCCGCTTCTCCATTAAGCGCAGGCCTTCGGTGCACCATGCAGTGCGTCGCTATCTGCGAGCGAACGACCGATGTGTTCTGCATGCTGCACTCAATAATTTATCAGTGAAATGAAGGAATGTGCAGGGAATTAGCGTGCCCTAGCATATTGATCTCTTTCAAGGCGCTGAAAAATGATTCTAATTTATGAGATTCATCTTAGGGAATTTGATTTAATATTATTTATTTAGAAAAATAAGTTATTTAATTTGATGATATGTTTACATAATATTATTAATAATTATAAAATTATTATTTTAAAATGAAGTTTAGATGTTGACTAATTTTAGCATCCTAATGAAAAGAGGTATGTGTAGCGGAGTGTGACATCAAAAATAAATTTATTAGTATTGTTATCTCGTATTGGTAATTTTAGTAGTTCGATATATTTAATGGTCACCACAAAGAGGGTTTATTGTGTTCACGACTAGGCATCTTTTATCTTCTCAAAGAAATTAATAATCGATTAGGTAACATTCGAAAGAAATTTTTGTGATGTAAATGAAACTGTAAGCACCTCATTGTCATTTTCAATAAATTATTATAAGAACCTTACAATATATATTATAGTAATTTAATTCAACTTGCACAATAGGGACCTATTAGTAAACATGAAAAGGAATATGAACATATATGCAAAATTTGTAAATTTCATTTCAACAACAAAATAATGACATTTGTTGGATTGATGGTGGGACAATTATAATTTTTTTTTAGATCAGAAAAAATTATTAGGTTTTTTTTTTTGGTCTAAATGCCAGCTATCTTACAACTTAAAAGAACTACTTAACAAGAAAAATAAATTAATTTAATCAGCATAGCTTCATGGACCAAGCCAATTTTATCATGCGTATGCCTGTTGTGATGTCCCTTATTTTTTTGACTTGTTAAAAAAAAATATATCAAATAAGTTTTTACAATTTTTAAAATTGTTTAAACTAAACAAATATTTTATTTATAACAATAATAAATAATTATAGGGATTTTTACATACAGGTCATAAAATTTACACGAAATTACAAATTTCACTATCAATTCGTAATCACACCATATTCATTTAAATTTTACGCATTTCATATATTTCACATATTTCATATATTTTATAATATTATATGTAAATTAAAATACATAAATTTATTAATATTTAAATTCTAATATATATTTTTATTTTTTACTATAAACACATCAATTTTCTTACTTTAATTAAAAATTATAGTCACGTGGATTTAAATTTGACACCCTAATTGAAAATTTTAAATAGGATAAATAAATTAAAATACATAAATTCATAAATATTTAAATTATTATTTATATAAATTAATTTATTTATAGTATTTAATTAATATATTAATAATATAGTTAAGATCAAGGCCAATTTAAAAATGTGAAGTTCACCATCAAAGAATATGGTGTGAAATATGTGAAATGCATAAATTTAAATGAATATAGTGTGATAGTGTTAATATTTATGAATTGATAGTGAAATACGTAATTTCGTTTAAATTTCATGTCTTGTATGTAAAAATTTCATAATTATATTATATAAATAAAGTCTATTATTTTTATTTCAAAATAAAATAAAATCTAGTTCGATCCAAATTAATCCAATCTCATCATAGCTCGAACTCGATTTGATAAAATTACGAGCTATAAATATAACTCGTAACTCAGCACAATAAAATTAATTCAATTTAAATATTAATTCAAACAATAAATAATTATGTTAAAACTCACCCCTAGACACAAAAATGTGCTAAAAGGCTGACAAAATAATGTTTTAACTCGGGAGAGCATTCTATACATATTTGAATAAAAATCTCCACAATTTATACATATTGTATAGCTATAATTTTATTTTATGTTTTACATAAATTTAAATATAATTTTTTTTTCTGATAATAAAATTTCCATAATATTATTCTTATGTTTGATGAGAAATACATTACTTTCAAAATTTAAATTTTGTTAAACTCATTTCAAAATTACTCAAATTTACCTCTTAACAGAAACATTAATATAAAAAATTATCTTTATTTTACATTTTATATTACTTTTAATAAAAAAATTTCAATTTTATTACACATTTTACATAAATTTTTCACATTATATATATATATATATATAATTTCTTTCTTTCTAATCTAAAATTAAATATAACCCTCCAAGGCTAAAGAGAATGACACAATAATAAAATAAATTACTTGCTATTAACCTTCTCTAGGACCTAGATATTTCTTTAATTTGCAAATTAATTGAATAAATCATCTAAACATTCAAAAAAAATCTATTGATATTAATAAAAAATCAAGTAAATTTTTTAATTATTAAATTAATTTAATAAATTTAAAATTATATTAATTTTTGAAATAAAAATAATATTTTACCTAATTTAATAGTTAAAAAATATTTCTTATTAAATATCTTTATTAACGTTAAAAAACCTATTTACATATTACATTAAATTAAAAAATTAATTAAACTCAATCGTACATAATCCTAAACTAGAGTGGCCTATTTATTGTTAACCCTAATAAAATTGTCAACAACCTTCTAGAGCAAAAAATTCGAAAAAGGAAAAAAAAAAAAATTACCTACATACCACTCCATTTCACTTTATTTATGCGTTACCCATCCATTCTTAGTTAATTACACTACACACTCAAAACATTATAAAATCTTATACACTATGCACACACTTAAGTTAAAATTTAATTAAAATCTATTTGAAAAAAAATATTTTATCAGTAAATTATTAAAATTATATTTTTACTCTTAATAGTACATTTTTTTTCCTCAATATCACACTAAAATGCTAATATGTCCTAAAATCAATTCACATCGCGAATATTTCCTTCCCTTACCACAACCTAAACATCAAAAATTTTAAAATTTTCACTCAAAATATATTTAAATATTTTTAAAATAATATGATCAACGGTTCAAATTTTTTGTAACCTAACTATAATTAGATTATTGAAAAATTATAATTGCTCATTATAATAAAAACAAATAAAAATATGTATATGTAAGATTTTATAATATTTTGAGTGTGCATAACGTAATTAACTAAAAATGAATAGATAACGTATAAATAAAGCGAAATAATGTAGCATATAAATAATTATCCAAAAAAAAAATTATGAAGGATACAATATATTGATAGTTTGTTTTTTTTTTTTTTTGATAACCTACAAACATTGACAAAGTTAAAGAGATGAATTCACATCATCTCTTTCTTGAGTTCTCTGAAATCCCAACAGACCTCTCGTAAGCAAATACCACATCAAAACAAAAATATTTACGCTAATCATGATTTTGAAACTCAATAGTTTCGTATCAATTTTGATCGAAGCCAACTCATAAAAACTACTACCGAATTTCAATTTCAGCCGATACTCAGAAGTTTCAATAGTTTCAACCGAATTTTGACCGAAACTGCCGAAACCAACTAGAACTCAATCGAAACTATCAAATCTACAAAAAAAAATTCAATAATTATCATTAATAAATTTAATTGAAATTTATAAAATTTAGAAGATTTATAAAAATAACCAAAATCATCGAGACCAAAACCATTTATCTTGTAACCAAAACTGGATATTATAACTTTCATGCTAACAATAAACAGCATGCTCGTATAAGATATATACATATATATATATATATAAACGAAAACAAGATAAACTTATACCACCAGAACTAAATTAGCAGATGAAAATGAGGACAGCAAACGTGCTAATTTTCTCTTATCAGAGCAATTAGAAGGGTCAACCATGGGCCCATTCCAAAAGAAGACTCAAAAATTTTGGATTAAGTCTAAATAGTTTATATCTCAAATTACACTTTGGTCAAAGAATCATGACCCACAACAATACTGAGTTAAGCTCAGGTTCGATCGGATTCAGGCCGAGTGGGCAAATTTGAAAATAATACATTGCCAAAAGTAGTGCACACTGAAGTGCAGCACTAAACTTTCCTTGTGTACATTACATTTTTAAAATTATTATTTTACCCCTGCCCCTCTCTCGTCTCGATCCCACGCACCAGAGCCGGTCACGCGGCCGCCGGTGGACACGCCACGTGCGAGGGGATCAGGAGGAGAGAGAGGCCACATCTCTCCTCTCGAGAGGGGCAGGTGTAAAATAGTAATTTTAAAAAAAATTAATAATAAAAAAAACCTATTTAATAATTTATTAAAACTCAAGGACCCAATATTATAATTTAAAAAACGTAAACTCAGGAACCTAGGTGTAATTTGCCCATAATATTATACAAATTCTAGCTACATTCACAGCTTCCATCTAAAAAACTGTCCCTCAAGAGGGAAGTATGCTAATCAAACAAGCAAGTGGCCACGGCTCAAACTAATCCAATGCAATCGAAACAATTTCATACAAATCCCGTAAATCCTTTTAAATATCACGTTACCGTCCAATTCTTAAATATATCAAGCAGACCACCCAAACATCAAATCACTTCAAATTAACCTCTTAGTTAAGAGGTTTGAATTTTTGACCGTCCTTATGTAACTAAAGTTAAACAAACTTCATCAAATAACACAGACATTAACTCTTTTCTCTAAACTCTAAACACTAAAAATCCTAAAAACTGAATCCTAAATTCAAAAACTAAATCATAAATGCAAAAACCTAAACTCCAAAAACCAACAAATCCAAGCCCAAAAATTTACTCTAAACTCCTAAACCTTATACTCAAAATCCTAAAAAATTGTCTTATTTAGTTAAATTTTTATGTTATGTGGTCAGATTAGATGATTATAATTAAGTTAAAGGCATCTCTTAACTAAGAGGCTTATTTGAAATGCTAAAAAGATTTGGAGGGCTTGCATGATATATTTAAAACCTAGGGGATAAATACGATATTTAGAAGAGAAAGACCTCCATTACCATTAAGTGATGTTACATTCTGCCCATATATGCCAAGTAGATCGCTGCTTGATTGGCCTTACTGCACGCATGGGAGACTGGGAGACTCTCCAGCTGTACAAAGAACATAGAGCAACAACAATATATATGCCAAAGACTAGAGAATCCTCCATCTGTATGCTAGTAAACCTGCCACAAAGTTTCTAAAGAGATTTAAATGCTAACCCAAGCGGCCGCCAACCCAAAATTCCACCAAGAGAAACCATTGAAAAAGCATATAAGGTTGAAGGCGTAGAGAAGATGTAACGGCTCGATCTAATGAGGGTGGAAAGTGAATGTTGGACCAAAAACCGTGGCACCTAATACATAGTAAAGAGTACAAGAATAAATTGTTCCAAATTAAAAAGAGAGTGAAACATGCTTCTTAAGGACAAAACTATGAGCATGTACTCAGTTGGGCTAAAGCAGACAATTCCTCAACAATGGAATTGAGACGTGAAAAAGACAATGAGTAACTCGTAAGTTGCGAAAACAATACTAAGAAAAGTGATCCTACAATTCTATTAGAGCAAAAAGGATAGCTCATAAGAGAATTATGAAGCGGAAGAATTAGCAGTAGTCTTGTATTCTAAAGGACAAGTGTAACTAGTCAAAGGGTAAGAAGCATTAAAACTTCTACTTGGTTCATTACCTCCTTTCTTAGCACATCTAGGGCAAACCTTACCATGGGTTACAAATAGACAATTCAAATCAAACTTTAAGTCAGTGGGTATCCTCTTATTTAGGTGAGCATATGCCTTCTCCCTGTTTGCTTTTATGGGTACCCAGCCAATGGCCTTCGTAATACGAAAGACCTGTAATGAGTAGGCTACATAATGCATTAATCGAATTGACGAAGAAAAATGATAGTTAACAAATCAAAGGTATACTTACATGGGTATCAACAGGGAAGTCTTCTTGTTGAAGATAGAACATCAAAACGCAAGCTACCTACATTATTTAATCAAGTATCACACAATCACATTCTCGGCTGACCAAAGATCGCAAAGTAGCATTTACACATATAACACCTCATTTTGCTATATTTATTTATTAATCATCTTCTTTTCTAAAATATGCACACCACACACTCAAAGTTACCAATCATAGGAATAAATGAATTTATTCCATTCATCCATTTTTAATATTACAATACACATCAAAATTTTTTAATATTGTCACATCGTGAGTTAATGTAGTTGATAGAAGTATGTGGAATGTAAAAAAAAGATGAGTAACATGAAATTAATAAAATGAATACCAATAATTGTTATAATATATCATAATCAAGAGATAATCAATAATCTAAAAACTCCATATAAAGAAACCAAGAGAAATTGGTGACTTATATATGTGTGTAATTTGCTCTTATTTTGATGTAAGGGAATGTTTAGTTCATGCTACTAAAAAATAGTTATATCATATTAGATATCCTAATAATGTTGTTTAGATGAAAAAATTGATGCAAATACAATAAAAATTTCAACAACAGCAACAAAAAATTGAGCAGAACAGCTAGAAAAATATTCCGACAGATTACAAACATTGACACTTCCGTTGTCTATAGTACTTTTTCCTAACAAAATATGTAACTACTGTGACTTCATGTTTAAAATGTAATTTGTGTACTTTTAAGTGGCATGTATGCGGCTTTAACTTTGAAGTTCAGATATGTGCAGACCAAATAAATAATTTATGATCAAAATAATCCCTTTTAACACAAGCAACTAATTTTAGGATAGGATAGGCTCGTACGAAATCTCAATAGCAATCTAAAAGCAACTCAAACAAATCGAATATGTAGAAAATGAAAAAATGAGGATAAAATTACCTCAGTAGTGAAATATCAAAGAGTGCCATTGACAATTGATCTACCTACTAGAAATATGCAACTCTATTTTCATTATTCAGAATTTCAATATTTAATGAGGATAAAGATAAAGCATTTGCAACAACATCATGAAAAGAAACCAAAATCCCAAATCAACTGTTGTCAACCATAGGGATCTTTCTTCTACATTCAGCTCCATATTACGTCTTTTTTTGTTTTATCCTCAACTTTTTTGACATTACAATTTGGGTCCTATCATATTTATGTAAAGAGGTGTCTACAGAATAATGATGAGCATGGCTAAACCAAATTCAATGTTCCTCCCCCATTTTATCCTCTATAGATGCTTGATATAAAATGCAATCCACTGTACAGTGACCACTCATCCATATGAAGGATAAAAATGGAGCATTAAAAAAATGAACAACTAATTCAAAGGGAAAATAAACAATCTATAATATCAAAAAGGGCAATTACATCATTTCTGAATAAAATTTCACTATACTACAAATCCTAATCTCTTAAACTATAACCTAAAATTCAAAACACTAAATTCTATACCCTAAACTACTTTAACACTAAAAACTAAACCATAAGGCTCCATTTGTTTTGTAGTTAAAAATTAATCTGGTTTAATCTTAAGCTAGCATATCCCATCACACATAAAATTTAATATTAAAAATTAACTTTATTTCACATCCTATACACAATACTAAAATAATAACTAACTTATATCACATCCCTCATATATCCCAACATAATAACTAACTTTATATCACATCCCTCACATATCCCAATATAATGACTAACTTTATGTCACATTATTCACAACTTTTAATAAAAAATATCTTTATTCAAGTTTAATTTTAACCTTGTTAAATTTAATCTTACAAACAAACAGACCCTAAATCCTGAAACATAAACCCTAAATCCTAAAAAGAAAGCGTCTATTATGAATTTGTCAAACATACACAATAGGATGAGATTCATAGGAATGCATCAATAAATTGTTTCATAATTTTTTTGAAAATATCATGTGAAATATGTAATTTTGTCAGATTCAGTGTGTTCTATGTAAGTATCCCTATCAAAAAATAAAAAAATACTTAGCACTTTTGTTATGCAGACACCACTACTCATATATTGCATTTATTACACTATACAACATATAGGTACCACATTTTTGCTTATGAAGCACTTTCCATTATTTTCATATTGCACATTATACTACATTGAAAACAGAAAATGTTTAGACCTCTCGAGACATATATCTAGTTAGGTATAAGTTGACCAAATGTATTTTGGTTGAGTTTGCATAAAGGTTAATGAACATGACCAATTAAGTTCAGATTGGCCTATTCCAAGTCAGGTCAATTTCAAACCCCAACCCAGGTACTGGTCATAATCATGTTGACATTAACCCTTAAGAAAGTCATGATTTTTGAGAGAAGTATATATCATATATCTAATAAGTACCATCCATATGTCGATGGTAGATTCCTAGCCTCAGAAACTTGAATAAAAGAGGCAGCCAAAGACTAAAATAACATGCACACGCTCAAAAGGGGAAAAAACCCAAGTGAGTTAAAAGGCCCTTAAATCTGATGAGTTCAGATTCGTGTTCCACACAGTCTAGGTTGCAAATCTAAGAGCTTGAACTGTAAACATTGAGACGGCCTCGTTTGGTTGGAGTCAGATTTTTTGCCCAACACAAATTTCAACTATAAAAATTAACTTTATTTCACATCTAATGCAAATATGAATATTAGAATTTAAAGTATTTGACATTTTACATACTTTCTAATATTAAAATAAATTTCTCTCTCATTAAACTTAAAAAATAAAATATTTTTTTTTCTCTTGTTTAGAAAAAAAGCTCGAACCAAACGAGGCCGAATCAATCCAACATATACCACTCAGGCAAATAGAATATAAAAGAGGAAAAGAAAATTTTAATTTGTATATTCCAAGGCAGCACATACCTTCATATTCCTAAACTCTCATAGCCAATTTATTCAGATTGCAAGGTAGCTATGCCAGTTTCATTGTAGAAAAATACCCAATAGCTTTCCATTATTCACAGAATAGCTTTTTACATGTTAAGAATTCAATTCACAAAATTTACATTGTACACACTAAAAAATAGTAAATACTTCGTTTTCTGTGATCCAACATGACAGATCCGTTACTGTGGTAAAATTTCTTCTAACATGAATTAGAATGGAAGACTTCTAGTTGCCGACAATCTCAGAGAATTACATAAAACACATTAATCTAGAATATTTACACATATTAATCTAGAATATTTACATACATCAAAAGATTCCAATGAGGCCCTAACAGCGCTAAAAGGGTGTTTCTCTTTTAAAAGGATGTACTGACAACACAACCATCTTGTCAAAACTATAATATTTGCATGTTATGAGTGCGTAAGATTAGGTTATGTACTTTGGATGCTCAATTTGTAGATATATAAGCTTACCGTGGCATGTATTATTGAAAGTGTACATGAAGAATTATCTCACATTGGTAGTCAATAACAAGTTATGACACTTAATATATAAGTGAATGCCTAACCCACTAGCCTAGATTTTTGGGTTTAATGGTGTCCATTCACTTGTGAGATTGTTGCAACTTGAGCCTTCAAATACTTCTCCACTAACACGTCAATGGTTTAGCTATGATCAAGTAGTCTGGCAGGTTGTGCTCCCATAGATCTTCACAATCTTTGAGCATGATTGAGCAAGAACTCAAAAAACAACAGACTACCATTGTGGTCTCAGGCAGTTGAGTGAACTGTTGATATGCATGCATTTAATGATGGATTAAAATGGATCATGGACGGTGAGAGATCAAGCAGACGGATCATGCGAGGGAGAGATTGTTGGGAAAATTATAGTCAATAACAAATTGTTGCACTTAATATGCAAGTGATGATCCTAACCTACTAACTTAGGTTTCTATGTTAAATGATGTCCATTCACGTCACAGTTCAATCAAATTTAATTCGTGCCTTGAATAAAAAAGGAATACTACAATAAAAGGACTAAGAAAACTACCGTCTTTGGCCCGATGCCCTTGAACTGGGAAAGCTCCGCCTTCACCTCCGCCATCGTCAAGCTCCGCAAATATTCGAGGCAGATCTCTCCCCTCCTCTCCATCAAATCCCTCACAATACACTTAATCCGAGCCGCCTTCGTCGCAGCCAAACCGCCGCACCGAATCGCATTCTCCACGCTCCTCTTCTCCGCATTAAAAACCTTCACGGCGGAAAGAAAAAAGAGAAAATCAACCAGGAGGAAGAAAACCGAGAAGATTCTCGTAGATCTAGCGTCATACCTCTTCCCAAGTTGGGAAAGCAGACTTGAGGGAAGCGAAGGCCCTTCTGGAGTTCGCATCGGTTGTGTTCTGGGAGAGCAGAACGCTCACAAGACCGTCGAGAACGCTTTCGCCGGACGATCGGGAGGGTTCCGCCGCGCCTGCCACCAGCGGCCGGTAGGGCGCGAACACTTCCGGGAAGCCGTGGAGTGCGAGGAGGTCGTCCCGCACGGCTCGGCATTGCTCGGGAGTGGGAAGAGGAAAGTCGGGGTAGGGCTCCGGTGACGCCTGGAGAGCGACCTCTCTTCGTTTGTTTTTCATTCGCATTTGCCCGAGATCGCAGGAGAGAGATAGAGAGAAAGAGAGAGAGTTGATCTCAATATAAATCCAAAATTTTTCTATAGTATATATTTAAATTAATTTAAATTTAAAATAATTAAATTTAATTTAATATTATTTTAATACTATATTATATAATCAAGATATTATTTTATTTTTATATCATATAAATATTACTTTAAAGTAATAATAATATTAAGATAATATTAAATGAAACAAATAATTTTTATTTTTTAGAAAAATTTTATATATTGAATACAGAATTTTTAAAAAATTATAAATTTCACGTCAAATTTTAAAAAAAATTTAAATTTTTTTAAATAATTCTTTCCTTATTATATATATAATTCATAATTCTATAATAAATATTTTTGTATTATTAAATTAAATTTAAAATAAATTACATAAGCTAAATTAATAATAATTAAAGTTTCTATTTTTAAAATTTATGATTTAGGGTTTATTTATTTGTAGGATTTAATTTTATGATTTAGTTTTATTTTTAGGATTTAATTTAAAAATATTTTTTATTAAAAATTGTGAATAATATAAAATAAAATTAATTATTATGTTGAGATATATGAGAGATGTGATATAAATTAGTTATTATTTTAGTAATATGTGTAACATATAAAATAAAACTAATTTTTAATATTAGATTTTATGTGTGATGTGATATACCTGTTTAAAATTAAATTAAATTAATTTTAAATTTTCAAATAAATAAAGCCTTGTGGTTCAAATTTTAGTGGTAAAGCAATATAGAGATTTAAATTTATAATTTTAAGTTTAAATTTTGAATTTAAATACTTAAAATTTGGAGTCTTAATATTTTTTAAAAAAAATTAATGTAAATTGTTTTAAAATTTTATGTGTTGTACGTAAATATTTCATTTTTTATAATATATATTTTGCAGAACTCAGGAGGTCAACGTTGCGAACCTTGTGCAGTCACAATAATATCCGGAACAAAATGAAAAAGTTCAGCAGAGCTTTGTCCATTGGATCACCTTCTAGATTCGTGCATGGAAATAAAACAATCAATTCATAATTTGTTTTACGAATCTCGAAGAAAACCCACCGCCAGGAAGCATTCCTACAAGACGAGCCACTTTCTTAAGTTGCAAGCAAATAAATGGAGAGGGTTGAGAGATCCATGGAAGAGAACAAGAACAGCAAAAAGGAAGATTGCAACGAGGTATTTCATCGAGTTTGAACGAATTAATTTTAATATAAAATTAAAATTTTTATTTTTAAGTCAAATTTTATTAAAATTATTGAACTCAATTTTTTTAAGATGTTTTGAATCTAATTTCTACCTCATTCCATTAGTATATTATCATTAATGTATATTTTAAATTAACATAATTAATTAACTTCATATATATATATATATATTACATATGTTCATATAAATTTTAATCTCTTTAACACGCATTTAAAAGAATCTAAATACATTTATTTATATGAAGATTAAATTTGTTTTTTTTTTCAGTTAGTCAAATTTAATTTAAAAATTTATTTCAATTTCACAAAAAATTACGGTTTAAATAATTTCCATTTTAAGTAATATATATAAATATCATGATATATTCAATTTTTTTTACTAAAACCTTATATAATAAAATTCATGATTGATTTATAAACTATAATAATAATAATAATAATGTATGCATATTTGCATACTTTATTGTTGATTATTTATTAATCTCAATTCATTTTAAAATTAACTAGAATTATGTCAATTCACTTAATTAGAATAAAAGAACTACAGAATATTAAAAATATCAATATTTTGTCAAAATAAATAGAATTTTTTTTAATATCTAGCTAAGAATGAAATTTTTTTATTACATATATTTACAAAGAGATTAAATTTGTTTATTTTTCAGTTAGTCAAATTTAGTTTAAAAAATTATTTCAATTTCACAAAATTTAAGGTTTAAATAATTTTCATTTTAAATAATATATATAATTATGAAGAATATGAAAAGAGGAGAACGAGAACAAAGAGGGACGAGAAGAAGCAGGAGAAGAAGAGCAGGAAAGAGCAGCCAGAGGGCTCTAACGGAGGAGAAGTTTTTGGGTTCGGACAGTGCACCATCCGGAATCAAATCAGTGGGCGCCACGTGTGTCATACAGCTGGGTTCAGGCACACGTGACGCTGATTGGGCGTCCGAACGGTGCGTCGTCCGCACCCAATAATTTTTTCTAACGAAAAGGCACCTGAATGGTGACCCAGGGGTTGCACCGCTGGGTCAGCCCAGTGGAAAATTTGATTATTTGGTGCTATGATCAATCATCAAATTATGACAAGTTTTGCCCTCCCACTGGCTGGGATGAGCCAAACTAGTCTGATTTTGGGTAGGGTTTGGCACGGATTAGCCCAACTTTATTTTGTATGGTGTAAGTCTGGCTCTATTCGATGTACAAATTTATGTAATAATGATTTTTGTTATATATATATATATATATATATATATATCTTAAGATTTAATTGCATAATCTGCATATTTATTCATATATATTATTCTCAAAATTCTCTAATTCTTGAAAAAATTATTGAGTTCCTAGATCTTACGGTCTCGTTTGGTTTAGGCTGTTCTTTTAGCTCAACATAAATTTTAATTATAAAAATCAACTCTATTTCACTTTCAAAATAAATACAAATATTATAATTAATTTTATTTCACATATTACACAGTTTTTAATACTAAATTAAATTTTTTTCTTATTAAACATAGAAAATAAAATATATATTTTTTCTTGTTAAACAAAATTCGAACCAAACGAGGCCGTAGATGTTGGGATTTCCGATAGCTAATAAAAGCCGGCCACCTGTGAGGACTGGCCCAGCACGACTATGCAGTATTCACAGTATTTTTATGCTATTAATGATTTTTTTCATGTTATTTTGCATATACATAATAATGATAGACTGATACGTAATAAAAAGAGGGATATATAAAGCTATTATATATTTATATTATACAAAAAATAGGTCTATAAGAAAGAAATATCAGGCTATATGTTGCAAAAATAAATTATATGATACAAATTTTGTTTTGTATAAATTTATTTTTGTAATATATATTTATATAATAATTTTTTATAAGTTTATATTTGCTACATATATACTTATTTTTTTTTTATATATATCATAAAATAAATAAAATAATGTAAGAAATGTCATTAATAACATATAAATACTGTTAACAATATGCAGTTGTAGTGGGCCCGCTATGCAACTGGCAAGCTTCTGTTGAGTGCGGGATATCCGAAGCAAATAATTTCTTAATTTTCTATTTAACAATAAATATAAATTTTAACATCCGTCATAACTTTAAAAATTAATATTATATTTGTCGTAAATCGTAATAAAGAAATGAAAAATATAATTATTATATATTTTTAGAAATAATAAATGTAAAAAATTATCGATAGAGTTGGCAAAAATGAATATTATTAATGTTTCAGAATATTAAGTATGAATATTCATCTTTGTAGATTAATAAAGAAAAATGAACATATAATTATACAAAGCAGTTGTTAGCAGGTATAAAAAAAATAGATGTTTTTACTTTTTTAAAAAAAAATTATTTTTAGAAAAATCTGAATTTGATGTAACCAACTTAAAAATCAAGTAAAGTACGATGAATTTATAAAATATAATTATTGCATGTAAAAATTTAAGTGAGAATAAAAGTTGAGAATAATAAATATAAATATTTTTTTTTGCATTAATCTTTTTTGCTCGTGATAAAATAAAAGGGGTTTATTAAGATAATTAAATATTGAAATTTGCTTAAGTTTTGAGTTGAATTAACTATGATTTCAACTGTTTGAATCAAATGAAGAAGTTTGGCAAAATATTGATTTCAAGTCGCATCATCTTCAAACTTTTTTTTTTGATATCGATCATTTTACCTCTAAATTAGAAGTAATTTTTTAGTTCAACGCCTGAACAATTTGGCCAAATATGTCATTAATTTTTTTTAATTTATTTTATAGTGCCACAATTTTTCCCACCAATGTTAAGTCAATTTAAGTCAACTTAGCCAAATATGCCATTAATTATGTAATGCCATTAAATTTTTTATTATATATTTGATACTATAATTTTGTCTTAATATACTAGCTACAAATATTTAAAATGTAGTTAACATCTTGTGATTAATTTAGCAAATTTAAAATAATATTTGTTTTTTAAATATTTGTGTTATATTTTATAAAACTAAAAATGAAATGAGGAGTTAAAGTGAATAAAGAGATTGGTTAAAATTAAGGGTAGAATTGTAATAGTTTCAAGAATTTAGTGGCTAATGTAGTAAAATAAAAATTTTGGTGTAAATTATATAATATTGAGTATTTAGTTGCAAATATATAATAAAAATAATGATTGATTCATATCAAAATAAATAAGATTCATTTCAAAATTTATAACTTATTACTATTGGACGGATTATAAGTAAATCGAAGATAATTCAAAATTAAGCATAATTTAAGTTAATTATTTATGCTAAAAAATATAAGAATAATATATTTTATTTATTTTATTAGGCAATTCGAATAATATTTTGACTGAGTTACCACTAATTTAAAATTTAAAAATTTTGAATTGAATTTATAATTAATTTAAAAACCGAATAAATTTCGAAAGAGCAGAAACACGAGTTTCTTATCAAGTTGCTTGAAAAAGTCGGGTTGACCCGATCTGAGATGACCCGACCCGATCCATTTGAACTTGCTGGCCTACGTACAAGATTCCGACCATAAGCCTGAGGATTAGTTTTATTTTGGGGTGATCGCTTGCTCTTCTACCCCGCCATGAACTTCGGATGATCGTCGATCCTGCGGCCGCCGGGGACGATGAAATCGGACGATGGAATCCAAGCAGATAGCTGGAGTAGAGACGGAAGTCGAACCGACGGAGGAATCGGGTGGCGATCCCTTGCCCGTGGAGGAGATCGTCGGATGCCAGAACCCTAAAATAATCGAGTGGGAGGAGCTGCAACAGGAGCTGGCTAGGCTCTGGAGTTTGTCGTCGGCACTCAAGAACGCTAAAGAACGGAAGAATTCCCTCGCTCTGCGGCTCGAATCCGTGATCGAGGTACGATTCCTCTACTAGGGTTACTCGTTCCGTGTGATTGGCGTTCTGGTAGTGTAATTTTTGTGATATTGATCCTGACGTAGCTCAATTTCGAGATAAAAATTCTTTTCTGGGGCTTTTCTTCCTTTTCTTCTTTTGAGCCGTTAGCGTTTTGGATTTAAAAAAAGAAATGAAGATCGATGGTGTTTTCGATCGTTATTTCGCTGGTGTTTTTCTTAGCTTTAATTGATTAGTTCGCTGGCTATCGGAATGGCAAGTTCTTATTCCACGTGATTGCTATGCTGGTAGAATATTATTTTTATTTTATATCATTTTTTTTAACTTTGAGACTGACATAGCTCTGATAGCAAGCTATTTCGAGATAAAAATTTATTTTCTTACTTTCTCTGGAGCATTTTTTGAACATTTTGGTCTGGCAGAAAGAACAGCGAAGATTGGGGGTGTTTTTGATCGTTTATTTTCTTGGTGTTCTTCTGCGCTTTAATTGATTAGTTCGCCGGTTAGCGGCATGGCAATTTTTGAACAGGTCAGGCAGAAGTATCTGCAGCAGTCTAATGAATTGGATGACATGAGACGAAAGGTGGAGGCCAGAAAGCTCATGGTAGGGGACATGGGGATGCAGATCAAGGAGACGATGGAGGATGCGAAAAGCAAATCTGAGCAGCTTGGTACTGCCCTCAGATCATTGTTGGTGGCCGCCAAGAAAGTTTGTGCAGCTAATCAGCAGTTAGAGGTAAGTGGTATTCTTGCCGAGTTGCTACTGATGTTGTCCAGTGAGTTCACTGAGTTCAGATGAATTGGGAATTTTAATAAATTTTTGGTATTTGAAGCAGTGCTAAATGATTTTTAGATAATCACTAAAGCTCCCTAATGCATTATGCAATTTGGTGGATGATATTATAATCAATTCAATTTTTTATTGCTTATTGTGATTTGGACATTTGAAAATATAATGGAAACAATAATAACACATTCTTAATCCCAAATTAGTTGGAGTCAACTACATGTATTTATATTCTTCATCCAACTCTATTTAAAGTAACACTCTATAAGTGCAAATTATTCAAGGTCATAACAAATCATCATATCCCATATCATTTTTGGCTCTCCTCTCCTTCGCTTTATGGTCATGATGTGCCCACCCATATTTATGAATAGGAGCCTTTGTATGTTGAAAGATGAGTATGGCCAAATCATCTTGAAGTGTTTCCCTCATCTTATCCTTCTATAAGTGCTACACATATAATCTTGATAAAGTATTTTATAAAGTGGTTCACTATTGTGTGATCACTCATCCATCCATGCATGTGCATCATTGCCACACTAATCTTAAAATGTAACTTTGCATAGATGTTCTGATGTGATTTTATCTGGTATTTGTGCTTGGAGATTGTAAATAATGAACCGAGTTTTAAGGCAATATTTTTGACATGTCATGCAAATGAAGATATCTTCCTGTTTAGGTGGAGATTTGATGGTTAGAGTTAATATCTTCTCTGACAGGAAGCAAATAGGGTATTACATGCAAAAATGAGACAAGGAAATGTCAAGAGCTTGCAAAAGATGCTGCGAATGAGGCAACAATATATGATAGCTCAAGTTGATTCTTTGTACCCAGTTAAGTGTTTGAATGAACGTGCACCCAAAGAGATGTTTGATTTGCATAGTGGAGGTAACACCTCAAGTTTTCATCTATCCTTCTCTTGTAAGGCAGGTGTAAACTGATGATTGCCTCCTTTAACTTTTTTTTATTATCACATTGATGATGGAATTTTTTTTTTAATTTAGCATTTTCACTATGCTTGCGATGTTTAAATGGAAGCATTAAGGACAACCACTTGCTTATAATAGTATCTTGTAATATTTTAGTAGCTTGGGTAAATTGCACACGTGTCCTTGAGGTTAAGTGCACTGCACAAGGGTCCCAGAATTTTTTTTGATCAAGGGTCCTAGAAAATTAAATCAGTTCATTTGGGTCCTCCAGCTTGAATCTTTTTTGTTGTTGGCCCCTTTCATTAGTTCTCCTCTAGAAACAGCAGATTTTAGCTATTTCCCTCAAGTAGTTCACCATCCTAACACTCTTTCCTCCAGTTGTTTCATACATGATAGGTATGTTTATTGCTTTTCGTACTTGGTTTTCTACTGTATTTGCAGTAAATCCTTTGTTTTAAAGAAATTATGGTTGGTTTCTTTACAGCAATTTAATTTTTTTTTTGGAAAATATTCATTGATAGTATTCAAATGTTCTTGTCCAGAGAAGGAAAAATCCTTTGAATCTATGTGTGTTTTGATCTCTAAAGATCCTTTGAAAAGCTTTCTACGATAAAGTTTTATGAAAATTGTCTTAGAGGACCCATTTGCAGGAAGGGATCTAAGGTTATGGACCTAAATGCTAAAAAAAGACTTTGGTTTGTACAACTTCAAAAAAGGTTCGCTATGGATCCAAATGCACTGATTTCAAGTTTTGAAGCCCCCATGCAGAAAGACTAAACCTCGGGGATCCAAAGATGATTTACCATAGTTGCTGATATAAACATTGAATTTGCATGGATGATTGTAGATTTACTGGCCAAAGTACATCTTTTTTTGGATTGCCTGTTTAAATTGAATTTCATGGACAATAACTTAGCACCATGCATGTGGACAACCATAGCACCAACTATAAACAATGTGAGCCAAGTATTGTGCTAAGGCTTCTCTTTGATGCAGAACCCGCGTGCTCGATTTTCTCAACGTTAGATCACTTCTGTACAGCTGTTAACTACGAAGAACTCTTCTGCAGAACTAGTAAAAACGTTACAATTTTCCTTTCTTTGTAGAAGTGACAAACAATAGGCTACTGGTATTCTTCGTATTTTAGCTGCACTAACTGCAAGATAAGCTAGAAGCCTAGAATTAAAGATCACTTTACTTTAGAATTTGCATCATAAAAAAGTAATTGATAAGAAATATTAGTTCACAAAGCCAACACCAATTCAGTTTATTGGCGTAATTTTGTCAACATACATGGTGTTGTTTTCATGCAAACTTCTGTTTAATATTTTTATGAAGTAATAGCATCCAGTTCCCTGAGGTTTGAACCCTCTTTCATACATATCCATATCTTTTGAGTTATTTCATCAAGGTCCTTTTCTACTAATTTGTTTCATGTAGGTTTCTGAGTTTTTACATTTAATTTAATGTGGCATATTTAAACGGCTTTGTCTATTAATGAATTTCATCTCTTTCCCTAGTTTCTTTGTTTGCTCTCTTGCTCTCTCTCTCTCTCTCTCTCTCTTCTTATCTTCCCCTTTTTCCTCTTTGTCCCCTTTCTCCACTTCAGGGTGTAAATATTCGAGGAAGAGGAAAAGAGCTTGAGGAAGAGAAGAAAGAGAGTCATGGCATGAAAGGTACTTGAAGGGGGAAAGAGAGTTGAAGTGTCATATAAATATTTTGACTTAAGTTGATAAAAAATGTTACCATAAGTACCTACGTGAAATAATTTAGCAACCTCAGATTCCCTGAGAAACATTGCAAAAAAAAAGTGGACTATCTGAACGTGGGCCCATTTAGTATAATTGCTCTTTTTTTGAATATCTTCTATGTTTTTGCCACAAACAATCTTGTTATTAGTTAGTTATAATTAGTCATTTTTTCCCGCTATGTAAACTTCTAACATATATGTAGAAATATGATTTTTTGTTTTAGGAGCTTCAACTCAATCATCTGCCCCAAGCATGCTAAGGACACCGCCACCTGGATCGTCATTGTCCATTTTAGGTCAGCAACTGACTGCTATTCCTTTAAAAAAGATGAGCTTCTTCAGTGACAAGAAGGAGATTCAGAAATCTGCAATCGTTCTTGGTTATGTTGCACATGTAAGGTTGTTTAGGGGAATTTACATATCTACCAAGATGAACTTGTCTCTGTACATATTGATCATCTAAATCATGAATTTATAGTGTAGACACATAAAACATATAGATATTATGCTTCACAGAACTTTGTTACCCAACATATTTGTTGTGCTACCATTAATTGAATGATCATGTGATCGGTTTCTAAACCTAGGGCTTAAGAGGAAGTTTAGATCAGGAGATCAATTTCAAAACCCTGGGCTTACAAGAAAGTCTCGTGGTTCAAAGAATCCTCACGGAGGAACAACAAAGAATCTTTGTGGAACACGAACAACAAAAATGCCTTGTGGAGGAACAACAAACAAATCTCTCAGAGAACCAAGGAGCCTTGTGGAAGACTGGATTTGCATGAAGGACACTTGAGGAAATCTCATGAATCACCCAGGAAACCTTGGTGATTGAGTATTAATTGAAGGACGTCAAGAGAGAGTGGATTCGAGAACAAGGAAAGAAATCCTGTGAAGGCTGAAGATCACCGCTGAACCTGGAGGACCCAATCAAGATCGTGGACTCTGAATTTCTTAGATGTTCATAGGCATGATTCTTGTAGGCCAGTATTTCTAGAGCCATCAGTGCTAGGAATAGGAGTATTACCGATTTACCATAATCATAGAGAGGTGGTTATTGCAAGATTATCATGACTTTGTAAAGGCGACATCTTGGCACCTAAGATACTCGTTGGATCCTTGTAAAACCCTAGAGGGGATAATATAAATACCTATAGGGGATTTTTGAAAGATAGAAGAATAGATCATATTCATCTTTCATATTCTTCTGTGATTCCTTCTTCCTCTAATGCCTACTGGCCTCTGCAATTTGAATTTGTTTCTGTGTTCTTCGAGTTTACGCTTTAGCCAATAGGCCTTGTCTATTATTGTCGAAGCATTAACAAATTAGGGTCTTGTTTTTTGTATCGAGGCATAGACAAATCAATTAGTTACTTCTAAGTTGTATTATGATGGAAGAGATCTCTATGTTCATTGATTTGAAAAATCTATACACATCACACACTAAACTTGAATATGTTGATAACACTTAACTATCATATTGAAATCATAATATTTACACTTTTTGAGTATGTCCAATGTAATTTCATTAGAATATATCCTTATTCTTTCAGCTTCCATGGTTTTTATAGGCAGTCATGCTTATTGCCTCTTATCTCAATGTTCATCTACGATATCCGGTGCGACTGGGAGGTTCTCATTCATACATTCACGATTATGCACCTTCAGTGGAAACCACATCATCTGACTCAGTTGTTAGTCCGCTTGTTGGTGCAACTACTAAGCCAGCAGAATTCCCCCTCTTCCTAGAAGGACAAGATCCCACAAGAGCAGCATATGCTATATTCTTGCTGAACAAGGTTAGGTTTTCATAAATTTCCATTCCTTCAGCAACGATCTATTACCTTTTTTGCATGTGCATGTGGTCATAGCAAATTAATTTCATGAAATCATCATGAGTAAAAAATTGAATGTTGCTACTTGTTACCAAACTTGTTGAATTAATGAGGAATTACTTTCTATGGCCTAATAAACCAGCTTTTTAAAATGGGTGGTTTAGCTTTTATTTCACATATGTTTTCATTTTTTAAAGTTTATTACTAGTATCTTTGAGATTGTTCGATAATTTGGTTGGTTTTTTTGTTGAAATTTTGTTAGAACTGAACCCTGTCTCCCTTAATCTTTTTGGTTAGAAATTTTTTACGTCTTTTGAGATTGAGTGTATTAAGGTTTTTTGAATGTGGAATTACTCATCTTATCCTTCAACCTTCTCTCTTCCCTTCCATCACCCCTTTTTTGCATAGTCCCCACTCTCTCTCTAGAGAAAAAGATGCATTTTGGTCAACTTCTTTGCTTGAATAGTAGGAACTATGAAGCATGAATGTGATGGGGGAATGACAATGACACAGTAACTTTCCTAATACAAAAGATACATTACATAATATAACTAGCGTAAATTATATCCGATCTATAAGGTTAGGGCAAAGTATCATATTGGTCCATATTTTCAATTTTTTAACCGCGACGTCTCTGAATCACATTAAATATATTAATTTGGTTCTATTTTTTCTGTTTAATTTTTGGTAAATGACTGTTTTGTTCATCAAAAAAAAAAAACTGTTATACTTCTTCCCCTCGGCTCTTTCTCTGGCTAGGTAGACAAAAGTAAGCTTGCTAGCCACCAAAGAGAAAGAAGAGGAATGAGAGTAAGAGGAGAGACAAAAGAGGGTATTGAAGTATTTTTACCTTTAAAAAATTATTAAAAATCAAATTTTTTATTTTTTTTAAGGCAATGTTGATGGAAATTGTTTAAATGGACCCATGTGAAGTGTTTAATATAACCTCAGGGATCTGATTGAGGATGTTAACCTATCTTACGGATTCAGAAGTTAAAAATTTGAAAACATGGACCTGTGTGATATTATATTTTAACCTCAAGAACTTGGATGTAATTTACCTATATGACTAAAATTAAATACCCATATGATGGTGTACATTGTCATAGCTTTTACTCAATGCTATAGAAACATAAACATGATATAAGAAGTTGCATAGCGGTATGTATAGATGTGTCCTTGCTTCTTTGTGCTTCTTTCTGCTTCTTTCTGCTTCTTTGTGCTTCTTTGTGTAGGAACTTTTAAAATAGTTCTCTAGGAAATAGTTAGAAAATTTAAGGATATACGTTAAATCAAAAATAGTGAAAAAAAAGAAGAGCAAGGGGATGAGGCGTGAGGAGAAGATGCATTTGATCAATTTCTTTCCTTAAAATGTGAAACCTTTAAAATGGTTCTTTGTGAATTTCAAAAAAAAAAAAAAGTAAGCTACCGACATGCACATTAGACCTACTTAAAATGATTCAATAATTTATAAAATTGGCTTAAACCTTCTCAACTCTTGGTGTAATCTATTCTTTTTACATACCAAATACCTCACATGTCCTCACTTTTTCTCCATGATAAGAAATCTTACGCTTATGGTTGTTAATGCTCTGATCTTGAGTCGATCCAACCTCAATTCAAGATTGATTTGAAAGTTTTTAATTTGATCTCAATTCAATCTAAGCTTGGGACAACAGGATTCGATTTGACCTACAATTATATTTTAATCTTTCCGTCGAAACATTACTCACATGTATTTGTTTATTTAATCATTTTAAACGGTGAACATTCATTTGATTGTATAATAGCTAGAAACAAAAAGAAAAAGAAAACTGATATGAACACGTGTCAAGGGAAGAATTGAAGTGACTCTTTACTAAGATGTGGTTCGGAAAAACGACATGATGAAGCCAAATATATGATCCGGTATCTTTGCTTGTTTGTATCCAGTCAATCTAATTCCAATTCATTTTTCAATTTAATTTTTAAGCGTTTTTTTTAATCTGTGACCGAAAGAAGCAGCCCTTCTTACACTAATAATAATAATAATAATAATAATAATAATAATAATAATAATAATAATAATAATAATTTGTTGGTCCATGTTAGGATTTGGAACAGATACTGAATTACTTTGGTGCTGAAAGCCTGGGACCGCGACATTTACTTGCTAATCTGAAAGAAGTAATGAGAATTGTTCTGGCTCAAGAATTTCTTGACAAGTGATAGAATAGAATATTTTATATGATATATTGTTGAACCAGCTTCATAGGCTTCATTTCAGGTTCTTTTTTTTTTTCAATTTTATTTTATTTGTATTGTAATTTTTGCATCTAATTACGTACGGGTGCACATTTTTTAGAAAGCACCTTGTGGAATTACAGGCTTTAGATAGTATTGGGATTTCTGAGCTGTAAGATGCTGAAGTTAATTCATTAGCTGCAGTTGGAACAGTTTCTAACGTCAGCACTGTTTAGGTAGTTCGATGTTCATGGGAATTTCATTTCATGTATTTAATTATATGGTTTTTTTTTTATCCAATATATATATATATATATGTTTTGCTGCTTTATCTTTATATCTTATTTCTGTAGTAACATCAATTCTTGTTATTTTGAATGTTTTGTACGTATTGTTTCTATTAGAGGCAAAAATTAAAAATAGTTACTTACAAAAATGATCAACATGTTATTTATTATCGATTAGTTTTAGGTATTGTTTGATTTAAGTTTTTTATTTTGAGACGAAATAAATTAATTTATTTTTTAAATTTAATATAAAAAATTTATTTTAATATTAAAAAATTGCATAAAATGTGAAATGAAATTAATTTTAAGATTGATATTTGTATTAGATGCGTAATTTGGTTGATTTTTACATTTGAAATTAATTGTGTCAAAAAAATGTTTTGAATTAAACGTGGCTTGTTACAGTTTTTCTTTAAAAAAATTAACATCCTCCACATGCACAATTACTTGTTTCGTAGCCAATGATGTATTTATTACCTAATTGTACTCTTTAATAAAATGATTATAACTATTTTCAGAAACTTGCATATCTAATTAAATCTAAGATTTATTATCTGACATTTCTAATATATATGAGAGAATGAATTATAATTATTCATTAAAATCACGAATAATAAAATGAAACAAGCCTCTTAAGTAGAGTAATGATATTTTGAGGATGCCAGCAAGTACTATGAAAACTGTTCATGCATTGTTTCGTTTTAATTTCGTTCATGCACTTCTTTTTTCAGTATTTAAAAATCCTACGTATATGTTATAAACTTTTGTTTGACATAGGAAATGCCTGCAGCTTTCAAGTTAAAATTAACTAAAAAAAACCAAAACAGAAAAAATTAAAAAGCTTTTGGTTACTATTACAAGAGGTTTATAAATATTGCAAAGATTTAGGGTTGTATATGAATATTGACAGTACTTCCTTCATGCCTAGACGAAAACTATGCCTTGTCAAATGAGGTATCACTTATATTTTTTATAACAATTGAGTGTTTTTAATACTTGGAAAATATAAAAAAAAAACTTAAGGATTTTTAAGATAAAAAATAAATAAATAAATTTTATTAATATATGACCAATATATGAAATAAAAATAATATTTAATATTAGATTTGCACATGATATGAAATTCATTTTTTATATTAAAAATTTAAAATTTATGAAAGTTTTTGGGCCTCCAACAAAGTGAGGCTACAGGAGTAGGTACGCAAAACACCAAATATTTGAAACAAAAACGAAAGATGCATTAATATATATATATATATATATATTTATTTATTTTGATCAGATAATTACCACACGGTTTAACAAAAAGAATCACTAAACAAAAGCCCTCAAAGTGGGAAACTTCCTGTGCTGCACAACAGATGATTTCCACTTTATGCCTCTAAACAATATTTTAATCGATTGAAGGCTCCTAAATTGGATGCTTAAAAGAATTATACAACGCCCACATCAAATTTTCTTCCTCGATAAAGAATGGAGAGAACTGACCTCTATATCCTTCGTATAAATGTTTGTCAGCGCAAAAAGAAGTAATATGAACACTACCTGGGCGCTCATTATACCAAAATGGCTTATGCTGTTGCCGATTTCCATCCAACTACCAGTATTTCGAACCTGTGCCAGCAAAGTTTTATGTCAGCTTTCCATCAACAACAACAACAACAACAACAATCAAACCCTAATCCCACTAGGTGGGGAGATGTCGGCTTTCCATCAAAAAAAAAAAAAAAAGTTTGATGTCAGCTTGAATGAATGCATCTCTAAAACCATAAAAGGAGTATGTAAATAATCTTGCAGTACTTTTGAACACAATAGTACAGCTCTCTGCTCTAATTGGGTTCAGGCAACGTAGTAAATCAGATAATTAGGAGCGAATGAACAATGTGACGTACACAGACGCGTGACCCACCAGCATGGTGTTTTATGTTTGTTTAAATGAAATGAGAGCCTTGTATGTAGCAATGAAGAATTTGGAGTACACCTCCCCGCACCGCTCCCACAAGAGAAATAACTGGGTTCAGGCAACGTAGCAAGTCTGATAATTAGGAGCGAATGAACACGTGACGAACACAGATGCGTGTGACCCACCAACATGGGTTTTTATGTTGTTTAAAAGAAATGAGAACCTTGTATGCAGCAATAACGAATTTGGAGTTTAAATATACAAGCCTACCCCACCCATTAAATTACGGTGGCCGATAACTCAAGAAAATATTTCGTGATGTCCAGGGTTCAATTTATAATTCACTGAGATCTCAATGGTGCATATATAAGTTCGTTCCCTTGAATATAAATAAAAGCTAATAGAACTAAGAAACAGGTCACATTATTAAAACATAAAAATAAAAATAAAAAAGTCACCAAAGCCTTGTTTGCTCTTTTAAGTAAGAAGTATTTTTCCCTTATAAAAAAGTACTTTTCCACTAGTTTTGAAGAAAATCCAAATGTATGGCAGTCACAGGCCTAGCAGCCAAACCTATGTTCTTAGCCTCGCATAAAACATACAATTAGACCTCATACTGTATTAAACATTGAACAAAAGGTGCATACTTCAATTACAGCTCTCTACTACCACGTAAGAACCATCCTACATATAGTTGTCTCGGTACAGTTACAGCCCAATTTTATGTCAGATAAAACTATTCCACAATTTTGGTATTTTATAGGAATTGCATGGAAGTGAGCTCAATTGTAACTTTTTTCTATGAAATCTGTACTAGATATGTCCCTGTTCCGACTACAATAGACAAAAATGATAGAAAGATGCACCTCTATATAATTAATCAACCAGCACAGCAAAAACAACAACTAAAGATGCTACACATGATGATGACATGAGATATGGAACATCACTAATAAGTCTCTACAGTTTACTCATAATTACACAAGTCCACTTTTAAAAAAAAAAATACTAATAGATCCTTGCATTTAACATTTGGGTCCTTCCAAAGAACTTTAGGGACAATGATATAATGTTTGCAAAAAAGGGACCTAACAGAAAAGTTTTTTAAAAATATGGAACTAAGTGTACTTATAGGTAAAATGTAAATTAAAAAAATTATGGGTAAAAAGTTGGGATCAATTAGTAATTTTCCCTATAACATGATAACATGCCCAATAACATAAATAGGTAGCAGGTAAAGCAAGAAATACAAGTAATTTATAGGTGAAATAAGAGATTGTAGGATCATAAAAACAAATTTCTAGACTGGTTGTGCTCCTAAAATCAAAAGGGCAGAACTGTGTTAAAACAATGCGTACAAAACATAAAGAATAACAAACACTGCAACTAGATATTGACAGGATTTAGGTACTTTACCAGGAAAAAGAAATGTACTGTCATCACATCAGAAAAAAGTATCACAAGAAAATAACAGCCTAGTAGCGGAAGATGCAGAAGCTTTGTTAATGCGCTAAAGACGCATCTGCAGATTATTAAACAGGGATAAATACAAAATTTGAAATAAAAGTTCAAGTAGAATAACAGACTAACAGTAGAAGAAGAATTTAACTATAATATATTCAAGGATGAAGATGTCCCAGTTGTTAGGACCAAAAACTACAACATATGGCGAAAAATGTTTTGGCGTTAGACCCATGGCCACCATGGGAGCTGAGCGGGACAGATTCAAGCAGTTAAATCACAAAAAATACAAGGGATATTTTGCATACACGCCACATAAAACTAGTTGTGTTTTGCAGTAATAATATGCTATAGCTCAATGACTATTGGGAGGATCAATCTGTTGCATGAGCACAGTTATGTTTTAACACAATGCTTTAGCATCACAACTCTTTCTACTAGCTAATTTATTTACTTTGCAATAGCAAAAGTTAATAATCAATGTATACTGCTTTGTTTTTTTGTCAAAGGTGAAAAGTATAGGTCACTAATGCCGCAAACTAGTGGCTTCAAGTAGTACAAAAAAAAGTCGATTCTATTTCTTTTAACAGATTTATAGCTGACTAAAGCACTATCAAGCATAGCCATCTATGGTAACCATAAGCTATGAGGGAAGGTACATGAGGGCTGGATAAGGAGAAAAAAAGAAATATCAATTCAAGTTCACAAAAAATGAGAATGACAGGGCACATGTCTCATGTCTGCAAAAGATATACCTAACTCAAGTGTAAAATATCTAAATTAACGATAGGGTTTTCAAGACTCAGCTTTAAGTCTATATCTTTTGCTTTGGTTATGGAAATCTTGACTGAACATATCCAAGATGAGGTGCCTTGGTGTATGCTCTTCGCAGATGATATTGTCTTTATTGATAAAACTAAAGAGAGCCAAAGTGAAACTTGAGCTTTGGAGGAATACTTTAGAATCTAACGGTCTTCGTCTCAGTAAATCAAAAATTGAATATATTGAATACACATTTAGTAAAAAAAAGTACTTATATTTGTGAACTGACAATTGACGATCAAATTGTCAAGAAGAGTGAACACTTTAGATACCTTGAATCAATCATTCAAAATAATGGTGAAACAGATAATGACGTTATTAGCAGAATCCAAGCAGGATTGGTAAAATGAAGAAATACTTTTGGTGTGTTGTGTGATAGAAAAATTTCATTCAGACTTAAGGGTACAATTTATAAAACTGTAGTAACGATGATATATGGTACTGAATGCCTTAGTAGATGTACAAATATACACGAAAAAATAGAATGAGAAATGAATATATCCGTGAGAAAGTTGGAGTTGCACCAATTGAGGATAAACTTAGAGAAAGTCGGCTTAGATAGTTTGGACATATAAAATTATAGGCCGATTAAAGTTTCAGTTAGGAAAATCGAGTTATTGAATTTTAGCTATGTACAAAGAAAAAGAGGGAGACCAAAGAAGACATGACAAGAAACTATGAGGAGTACTCTTACTTAGACCTAAATAAGAATTTGTCAATTGACAGAGTGCAATGAAAATACAAGATTCATATAATCGACCTCACCTAGTGAGATTAAGGCTTGGTTGTTATTGTTGTTGTTGTTTGTTGTTTATAAGAAAAGCATAGAGAATGGAGGTCGATTCACAAAAAAAATAGGGAAGGAAGCAAAAATAGAACAAAACAGAATAAATTGAAAAAGAACTAGTAGGTATGGTAATGCACAACTCTTCGAAGTGGCTAAGAGTTTAGCTGTACTAATCAACGCCAAAACAACAAAGAAAAAAATAAAAATCGATTGAAAGACCTCCATTAAGGCAGAAGATACTGATGAATGTGATAAAGCATCACCTTGAGTTCAAGACAGCCTTTAAAGACAATTAACAAGTTAACATATTCAAGGTATCCATTAGACTTTTGATGCAAAGGGGTAATTACATACACAATATGGAAAAAGACAATCAGATATTAAACACCAAACACTTGTTATTAGTTTCTTTATAAAAAAAGAAACACCACACAGATGATGACATCATGAATATCAAAAAGTCAATTATCTAAATTTCCAACTCTAAGTAAATATATGGTGATTACAAAGGCATTTGCACAAGGACAATACATCATTACATGAGAATGATGAGAACTACCATATAATGAAAAAAGCTATATAATGAACCTAAAGTTGATATTACAAACACAAAATGCATTTAAGTCATACTAAAAATTTGTGGGGATATGGATCAACATTAAATTGGATAGCCAGAATGATACAATGTGCTAAATCAAAATTCAAATTCAAATTAATTAAAACTGTTGATGATTTTCATATTAGCTTTATTTAAATTTAATTTGATTTGATTAAGAGCAGATTTGGGAGATTTGAAGACTCGTCATATTTGGAGTTGATTTTATTTTATCGTAATAGAACTAATTTCATATTTGCTTTCATTTATTTGACATTTTATTTCCTGCATTTAATATTATATTTTCAATTTCATGAAATCTCTCTATATAAAGAGATCACCTTGCATTGTGATAATAGCAATTGTTAAATGATATCATGTTTGAGTTTCCTCAAAGCTTAGAACCGAGTTAAATGGTTGATATTCCGGTGAAGGAAAATGTAGAGTTAACCTTAGGTGAGAATCCTTAAATTAGCCTAGTCATCCACTTTCATAAAAAAAACTCCATTTTTGCTCTCTCTGAATCGTCTCTGAGCGCTCGCCTCTAGCACTTTGCAAGCTCGCCACCTCCTTCATCCATCAGCAAAAAGCGCCCGTATGTGCGCCCAAGCGCGTACACGGGCGCGCGCACTCGGGCATACGCTTGGTTGCGCCCAAACGCATGCACTCTGACGCGCCCGTGCACAAGATTTGCGGGTCAATCTGCATGACTGCAGTACACGCAAGCCCAACCTCCGCTACTTACACATCTCTGTCAGCAGTTTCTCAGTTCCATCTGCAACTTATAGGTTCCGCTTTACTACACGAAGCGCCTCCCAACACACTTGTTCTAGCCCGTCCACTTTGTACTGGACTTCTCTTGCCCTCATTAATATAATTTCTCTTCGAGTTCAATTAATCATTGATTATTCAGTCTCAATAAAATTATTTGCTTGACTAGAATTATTCATTTGACTCTAACTGTGCGGCCCTATATTTATTTGAGGGACAATTACTTTTGAATTATTTGCGAGACATTTGACCTGAATTTTTGTACCTCAGATCTGATTTGTTAAATTAAACTTGACACCCTAATCTAACTTTATAAATTTTTATTTATCAGACAATCTAATTTAATTTTAATTTTAAAATATTCTAAATTTGTGAAATTTATAAATCTTATCTATCATAGAAAATTCTTTTGCTTAATTAAAATAATTTATCAGTTCATTTTGCTAATTATAAATTTAAATTTTAGTTTCATTTCCATCCTGCATCAATTTGCTTGCATTATGCACATGAATAGTGGCTTTAACATACAATATTGTCCTTTTAATGTTATTCCTGTAATGCATTTTTGCCATAATTGGTTTCATGCAGCTTTTAGAACGTTAGCAGAAAATGGCAGCACAGTTTTCCACCAAATTGCGGTCAGTGAAGTCATAGTTATAGATATTGCACATTGAATGGAAATGTATATTAGTAACCTACTTGTAAAATGGCAGGATCATGCATCTTGAAGTAAACCATTTCATGAAAAATGCATCACAAAAACAGAATATGTTAAAACTGCTTCAATCAAGTGAATCATATTTTTTTTAAAATAATCAAATGAATTCATATTAGTGATAGCATTATGACAAGGCATGAACAACATGAATACAAAGTTCCAATTTCTTAATGTGCAGGCAAAAAAGCTTATTATTACAAAAACGGAATCATTTCAAAATCATATAAGGAGAATACTCACATGACAAGCATAAATGGGATGAACAACTTGAATATAAGCAAGGCCGCCATAAGAAAAGGCTGGAATTAAGAGTACATTTATTAACAATTTGATATGATTATCTGACCAGATTTTAGCCAAGCAAAAATCAAAATATTAATTACTTACACTGAATATTGTGATGAATCGATAAACAGATGATATCTCAAAACTTGCAATGCTTGCGAAATTCCCAGTTCCAAAGAAGGCCACATTAAATAAAACCATCTGCAGTTGAGGGAAAAAAATCAAATAAAGACAAGCCAATATGAAAATAGCAAAAAGAAAGAGAAAAAGCTTTGCTCCCTGTCTGCATATACTGTATGGATTAAACTATATCAACCTGTCATTTGCATATGACCATCAAAACCAGGGGGTATGGACTAATGACTTGGAAAAACAATACAAGCAAATATTATCACACTAAAAGAGTTGATCCATAAATGGTAGAGCAAAGATAGATCAATGAACACATAGAAGATCAAGACCCAAAACCTAACAAGATTAGCCATTCTACTCATCCAACAGCCAATGGACATTAATAACGTATCAAATTGGCATCTACTAGTTCTTATTTTTGTCATTTATTTTAATAAACAATCTAGAAACAAAGATTTTGCTTCAAATAAATAATGCAGATCTTCTTCTTAAGTAATGCAAAATGTTTATCTAAAATATCTTCCATATTATGGTGCTCCTAGCTGAAAAGAGTCGCACTAAAAAATTGAAGATTAAACATGTAAGTGGCTAAGACAATGCCAGTCTTTTATCAGAGTTATCTATCAAATTTTGGTTGGTTAATAACTCAAGGGGAAGCTTTATGGTGTTTAAAAGAAGAATGGGACGGTTATATGTAACACTGAAGAATTGGGGGTAGAATATATAATTGGCCAAGAGTTTAGGGTTGTGCATGTAATTGTTTCAGCATTACTTCATTCCTAGAAAGATCATCCGGATCATCAGGTTCTCTTCAGTGATAGATCCAAGATAAACTATGAAAAAGAAAAAAAGTTATATTCAAAACTACCACGTCTTGTTTTGAATGATCTTTCTTATTTTAGAGATATCTAACATATTTTTTGCATGAACTTTATCCATTTTTTTTCTTATTTGTTAAGATTTTAGGCCTGTGTGTGCATGCCTGATTAGGTTAGAGGAATAATCCTTCCCATCTATTGTTATCTAGCCCACAATAGTGATGGTCGGCATTGTAGAGGCAATAAGTCACTTTAATACATACGAGTGAATACTGCTAATATCCCAACAGAAAGGAATGACAAGAAAGACTTACAAAAGTCAAGGGAATCCTAATGTGTGACAGATTGAGAGAACCTTCACCATGACTACTAATCAGGTTGTCTTCCAGATTGACAATAACAGGAGTTACTTTGATCTCAGTAAAATAGAGTGTTGCGCATTCTACCAATATCCATCCCATGAGTACTAAAGCAAACGCACTATAGAAGATGGCTTCGTATCTGTAGAGTCAAAGATGTGAAAAAATAAAAATAATAACTTTTACATCCTTAAAAGAGAAAAGAAAAGCTGTCAAAATTTTAAAATCCTCAACAAAGGATCATAACATTACACACAATCCATGGAGTAGAAATGGAAAGAAAAAAATTACCCAATCGACAAAAGAAGAAATGGAGGGGCAAAGCCCAAAAAGATAGAAGTGAGGCGGCTCAAGAGAGCAGGCTTCGAAAACAAAGGTAGAATAATTGATATTCCTGTAAAGCAAAAAAGGGATAACGACCATTTAGCAAAACAAAAGTACATTCAAGAAGGCACACGAAAACTCAAAAGCAAAAACAAAATAATAATAATAATAATAATAATAATAATAATAATAATTAATAACAATAAAGCTTCATAATTGCCATTGTTATAACGTGCACTTGTTGCTCATAAGTGTCATATTTCTAAAAGGTACACAAATAAATCAATGGCAAGGCCTGTTGCGTCTCAATTGTGTTGCCATGAGTGACTTCACTGGCATATGCTGCTATGTATAAACAAATTAAATGTGTATTGTCGTGGCCTAAACCAAATCTTCAAGAAATACCAGTAGTCCTACAAACTATTAGCTTGGCACGTAAGAGAAGATGACATTTAATGGCCACTTGCATTCTAGTATCTTTTGGTTAAATGGGATGCCTAAGCAAGTTCTTGGAGCTAGGGGCTTTAAGATAATTTGCTATTTGGCAACAACCTAAGCTTGAATCAGTATTTACGTTGATTTATGTTCATTTTATAACTATGATAACTATCCAACTGTATTTGAGAATAATAAAAAAGGCTATTTAAAGCAAAAAAATAAAAATAAAAATAATATTGCCAAACATGAAGGGTTGTGGAGTTCTGTGCCAAATAATAGGGGTCCCTGTAATTACACTTATTATGTCCACATAAAATCATTTGCAAGTTAATACATTCCATAAAGTGAACTACTGCAACAAATAGCTAAATTAGTAATCGCATTTGCAGCATGGTGCTTGGAATTTTACCTGTCATTAAGCTACACAATGGCTGATATTAGACAGATAAAAATGAATGTAAAGTGCAAGCCATTAAAAAATTGTAGTTTCTTGATGAAGTTTGTCATTGATTGCCTCTTAGTAACATACTAAAGTACCCATCAGTATACCAGGAATATACAGAATCAATGACAATAAATTTCCTTGATGCACTCACGATGATATATGTATCGCAAGCATCAAGTAACAGAATCCAGATAGACATTTTCCATTGCAAGAACAAAGAAATACAAGTGCGTACAGAATGCATATGGTACTTGCATATATGTAAGAGAACTGTAACTACACTTATAGCATATTATAATGGTGAATGACTAATAAAATTTATTCTTGGAGAAGTTAATTAGGAATGAATCTGCATGGTTCCTCAAATATATATAACATCAATACCATATAAAACGGCCAAACGGAAAAATTTGGCTCACACGGGTAGTATAACTCAATAATAACACTCATAATAATTAAAATAAAGCTATCGATGGTAATGGGATGATCAAAATTTCCATCATCCTGCTGTTTTCTATTGATGACAGATAAATCATGGTCAATTTCTACTCCCTTTGTTGCTTGCAATGCTCATGTTATTTATAAGTATAAGACTTGAAGTAGAACAAGGGGAAAACCAAGGGTATAAAAGGAAGAAATCCACTAAATTTTGTTAAAGTGTTACAAAGGGAATAGAGAACTAGATAGCTAAAGAGTAACAACATTCGAGGAAGAAGAAGACTACTTAGCAGCAAAGTTACAATATCTTTTAAGGCCAGTAGACTGACCAAATAGGCTATGAACTTTGTACATTTATTTCGCTTGGTATTTATAGCTCGGAAAAGTTAATCTAGGATGTCTTTGTGTTGCTTTCTCAATCACCTATTTACCTAAAGGTGCAGCCGGCTAGGCTCTACCTATTAGCTGTTGGAGCTCTCGATAATAGATGCATGGTTATAGAACCCTTAGCTCATAAATAATAAACGGCATAAACTTTAAAGATTGCCAACACAAAGCGCTAGCTCATAAATCATAAATGGCATAGCCTCTAAAGATATGTATAATAACATCAAGAAATTGAAGAATACATGAACATTCGGTAATGCCGCTAAAGCCTCGTTTGGTTGAAGTATGTTCTTAGGATTTTTAAGCTTTTTGAAATAGAGAAAAAGAAAATTATTTTAATGTTATGATGTGTGATAAGTTATTGGGCAATTACACCCAGGTCCCTGAGTTCAACACTTAATATCGCACAGGTCCACGTTTTTAAATTTATAACATCGGGGTCCCTGAGTTTTAATAAATTATCAAATGGGTCCTTTTTATTTTTTTATTATTAAAATTTTTTAACCGTTTTAACCCCCTGCCGTTCTCTCTTCTCCTCTCGATCCGGCACACTGAGCGCGGCCCGCGCGGCAGCCGGCGGTCCGGCGCCGCGCGACTCCGCCCGGCGGTAGCGCGGCCGCTGGCGCAGTAGCGCTGCGCCGAGCTGTGTGCGCCGGATCAAGAGAGAGAACGGCAGGAGGGTAAGACGGTAATTTTTAAAAAAATTAATAATAAAAAAATGAAAAAAAAAAGACTCATTTGATATTTTATTAAAACTCAGGCACCACGATGTTATAAGTTTAAAAATGTGGACTTTGCGATATTAAGCGTTAAACTCAGGGACCTGGGTGTAATTGCCCTAAATTATTTTATTATTAGAGATTGAGTTAGATGTGAAATCAACTAATTGTTTATTGAAATATGTATAAATATAAAATAAAGTTAATTTTTAAGATTAAGATTTGTATAGAATGTGAAATAAAGTTGATTTTTAATATTTAAATTTGTGTATGATGTAAAATAAATATAAAATATTGATAAAAATATTTTTAGAAGGTTGTGGTTGATTTTTAGCTCCAACCAAATAAGGCTAAACATCCTAGATTCACCAAACATGAAAATAAACATAAGAAAATGCATCAAAAAGTTATAAGCCATGATCTACCTAAGCAATAATAAAGTTAGCAGACATAATTAGCATTTCATAAAGACTTATAAAGTGACATTAATACACTTAATGATGAAGAATATTAATATTTTAGCAGAGAATCGGCAAAAATCTTAAACAGCTGTTGAAAAGGAGAGAGTAGAAATATCACCGGCTGTGAACCAGTTAACTATTTGGTGTACCACATGGAGCTCCTTTTCCTCAGCCCTATGACTAGTAGATAACCATACCATCAATGAAGATAACCCCACTAAGAGGATCTACTCAGTAGTAGTTGAAAAAGGATAATTAGATAGTATCTGAACATTAAAGTAAACAAGGAATTTGAAAATTGGAAACAAATTGGCACCTGAATGAACAGGAGCAATGGGAATTTTGACTTATCCCTTTCCAGCTGTGTAATCAATTGCCTAAAATTGTCATTTTCACCACTTACAATAAACCAAATAGAAGTCAATGCCACCAATATCACGAATGCTCCACTAACAATCCTGTAAAGGAAAATTTGGTTAAAATCTTCAAGAAGAACCCAAGTCGCTAGAGACCATCCCATTCACTAAAATGCACCCTTAGTATTGGTTAATTTTGCCATCATAGCATGCTATCACTTTATTTTCACTGATACAAATTTCAAGTTTTCGTGAGTTGACAAGGACTTGTAGAACAAATATAAAATATAACACAGAGGGAAATCATAGAGTACCATTTTGTTCACTTACTGCAGGTTTGTCAAAAGCCTTAGTGCATGACATTTCAATTCTCTTTTATCATTTTCATGGTGTGTTTGTGTTTGTGTGTGAATTTTTTCTTTTTTTGCATGGCCACAAAGGGGTAAATAGTTTGGTAGGACTTCCTTTGTCCTTTATTTGTGTACATAACAGGACGGACAGGCCAATTCAACCAAATTTTAAATTAAGCTCATATCATTGAGCTATTACAAGTCCCAACAAGGTTGAATAATTCTATAAAGACTATAAGAATGCCACCAAATTATTTTGTTTTCATACACTCTATCAAATAATAACTCTTCATTTAACTCCAAATATGTAAGACATTCCTTACAATTTTTGCCATATCTCTTTTAGTCTCTCTTTCTTTTTTTACACGGGCCAGATTCCATAACTCAATTTTCCTTATTGAAGCTTGTATCGATCTATGACTTATATGTCAAAATCATCTAAACTGGCTCTTTCTAAACTTATTCTCATGTGAAGCTACTTGAACCTTCTCATAGATATAATTATTTCTCAATTTGGTCTTTTCATGAATTCCCAATCATCCACTCCAACATCCCCATCTCTACAAAACTTAGTTTATTTGTAACACTTAACACTATATAATAATTAGTCATATTGTTGCCCTATAAATTTATTTATAAACCTGAGTGAGATGTTTTTATCACACAACACACCAGATACATTTTTTCAATTCATCTATAATATTTGTATCCTGCTAATATCTATTTCATCATCATTTTATATGGCTTTAGTTGAGGTATCTAAACCACTCATTATTCCTGATAACTTGATCACTAATTATTAAATCCCCAATACAAGTTTTATCTTGACAAAATATGCACTCCAAATATTTAGTTTTAAATCAATCAAGACGAAAGCCTTTAAATTCAAAGATGTTCCCCCAAAGCTTGATTTTCATTTTAGTCTCATCTCTAGTCTTATCAATAAGAAGAATATTACTTGTAAAAAAGCATACATCAACACAATCCTTAAATGTGTCCAGTTAAAGTCTCCATAACTAATGCAAAAAGATGTGAATTTAAAATTGAGCTTGGTATAATCCAACTCTAATAGAAAATTCTTAATCAAATATCCTTGTGTCTGAACACAAGGAACAACCACCTCACATATGCCTTTAATAACTTGAATGTGAGCAATGCAAACTCTTTTTTCTAAAACTCTCCAAAGCACTTCACTTAGGACTTCATCATAAGTTTTTCTAAATTGATGAAAATAAAATATAGATCTTCTCTCCCTAAACTTATCTATTAAACTGCTCAATAAATGAAGAAGTTTCATAGTAAATTTACCTAACATAAAATTGAATTGGTTCGGTGACACCATAATATTACGATGTAATCTATACTCAATCATTTTTTCTAAAGTTTTAAAGTACGACTCATTAATTTAATTCTCCTATAAATATATAGGCAATAATACATGACCCAAACCGAAACTTAGCTTGGGAATTTCAGGTATTTGTCATAAATTTTGACATGTTTATTAAGCGGGCCGGCTTGTACATAATCGAGTTAGGTTGGGTAACTCATTTATAAACTTTCATTTTTTACACTAGTCAGGTTGGTAGGTCAACCTAACAATTTAGTAAGTGGATCGAATTTGAGTCATTAATTTCAAGCTATTTAATAATCAGGTCAAGTTCAGGTTGAGGGTTGGATTCAGGTGGAACACGAGGAACCCGACCCACCAACCCATTGTGCTGCTCCTATGTAGATGGAATAATCCTATATATCATATTTGTTCTAATAAATAAGTATTCATGTATTCTTTCTCCATTTATTTGATATCCTTTAATCTTTAAAATCATATTAAATAGCTTAGTGAGCTAAAAAACTTCATCTCTCATGCATTTTAAAAATCTATTAGAAAGTCATCCAGTCCTACTGATTTCTCATACTTCATCTTCTTTAAAGCCTCCAAAACTTCAGCTTAACTAATTCGCCGAATGTAAGAACCATTTTAATTTCCCTTTTTATGCTAAGTTAGTTGATTAAAAAAACTCAAGAATTCGGTCTAATATAACTTCTATTATACCAGAACTACATAACCAAATATTACAGCAAGAATTTTGATCAAGTGTAAAAAAATATATATATATATATATTTTTTTAGTAAAAAAAATGAGTTGATTTAACAGGGAAAAAATCAGATTGTCCAAGTATTATTTGGACCTGATTATAAAAAAGGTACAAAAGGGTCTAGGTTGTTCAAAATTGCAGATGATGCAGAAAGCTACTGAGCTGAACTGAGAATAACGATGAAACAGCTGCAGATTAAACTTTGCAAATTAAGTCCGATGCCTTTCCTTACTGTGTTCCGTCAAAATTATATTCCAGTTAAGCCAAAATCACCCTTAGCATTTCTTGAGAAAGAATTGGATAGCAAAACGTTAAGGTGTAATACTACAAGGACGATTCTTATACATACAGGTAGAAAAACCAAATTGATGCATCACTTTTGAATCTGCAATTTATTAACATCAGAAGCTATAAAAAATGATGTCATATGCACGTTTTCTAATATTTTAACTACAATTGCATCAAAATGAAAAAATATTTAACAGCAGGTAATTATTCAAAATTTCCAATTCAATCTACAGAAGAATAAACTACTGGTAATTAGAACACTCACCAAAATAACAATTGGCATGAAGTATAATTTCAAATTCTCAATAGCAGGTCTAAAGGAAAATATGGTGCATATGCATTTTTTCTAAACAAAAAAAAAGTATTAACATGCCCTACAGATGAAAAGTAAGAAAATTACACTAAATTAGTGTTGTCAGGAATTTCTGCAGGCATTAAGGTGAATAGTGATAAAAACCAGCAGCATGCCCAAACAAATGCTGCTATAAGAGGTCTTTGTGGGACAAATGATGACATAAGAACTGCTGCAACTGCACCAACAACCAAAAAGCACCAAGTATACAGCTTCCGCTCAAAGAAGCTGCACACCTATCCAACAAAACACTAAGAAATGTGAATCTACGACACAAACTTGTACTGTCAAATGCATAAAAATATGTTTCAATATATACGTACCAGGACTTCTAGAATAAAGAAAGCAACAGCAGAAATTGCTAAAAGGTTCAGATTTGCTTTAAAATGTCTATTACGTAGAAGTCCCCATATCACCTTCAGTAAGTGAATGTCACTAAAAATTCTTGTCCATAGGAAGACACACATCAAAACATAAGCATGATAAAGAAGAGGAGAATTCTCTACAAGGAGTATAAAAGAAATTAAACCCATTAACAAGCATCCAGCTATATAAACCTGCAAGAAGAAACGAAAAATGCAATAATCAAAACTTCAACAGATTGGCAAAAGAAAACAATCATTCAGAATAAGGTGACATCCGGTGGAGTGGCTTTTTTCGGCACATTTTGTCATGCATGTGTGATTGTGTTAGTTGTCAAATAAAATTAGCAACAACTGGTAGAATGGCTTTTTTTTCGAACATCTTGTCGTGCATGAGTGATTGTGTTAGATGTCAAATAAAATTAACTTGTTATATTGATATTCGAGTAAGATGTGAACTAAAGTTAATGGTCATATTAACCTATGTTTATAGGACATGAAATTAAATTTCTGTTTATCTTGGAGTTCGTATAAGATTATTGTTGGGAATTTGTGTTGGATTGGACCTTTCTTTAATAAAATCACTTAGCTTTTTGTCCGAGCACCATATGGACCCTAAAAGTTGGACATCATAAATGAACAAAACTCAGGTAACTTGAAACTTAGTAAGAGTTAAACAAAAGGCAGAATAATGGTAATAATTAAGATAGAAAGATGTATGTTTGAACCTTCTTTGCACCATTTGTTACATATTTCATGATACAATCTGCTCATTGCAACCTCTGTGTACACATTGATTGTTTGCTCAATTGATATATTTGTAACAAAATTCCAGGAGTAAATAAAATAACATCTGACATGTTTAAACCTTTCATTATCTAATTCTTATCTATTAGTGACAGCTGTTACAGCTGTTTCATTCCAAGAACAGCTGTCAAAATATTCATCTATTTATTTCGGCAACTGCCATTCCACTTGTGCTCTCCTCCCCGTCTGTCTTGCACTCTCTTGCATGCTCTCTCTCTCTCTCTCTCTCTTGCATTCTCTCCCGGGTAAAACTTTTCCCTAAAATTATATAATCTACAACAATCAAGGATGAGAAGAAACTTTGAGCTGGACACTTCTAAACAACCTGAACATTCACTTGCATCTAAATTCTAATCCAAATGATATGTAAAACAAAAAAATTGCAGAAATAAACTACACAGCTTACCTTACTAATATTGACTTAATAAATCATTTTAATGATTAATAACATAAATAAGTCACCAAGAGAGAATTTTAAGAAAAAATTCATTTTTTAAAATAGTGATGGAACAGATTCAAAATAGTCATTTCTTTTAAATAAGCATGTTAAAATTAGTCTTTCCAATGTTGCCATTATAGATACCAAGTTACCAACTGAAAGATTACATAATATATCATATATTACAAATAATATATATAAAAAATAATAGATTTCATTTATTTGATATTTTTTGTTAATTATTATATTATTTATTTTATATATTGTTTTCATGATTTTTACCATTTTTATTATTTATTTATTATTCTAATGATTTAATTTAATTCCACAGTTTAATAAATTTTGACATTTTATTACTAAAATTTAGCATTTTTTATTTTTATGCAATCATATTATTAATATTAAACATAAATTAAAATATATTAATTAAATATAATATTTATATATTTAAATATTTAAATTTAAATTAAATTATTATAATACAAATAAATATATAAGTCAATGGTTATTGACATTTTAATTTTGCATAATATTTCGTGCAATAAACTGCATGAAAACCTACTAGTATATTTCATAACTGTAGGTAACAAGATAAGGAAAATGCACATCTTCATAGTCAATACTCACAACAGCAATTAGGTTTGACCTTTGAATATGAACCAAGAGTATTCAACCAAATTTTACTTACATCTTATTTCATGTAGAATTGATGCATGTAGTTTTAAAGACATGTACCTTCCAAAGTTGCAAACCTCACATTATTCATTAACACACTCTACTTCTATTCTTAATGAATTCTAATATGGACCTATAGGTAACTCAAATGCCATTAAAATGTACGATAATGTTTGTCGCAACTAATTAATATAAGACGATCAAAACTTGTCTAACTTATGACAATGACTAAGAAATTTATCTGACAACCAGCCAATTCATACATAACCATAAAAAACAATATAAAACATAAAATAACTATCTTACTTTCTTTTTCATACTTCCATGAGGGACTACTTGATTTTTCTTCATAAAAGAGTTTGTCGATAGTATAGTGTAAGACTGCAATACGTGCAAAAGAAGATTGATCATCCATCCAACATACCCAAGAGTTACTGTGCTCATCAACATAAACCAATCATAGGTTTGGAAATAATGGATGCCTGACAAGGACAATGTTCGGAGGTTTTTGGAAGACTTCATTGCTGCTTCATAATCACGTGCAGATATGAAATCTTCAATTTGACTAAGAATAAAGGAATAGTTTGTCAAAGGCTTGAATGGCTTAAATCGCAGCGAATTTAACTTCTTTATCTCTTAACATTTAATCAAGGAAATAGAATGTATTCTGAAGCTCAAGAAAACTCTTCTCTTCTAATTTTCTAAATAGCAAATTAAACTAATGCAGAAGAAACAAAGATCCATAAAGAATGTGAATACTGAAAACAGATGCAGGAAAGCAGAGAAAATGGAAAGTTCAATAAGGAAGCATACTAACAAGTTCAACAAAAGGAAGAATTTTAACAAGGATACGTGACTTGCGAAGGAATTGGTTCAGTATTTGCTTTGTATTTGCCAGAGCAGCTTCAACCTCTTCCGCCTAACATAATAAAGGTTGCAGTGTCATCAATTACTCTATCAATAACAATGTTAAATGTTCTACTAAAAAAAACTATGTTAATTGCTTTCCTGTCCTAACTAAATCTTTCAGTTACATATCATGAGCAATATTTTCATTTCAGAAGATGTGAAAGCCAATTGCCTCCATCCTGCCAAAAACGTTACTTCACATGCATATAAATGGCATCATATCCACCACAACAAAAAATTGAAAAAGATATCCTCGTGATATCTATATTAGGAACACTAAATTGCAAATTAACAATATGAAAATCAAACCTTATTCAGTTGAAGGTATGCCAGTGGTAAATTTCCGACTGAATTAACTGG
The DNA here is from genome assembly GCA_002786265.1 of Apostasia shenzhenica. Taxonomy (NCBI): domain Eukaryota; kingdom Viridiplantae; phylum Streptophyta; class Magnoliopsida; order Asparagales; family Orchidaceae; genus Apostasia; species Apostasia shenzhenica. Next base: position 913,143 of record KZ451959.1, read on the forward strand.
ACAAGGCAGACCAACAAGTGTCGCCTACAAAAGTTAATGGATCATTGAAGAGTTGGGGAATTCTAAACATTTCTGATCCTGTGAAAAGAACAAGAAAGACAAGAAACCAGTCTTACCATTAGAGGTGCTATATCAGCCTGATTTACATCAACTCTCTCGATGTTGTCAAGGCCCCATTCTTTAGGGGTGGGCATGTCATGCTTATGGTCATCAACAAAATGGACGCCAAAATCAGGTTGATAACTATGTCGCCCTTTAGGACTCATAACGCCAGCTCCCCATGCTACAAGAGGGGTGTCAGTATTGGTAGGATGCCCATCCCCATGGCTTCCTGAAAATTAATGTTGACAACAGAGAAGATGCTTTAATAGCAAACGATTATAGGACTTGTAGCAAACGAAAATATAAGTCTGACAATGAGTTTATTATGAAACTACTCTGTAATATATTATTAAGGAGTTATACATTATGTCTAACCATTATGAGTGCGTGCAAACAAAAATCGGCACAATCAAACATGCAATTGGTATCAGAAATGAGAATAAGGACGACATTAACATCTAGGGGTGTAAGTCAAAATAGGAAGTAACAAAGAAAAAAGACAGAGATGGTTTCAGAAGTAAACAACAAGAAGTTGGGTGCTGGGAAGCTACAAAGTGAAGAAGGAAACCAAGAAAGCCAAATATAGTTTTATGGTTATGATGCTGCCAATAAAAGGTAAAACTAAAACAAATGAAGCAGCTCTCCATAATAAATTGCTAAATACAAATTGCATAGGTGGATCGCTAAACCAATCCAGGATAAATATTGAGGCAAGACTAAAGCTAATGGCGGTGATGACAAATCAAAAGAAACTACTGTGCCGATACAATGACACAGTGAGCCGTTGTAAATACACTATATGTGCAAGTTGCTTAATAAAAAGACATATTTGAAGATGTAGGTCCATCACTTCGGCAGAATACATTGCATTCACACAGCATCAAGGTACATTAAAGTACTACCACAAAATGTATTGAACATGATCAATTTGGCAAATAGGATACAAAGACCAAACTCAAATAGTTAGAACAAGGTTATTGATGATAAAAAAGAGTACGGCAAGTTAAAATTGGTCACAATAAACATCCCAAGTGGATAATCGAGCTCAAAATATTTCAACCAAATTAATCATCATTGCCGACCTATAGTGATGACAAATCCAACGATTAGTAGAAAATGAAGCTGCATTACAACTGCTGAGATAAAATGTCATAGTGTCATTATTGCCAAAAATAATAATGAGCCATAGATGAAGAAACAATGAAATGAGGTAGCAAACACATCCTTTGAGTAAAATAAATTTCTATTTTTCTATGCACTTTAATGCTTCACCACGAGCACTTCCAAGCCCTGAGACCATAAGAATTGTCTCCGGGATCATGCCATAGATATAAATGTAGTGTAATTAAGTTCATAGATGATGATTTGAACAATCATTAGGAAAATACATACGTTCACCTTCTGAAAATAAATGTGTTCTACATTGTTGGGGTTCCCTCCTTATGTGAGGATATGGAGGGAGTCAAGGAGAAACCTTGAACAAAGCTTCTCGAGGTTAGTCATCATCGATGGAAGATTGATCGAAGTTCGGTAGCAAGTTGAAACCTCGAATGAGGCTTAACAAATCATTGATAGATGCATGGAACCTCAAACGAAGAAAGGCAACAAGCAAATGTCTAGGGTTAAAAGATGAAAATCAGATGTAGAAGACAAACCTCAACCACATTAGGTTTGGCTTTTCGAAAAATGATATTCATTTGTTTATTTTTTTTAAAGCAAGGTTTTGGCTTTTGATGAGAAGCAAACATCAAACAAATATAACCTCGTCTAGATTGAGGTTTTAGCAAACCTCATCTGAAAAAGTGTAGCCCTAGTCTTTATAGAGTACACTGTCTTTGAAGAAGTTGCTCGTTCGTATATTCAAAGAGATCATTACTCTGATAAATTGGCATATGCTTTTACAAAGTCAAATAACTAGACAATTGCAGGGGGTGGCAATTTCAGCTTAACATTTTATAGTGGAGTAGGGAGTCACATCAACAATGTCCAACTACCAAAGAGGAATGGTAGCAATTAAACAACAACGTGCAGGGCATTCCTAGCAATCCTATTTGGAGATTATAGCCATAATTTCTTCCTATAAAAAGGAAAGAGATGTGCTAAACAGTATGGTTGATGTTGCTGCTAAGAGAAGACACTGCCTAAGTGAGTTTAGAGAGCATCAAGGAAATCTTCAACAACAGGTTAAGTAGGGTAAGTCCAGTGACGTTGATAAGAAGCGAGGATGATCTAGTATCCAAAGATATGTCATTGCCTTGATCGTCGTCAAAGAATAAGGAGAAGGAGAACAGAAAGAGGTCATCTTTTGTCAAAGTGTGAATTAATCGAGCCCCTATACTCTTCAATGAGTCACCGTAAAGACCACCAAAATCCAACTCCTATATTAGTTAATTTCATTGGCTTGTAGCAAAAGTGAGTCATCTAACTCCCACGTAAAATCCCTGTAATATCTATCTTACTATAAGTACAAAATCCTAAAAACATATTTTTGTAGTTAATCTTCTAAGTCTGCATTTGAAGTTCTTTTCTTAACAAGAGCTCAAAGTTTTAGTGCACTATGTTTGGCTTTTTTGTCGCACAATGAGTTTAGCGGTCCCCTTCTCCTACAACATACATGGCCAATAATGAAACTACTTTTTCTATCACAGAACTCAATCAGGTGCTTCAACAAGCAAACACTTCATGACAACTAAATATTTAAGGCGTGTACTGAACAAACACGCTTTCAATCCTTTCATAGTCCATCCTGTGACCTGTCCTCCAAGAGGTAATAGCTTCAATTGCATGCTTTGGTCCTTTGGGCAGGACAATTGGAGAGGTTCATTGAATTTTGACTAAGTGTAAAACACCTTCTTGTTTGATGAGACAGTGGAAGTAGATGGTAGGGTAACTCTTAATACATGCATGAGCTACATAAACCCACATTAATTAAGCAAGTGCCAGAGAATCAACATATCACTTGCCTCTGCATGCAAGAACATGGCTTCAGGTTTCAAAAAAGTAAGGCTTCGTGGTTGGCATGGCTTCATATAAATGTTTTCTTTATAGATAACTTACACAAACCTTGGCAATCATCAACAAGAAGTTCGGTAGTTGATAAGCAAAATGACCAATAATGTGCAAATCACTCTAATGCTTGTACTTGGATTAGTATTGTTTACTGCTCAGAGCTCATTTATACAAAGGCTTCATTTGGTGGAAGTATTTTTGGGAATTTTTGAAGTTTTTTTGAGAGATAAAAAGCGAAAGAATATATTTTAATGTTATAATGTGAAATAAAGTTATTTAATTATTGAAGAATGTGTTAGACTTTGATGTGAAATGAAATTAATTTTTTTATTGAAATATGTGTGAGAAGTAAAATAAAGTTAATTTTTAAAATTAGGATGTGTGTAAGATGTAAAATAAAATTAATTTTTAATATTTAAATTTATATATGATGTGAAATAAATATAAAATATTGATGAAAATATTTTTGGAGAAATTTGGGATTTTTCTTCCCCCCAACCAAACAAGGTCAATGAGTGTTATTATTTACAGTTCAGACCTTAAAGACATTACAAGGATATGGAAATAATATAAAAGAAATAAATTGCACAAGGCAAGATATTTACAAACCTTTGTCACTCATTCCATGATCTGCAGTAAATATATAAGCGGTTTTCTTGTCCTTGAAGTAGCTCTCAACGAGATTGTAAACATTTTCTGCTATCTGATCAACAACTTTAACATTATTCAGGTAGATAGAAGAGAAGGGTCTATGAGCATGACCATTTGTGTCACAACCAAGCAAATGCAAGAATATAACCAGATTATCCTGCATAATAAGCTCCCTTAATTTAGGATCATCATATGACCTGTTCAGAAGGCTGTGAAATTGATCAAAAGACCACTGATCCAGAAAAGATGCATCTGCAATAAAACTTAACTCCAGTATAAGCAAACTAAATTGTAGAAACAAGACTATAGTAACTCCTGAATAACTTTGCATGTTACATAACGTTGAAGCACTTGCTCACCAATGTTAGCAACAATGTCATAAGTAAATAACTTATTTTTTAAAAAGTGTACAAAAAGAAGTGTTGGATGGCAAGGAACAAATAAAACAGCCCGTGTGCTAAAATAGCTTATAAACATAAGCTATTTTAAACATAACTGACTAATTTAAAAAATTATTTTTGGCTCATGCTTTGTTATACATAGAGCTGAATGGAGGTTTCAAAAAGAAACTCAGAAAGTAGCACAACTATCAACAACAGCTTTCCATAACAGGAGGTTTCAAAAAGAAACTGAATATTGAAAGATCAACAGCATAAGCAACAACCTTCAAATGAGCTGCAGCAAACTAACCAGATGCAAAGTTTTCAAGTTCGTGGGGGTATGACCCCCATGTACTGTGAGGCATACCACTGCAGAAGATTGGGATAATATCTGGACTACCAAAAGCAAATGTGTGTCTGCTGCGATTGAAAACTGAATCAAACTCAACAGGATTAGCTTTCCATCCTGCAAATGGCATGAGGGTTTGCCACGTTATTCAATGCTAAACAAATGAGCTCAGCAGATCATGTTTTTAAATAAAACATGTTTCTAAGGTCCTTCAACGTGGATAAATAAAAACATAGTTGGACAAACATAAAGCTTGAAGCAATATGGTGAGGAACAAAATCAAAAAACAATGTCAAGTAGAGCTAGAATTAGCAATCATATGCAGAAGCAACTAATAACAAGCTGTTATAGAATGGTTAGAACTCTAGTAAAAAAAAAAAAACATAAATCTAATATATGGCATTACAATTTCTGAAAAGAATTCTGTCAAATGTGGTAATGCAACATTACCAGGAAAAACAAGCAAGCAAATTAACCAAATCTAGTTAAGAAAACAAGCAGTATAATATTATCCTAATTTTATTATCAATAAAATTGCATATACCGAATGAATGATTTCATAGACAAAATGCACTACAACAACCAAGCCTTTATCCCACTAAATGAGATCGGCTATATGAATCCTTTGTTTTCATTGAACTCTATTAGTTAACAAATCCTCATTTAACTGTATGTGTGTGAGATTATTCCTTAATGATTTTATAGACAAAATGCACCAACTCATCAAATTGTTTATCCGTATTATATAAATAGAAAAGATTACCAAAAAATAGATACAATATAATAATAAGAGAAGAAAACTTGATCACATACTTTGGTGCAAACCCTATAAGGTGGTCTGAGTCCCATCTTGACACCCATCAAAAGGTATGAGAAATATTTCAAAACTTAGAGATTAACTATATTCTCCATCTTTAGATTAAAAACTCCAATCCTGACAAGAGTAGAAGGTAAATGGTAACTCTTCAGATAGACAAAATTTTCCATCTTCCATCAAGTAATTTGGTACCTAAGAGATCATGAATTCTCCTTAACTTCCACATGCTTTTAAATATACTCTATGTTCAATTTTTTTGGCATATTAATGCCAAGTCCAAGTGATGAACTTACTGTATCAAACATAACTGTTCCACTAGCAGACGGGAGAATCGGGGAGATGATATGAATAAAAGAATGTCAACATGGAGAGTGGCAAAATTGCTACTAAATAGGTGAAAGCAGCATGATAACAAGTTGTTCAAAACAACTTCCATGTGGCACTAAACATGAATTAAAAGTTTGAATGGAGTCCACATCGAAAGTCCTTTAGGCAGAGAGGAATAATAGCAAAGAAGCTGGTTCTTTGTTAGCCATCTAAATCCTACAACTTCTAAGCGAGGAAACTAAAATCAATCTTTTAATTTGATAAGTTAAATGCCTTGCGATAACCGTGAGGAAGTGTTCTCAATTAAAGTTCCACAAAGTTGTATTTCATTGTACTTTCTCTTCAAGTTATACAAGATCCTAACATGATAAATCTCAAGGCCGGTTTAGCAAGCATAAGCTAGTGGAGTTAACTTATTTAACTTGACTAACCCAGTCAAACAGAATTATAGAGAGATCTGTTAACCCAGGATAATAAACTCCATGTTATCCCCATTGCCCCTACTAACTCTACTAACCTTCCTATTCCTTAACCCCATCCAAACCTTGGGTTAAGGCTTAGAATGAATTGAGTTATCTCAGCTGAGGTAAATTATAAGCCAAATAGAATTTTTGGATAACCTAGTTTAGCAGCCAAACATAATTCCTCTTAACCCAGCTGGGGTAAATTACTTATGAAGTTAACTTACCAAATTAGGTAATCCCCACCCCCTTACTGAACATGGAGTACTGTAGTCATGACAAGTTATTGTTGAAAGTTTGAGGATCTTTTTGACAAGCGTGATTTTAGATGAATAGAAAAAGCAAAACCCCATTTTCTCTTGATCAGCATGTTCTAATCCATATAAGAAAAGCTAAAGTCCATGACGCTATTGTATGAAACCGTATAACCGTAAGCAAGCACAGATCGAAAAATAACCTACGACCACTTATTGCATGGATTCAATATAAAACAAGTTCTCAGATCAAAAATAGGTGGAATTGAAACCTTTCGTTACAGCGCTAGGATCCTCGTAGAATCCGGCGATAATGGCCACATGACCAGGCCTCGACTCCGTTGGAGGCCGCGCGTGGGATACCCCCCACCGACCCTTCTCCAGGATCACGCTCCGCAAGAACGGCGCCCTGAACCTTCCCTCCGAGTCCGGCTCAAAGAACTTGTCCGCCCGCAATCCGTCCGCTGCTCAATAAACAAAACGAAAACTGACATTGTGAACAAAATTTGTGGAGAAAGGACACGAGATTCCAAAAAGGGTGTGGAGACGGGGCTTGCCGACGAAGAGGACGAGCCGTTTGGCGGGGGCAGTGAAGCGCTGTGGCACGGGATCCATCCCGTGGACAATCGGAGTCTTGAAGTAGATGTCAAAGATGCTGAGCATGTAAACGGCGTGGAGGGCGATTCCCAGTGCCACAAGCCACCGCTCGCGGCGCCAGATCTGTTGCTGCATCCGCCGTCGGTCTAACGACCTCCTTCCGCCTCCGACGAGAATTCCGGCGCCCACCATCGGCGATCAACTCGCCGGAGATCGATGTAGCAGGATGGAGAAGAGGAGGAGAGGGAGGGTTCCGACACGCATACGCTTTGCCGTTCGCCCTTCCAATTGAATTTTTTTTTTCTTTTGGTCCTGTCAGTCTATCTTATTTGTTAATTCAATTCATTTATAAATAAATATATCTAATTTAAATTACAATTAAGCTAATTTATTTAAAATCCAACCTATTTATATAATTTAATTTATAATTCATACAAATATATAATATAACTAATATTTTTTATAAAAAAACTTTAAACAGAAAATAACACTATATGTAATTAATAAAAAATTTATAAATTATATCAGCAAATTTACTTTTATAATTTTATATTTTATAATATATATAATAAAATTTATTTTATTTTCAATAAATTTAATTCTATTTTACATTTAATTATAAAAAATACTTCAAATAATAATTTTTAATATAAATAAATCAAACTTAAAAACTTGAGTTATAACTCATTTCGATTCCAACTAGAGAAAATCAAGATCGACCAAGACTTGATCTGATAAATATGAAATTAAATCTAAGTCAAAGTCAACTCGACCCAAATCTAACTCATTAAAAGGTTATATGTAAGTCAATTAAATATAGCGATTGTAAAATGAAAAATGATAAGCTTAAGAAAACAGTAATGAAATAGCTTTTTATATTGAATTTATAAGCGAAAAAATCACGATATCGGTTTAACGATGGTTTAAATCTACCACGATTATTACATTTACAAATGATAAAAAATAAAATAAAATCATGAAAGTAAAATTGTGATGAGCAAAAAGTAAGATGAATAGTTAAAACTTAGAAAAAAAATAATTTAATGTCAAACTAAAAATAAAAAGTCATATGAGGCTGTCAAAAAATATCGAGTTAAAAGTGGTAGTTACAAAAGCAAAAGTCAAACTCTTATCAATACTTTTTATCTTCATTTTATAGGTGGATAATAGTTAGATAAAACGATACTTTCGTCTCTGCACATTGTTCTTATCTGATTTCTTTCAAATTGATTGCAACTTTTTAACGATTTGAATTTTAGTATCAAATCTTTGTGGATACTTATATTATATTTTCTAACTTAAGATATCTAAAATATCTTACGTAAAAGAAATCATTTAAGAAGTGTTTATCGATGCTATTCGAACTACCTAATCTACGACTTATTTTGAGTAGTCATTCATTACTCGGACAGTTGACTTTACCTTATCTCTTCTTGACTATGTGGGTGTGGTCATAATTCCTTAATTGCCCTCAGTTGATATAATAAAATTACGCCAAATTACCTCCTGGTTTATGAGTTTAATGCTTAATATCATACAGATTTATGTTTTTAAAATTATAACATCGAGTTCTTGAGTTTTAATAAATTATCAAATGGATCTTTTTTTTATTTTTTTATAATTAAAATTTTTTAAAATTACTGTTTTACCTCTGCCTTCTCTCTCTCCTCCCCGATGTCGCGAGGCCGCCTCTCTCTCTCCTCTCAATCCGGCGAACGCGGACGGGCCGCAAAGCCGCCGGCCAGTCGCGCGGCTTCGGCGGACACGCCGCGAGGCTGCCGGACGGCCCGCGGCTGCGCGGCCCGCTTGCGTGCGCCGGATCCGAAGGAGAGATAGAATGGCAGGGGTAAAACGGTAACTTTAAAAAATTTTAATTATAAAAAAATTAAAAAGAACCCATTTAATAATTTATTAAATCTCAGGAACTCTGATGTTATAATTTTAAAAAAATAAACCTGCGCGATATTAAGCGTTAAACTCAGAGACCTGGGCGTAATTTACCCATAATTATTGTGGTTACTCCTTTTTTAACTACTTTTATTTTCAAAAAAAAATATTTTTATTTGAATATTTTTTATTAAAGTAATAGTTGAATATATTAAATAATAAAAAAATGTTTCAAAGTTAACCCTAATCATGTTAGGCCTAAATTTTTGCAAGATTTTGGAAATTATATGATGGTAAAATAAAAGGTTAAAAATTTAAAATTTAATTAGGATCGAACTAATAAATAAAATATGAAGATAATAATTATAAAATAAAAATAGTTGTTAATAATAAAATTTTTAAAAAAATTAAATTTAATAACTTTTAAATATCCTTTGATTGATAAATTCGTAGCTGTTAAAACCTAAAATTTCTTTCACAGGGATGATAATAAAAGTGAGATACATTTTTCTAAAATGAGTTAAATAATAAAAATAAGAAAGATATTTTTATAAAATTTAACTCAAAGATTAATTTTATAAAATTTAACTCAAAGATTAATTTTATAAAATTTAACTTAAATAGCACAAATTATTAATGAAATTAACTAAAAAGAGACCAAATTTAATATATATATATATATATGACCAGCGTCCCTGCCTCACATAAGAGTGTCAATATGAATCAAAAATTAAAAATCGATCGAAAATTAAATCGATTTTAGATCAAATCGATCTAAATGAGCCGAATAACGAGCCAAAAGTTCGGCTAGGTAATGATTTCGAGCCGATTTTGAGTCGGATAGGCTCGGTACAACTTGAAATCGGCTCGAATTAAAATATATTTTTATAATATAATATAATATATATATATATATATATATTATAAACCGAGTCGATCTCGAGCCGGATTGAGTCGAGCTTACCCGGCTTGAGATTGGCTCGAAAAAAAAAAGAGAACTGGCTCGAAAATGAATCGAAATTAACTCGAAGTCGATTGGAATCTAGCGGCTTGAAGTCGAACGTACCCAATCAACTTCAAGTCGATCGAAATGTGATCAATCAAATTTTGAGTCGGTATTGGCTCAACTCAAAATTGGATCCGTAACAACCCTAGCCTCACATGGATGGCGGGGCTATTATATTATTCATACAAGCTGCTTTCAAAGTTATGATTAGTCGATTCTACAATTTAACGTGGTTTGAATTCAATTCTTATCGGTTCTCGGCAACTACGGTTCTAAATTTGAACCGAATTGCCTTGATGGTCGGCTGACAATTAAACCGACCAATCTAGTCCAATTTTGAAAACCTTTTTATCATCGGAGATCGTTTTTAGCAAAAATTTCTCGTATCATTTTAAACTTCCAATGTACCAAAAAAAATCATGAAATTTCATGTGAATGCATTTATTTTTAGAAATTCAAATTTCTTATATTTTACATCTATTCTATAACTAGCATTAATAGATGATACATCTTAATTGTAAGGTAAGCATTTTATTTTTAATTAGAGATAATTTATTACTTTTTTGAAATATAGGTACCAACATTTTTTTTGTTTTTATTCTAGGTCCTAAATGTATTTTAACTAGTAGAAAATTTATTACTAAAATATCAATCCCCAACCTTAAGCAGACGAAAAAGAGGGTCAGATTTAACAACGAGAACGATCTGGCATTGAGTCGAGTCGAACACAGCTTGATTCATCGATTCACAGATCAGCTCAAGCTCAGAAAGTGTTCTTAAAAAGATTGAAAAATATTTATATTGCCATTCAAATTTGAATTGTGACAAATCAACTGAATGCATACCTCACGAATATAATTTAATAAAATATAAATATTTATGTTGCATAAATATAAATAATAATAAAAATTATATATATCATCCTTAAAGTTGAGCTTTTTTACTCATTTTACCCTTAAAAGCTAGATTTTTATACATATCATCTCATATTATAAAAGTACAGTTATAAGTATCACTCTCTCGTAATAATGAATGATTAGATTTTTATTTTTTTTAATAAGATGAATAGCTAGATTTTTTCAATTTGATGAAGAGGTAATATTTATAATTATGCATTTAAAATAAAAGATGATAAATATAAATATTTAATTTTTGAGGTAAAATAAATAGAAAGTTTAACATATGTAAATCTCCCCGGGATAAACTTTATAGCAGGTCATAGCTTGAATTTAGCTCAATAAAATTATGATATGTAAATATAACTGGTACCTGGTGTAACATCCATGCTACTCCAATCCAAGCATGCTTAACTACAAAATTTTTCATCACTAGCCTTATAGTTTTGCCCCAAAAGATGTCTCTACCATTTGAGATCATGTTATCTATTTATAAAGCTCAGGATCTCCCTCCCTTTTCGATATGAGATGATTCATTCTTGTGCCTCTCACTACTTATTATTTGACCTAGAAGCTTGCCAGAAGCCGCACTTTGCCTCAGTGATTCCTTTCTCTTAGGACACCACCTGCTATCACTCCTCGCCCTCTTCGACTACGAGCATCACAGGCCCACCAGCTTTTACTTGATTCGTTCTTAAACCACATCGTACTGTGGGAGGTCAACTGTGATACCAAATTGTTACATCCGGTGATCTCAATTATAGAGGTATTGTCCGCTTTGGTTTTAGGAAAACTGCGTAACTTAGGAGGTCATCCATCTCAATGCTACTTCAGCTTAAGCACACTTAACTACTGAGTTTTCCATCACTAGCCTCACGATTTTGCCCTAAAAGGCGCCTCTACCATTTGAGATCACGTTATCTATTTATACAACTCAGGATCTCCCTCCCTTTCTAATATGGGACGATTCATTCATGTGTCCTTCTCACCACTCATTATTCGATCTAGAAGCCTGCTAGGAGCCGCACTTTGCCTCAGTGATTCCTTCCTCTTAGGACACCACCCGGCATCACACCTGGGCTCATCCTGAGTGAGGTATAGGTAGGAAGGAATATAGTTAATTTTTTATGAGAGTTAATTATTTTTAGGTGCCGCTTAATGGAATTAGCTTGCACTTGGGTCCACTCGATGATTTTCATCAACCTTGTGTGATTATGTAAGACCATAATTTAATGATATCCAAGTATCTTGTTGTCTTAAAATTTGATCAAAAAAAAAATCTCAAAAAAAAATGATCAAAAAAAATTGTTATCTAAAAAAAATATTTCATTTATATAAGTTAATGTGTACATATTCACTCCAATTTCTACAATCGATGATCTCTTGCACCATCATCTATGATCTAGTTGCTTTTTTAACCTTTGTTATTAAATTAATATAATAATTAAATATTTTTTAAAATATTAAAAAAATAAAAGGAATGAAATGTTTATACTATAGTTAATACAATGAAAGATTTAAATATACAATTACAAGCTCTAATATTAATAATATTTAAATATATTTATGGTGATAATATTGATATTGATGACATAGTGATAGTGATCATGACACTGATGCAGACCTAATTTCAACGAATGTACTGACTATATATATATATGATGCTAAAAATAAATTTATTTAATATTATCATTCAATTTAAATTAGCAAAAATAATATCTTCTTAGATGGAAAACTGTTGGCCCAGAGACTTCCCAAGAGGGGGGTGAATTGGGAATTAAAAAATAATTTAAAATAATTTTTTTTAGTTAAGAAAAAGAAAGAAATAAGAGGTAGAATATTTGAGTTTATCAAAATGACAAAGTATACTGAGTTCTGATATCACCTGGACAGAAAAAAGCAGAGCAGAAAATTTTACCCGAACAGTCCGGTCGATTTTGAGAATTGACCAAGGTTCACAGAACAGTGCAGAAAATTTTTCCCGAACAATCCGGTCGATTTTGTGAATCGACCAAAGTTCACAGAGTAGTGCAGAAAATTTTTCCCGAATAATCCGGTCGATTTTGGGAATCGACCAAGGTTCACAGAGCAATGCAGAAATGAATTAACAGAGACCAGAAATGATAATTTTAGAGTTTATTATTTATATATCTGTTATTAATAAAAATATTTTAGGTTTTGTATACCTTTAAAATACTTAGATTTAGATATGATATATCACTTTTAGTTCAAAGAAATTAGGAGCAAAAGAAAATAACACAACAGATTTATAGTGGTTCGGCTTACCGCCTAGTCCACTCCCCACGCTCCTCAAATGGGAATTCCACTAAAACACCCCGGCTTTTTACGGGAACCAAAGCGAATAAACCCGATACAATCCTATGGCTTTTTACAGGAACCAAAGCCAAGAAAACCTAACAACACACGGCTTTTTACAGGTACCAAAGCCGAGCAAACCTACAAAAACAACCTCAGAGAAAAATACAGAAGGTACAAGTTTTTGCTAGCTTTGCTAGCTCAATTAAACTTAAGCACAAAAACAAATTACAATGAGAGCTCTATGCATACAACAACTTTGCCAAGGGTGAAAACTCGTAGAGGTCCAAGGTTAATTCTATAATCTTTGGGGTAAAAAAAGAAGAGGTATCTCAAAATATTCAGGAAAAAGCAAGCTTTAATAGATGAAACTATTAGCTAACAGACTTGCTTTTGTATTCAAATGGAAACAAAACAGTGAAAGCTCAGCTAATGAAAAAATTGAAAGCTGTGACAAATCTGAAAAAACCAAGAAGGAATGTAAACAATAAGAATTACTGGTCTTGACTTTCAGAACAGTGAAAAACGCAGCACTCTTTCTTCTTTTGTTTCTCCTTGAGAAGATTGGTTTGCAAGTAGAAGCTTGAAGAGAGCTGGAAGATTTTCGGGCAGGAAGAAGTTGACAGAACAGCAGGAAATTGAATGCTTTTATTTTCTTACAGCAGGTGGTAAGCAAGAAGCTGGATACATTTGCCCTTTGATTGGGTTATCCAATTGTAGACAAGCATTTTGACATGTCATACAAGTGGTCAATGGGAAAACAGCAAACAGAGGCATTTCAGACATTTTGGATGATGAAATGTCCTTTGGACCGTTGGAGGCAGAAAGAGGATAAGTAGATTTTAAAACTTAAGGAAAATGATTAAGTTCAGCCAAGTTTGAAATAAGAAATAAAAAAAGATTAAACCTAGGAAAGAAGGCTGAAGAATAAGCATAGAATAAAGGTTTATCCCTTTCCCATAAACAAGCATGCTAAAAAAGGTTTTGTTTTTAGCAAAAGAAATAAATTAATCAAGTAGCTAAAAACACCCAAGTTTTCACCCAAGTGTTAAAACAAGGAGAATGTGCCACCTGGAATAGATTAAAACGATTTAGTGGTTTAGGTGGACAAAATATTCAGCATGATATTCAAGGACTGCTGAAATAAACAGTGCAAAGGGAAGTGAAATATTTTTCACTTATATAATAAAAAGAGTAAAGAATAGATTTTGAGTGAATAAAAATATTTTTAAAGTGGGCTGCAAGGAACAGATAATGGAAATAAGATATTCTCAATTTTTGAGATTTGGAAGGCCAAACGGTCAGCTTTTGCAGTGAGTTTGGGCCAGTTCAGAGAGATCCGGTCGATTTTGGAAATCGACCGGTTTTTCCTGCAGCTCAAGGGATGAATTTTTCAGCAAAGATTATAAAAACTTGATAGACCTTAGGCTAACTAAGATTAGATTACAAAGTTAAATCCTTGGCAAAAACATGCATGCTTACAATTAAGTCCTAGAAAAGAAAATGAAAGAGAACCAAGTAATAAGCTTCTTTTCTTGAACTTGAACTTGGACTTTCATCTTAATCATAATATAAATGACCTGAAAGCCACACTTAGTAAGATGATTAGTCCATAATGCTAAATTAATTGTATTCATCAAAATTAAGAGGTTCAACAAAAACTAGATCTCTATTGATAATATGGATAGAAATATTTTTTTTTATCAAATATAGATAGAGATTTTGGTGTCACATATAATGCTATTTTAATACAATTAATAAAACCAGTCATATGTGTCATTTATTTATTGCATATGTTTTGAAATACTTAAATGAACATTTAATGCACATTTAATGCTCCATGATTGAAATCCTCAGAGGAAATTAATGACCACTTTAAGGAAAAACATAAACTAAAATGTGTCTCCAAAAATTAGAAGATTATTATTTCCAAGGAGGGCGAATCTGTAAATGTAAAAGTTACATTAAGCACAAAAAGTAAATAATACAAAACTTATAGCCTAAACTACAAAACGGCCTGCTTTACGATTAGTGCTCAAACTTAGCGCGAATCTCAGTGCTGATCTACGTCCAACACTGCGCTGGTACTTCCAACCAATTACATCTTGGAAAGCCTGCGCATGCTAATACTATGCTTTTTTTAATTATAAAAAAACTTTTTTTAAAAATAATTACACTAAAATGCCAAATATTGTCGCCAAAAATAAAAAAATTATAATGTTTATAATATAGTTATATATACTTTATATTCATAAAAGTTCTTAAATAGTATTCTTCATTTTAAATTATTTCAAAAATATCTCTTGACTAATTAAATAATTTTCAATATAATAATAATTAAGTTTATACAACTACTATTATGTATAAGCATGATGATATTAAATATAATAATAATAATATTATGTTTAAGTAGAATAGTATTACTAAATAGTACACACATATAATAAGCAGGATATATAATAATACATATAAATAAGATGGAGCTATCTTAAAATTTTAAAAATTATGCAAAATAGTATAAGTTAAAATTAGAGAAGATTATTTCTTTCTCCCAATTAAAATATTATTAAATGTGAAAAGTAAACGACAGTAGTATTATTAATATTTCTATTTACATGCGTAATATAATAAAAATAATGAAATTAATCGAGCAATAAATAATACTGCAATGACAGAACTATCTATATATAAATATAATGTGACTAACTAGTTCATGACGTTATACGTACTAAGAGTTATATCAGATAGAGTATGGTACTGAATTAGCGACGACTAATTCAAATCATAAAATTATTTTTTTTAACAAGTGATCTATTGCTCAAACTCAATAACGTTTTAGTTATTACTTATTAGGTCGCATGTATACTATGATATGACAATGCAACTTTTTCGTTTGAAAGTATTTTGAATAATACCTAACTATATTTTCTATAAAAAAAACTAAAATATATTAAGTTCCATAAAGTCCTATTTTTATTTAAAATACCCATAAAACTATTACTTTCTCAAAATAACATCAAAAAATATTACTCAAAATAATTCTAAATAATTTACTAAAAAAAGTTGAAAATTTTAAAAGGCAAAAACGCCGAGGTCCCTGAGTTTAATGCTTAATATCGCGCAGGTTCACGTTTTTAAAATTATAACATCGGGTCCCTGAATTTTAATAAATTATCAAATGAGTCTTTTTTAATTTTTTTATAATTAAAATTATCAAATGGGTCATTCTCTCTTTCCTCCCGATCCGGCGCACTCAAGAGGGCCGCGCGGTCGCCGGCGGTCCAGCTGCCTCGTGGCGTGTTCGCCGTCGCCGCGCGACCGGCTGGAGGCCGCGAGGCCCACGCACGTTCGCGAGATTGAGAGAGAGTCTCTCTCCTCCCAATCCGGCGAACGCGCTCGCGCCGAGCGGCCGTCGGCCGATCGCAAGGAAGCCTGACCGCCGGGGGCCGCGCGGCTCGCGTGCGTGCGCCGGATTGGGAGGAGAGAGAGAATGACAGGGATAAAACGGTAATTTGAAATAATTTTAATTATAAAAAAAATAAAAAAAACCATTTGATAATTTATTAAAACTCAGGGATCCGATGTTATAATTTTAAAAACATGCACCTGCGCGATATTAAGCGTTAAACTCAACGACCTGCGCGTATTTGCCCAATTTTAAATATCTCCAAATTTTCAAAAATTTAAGGAATGTACATGTATGCCATAAATCATTATTGTATGCTATTGCACCCATATTTACCATTTTTATTTATATGTAATAAGTCATATAATATTTAGAACGATTCAAAAAATATTATATATGCAAAATAAAATGCTATCCACTCCTTAATATCGGTCACCTAAAAATTACTTTTAGGTTAATTTACTGAATATTAGTCAATTAATTAAACCTCGAATCTATTGAATAATTCACTTGTTTAATTTATGTAGTAATTTAATGAATTAGATTTAATAATAATATTTTTAAAAATAAAAAATTATTCTCAATTTTAGTTTATATATATATATATATATCATTCCAACTAAATAGAATTATAGAAAGAAATTTAAAAGTAATTTTTGTGAATTAACTGTGCAAAATATTTGAGTTTAAATAATTAAAGTTTTTTTGTGGTTAAATTTAAATGTCACTTAAATTCTTATTATTAGTAATAAATAATTTAAGTATTAAAAACATTGGAGAGAGAAGCACAACGTTAAGCGTAAGATTCAACAGAAGCAGTCTACAGTCTACAGTCTACAGAGATGATATTTTTCTCTCTCTATCTCTAAAAACATCAGGAATCAGGGGCATTTGGTGCGGTTGCCACGTGTCGTCCACTGAGTGTAGGGGCCGCAGAGCTCACGGTTACCGGAAGTCCCCGGTGGCACGCACTTGCAACCTTTGCAGCAGGTCATGCAGACCCGATTGCAGAGACGCTGCCTTGAGTGCAGCCTGCACCTCTGCTTGCACGCAAACGGGCATTCTATAAATAAATAAAGAGAAAAATTTTTATTTAAATTTACCTTAATATAAAATATAATTAATTATTATATAATAATCATTATTATTTTGATAATAATATACATATAAGATTATAAAATTAAATTAAATTTTTAAATAATAATTATTTGTTTGAAATTGACATTCACGACATTGTAAAATAAAGTTAAATTTTCATACAAATTTTCATTAAAACTTTTGACAAAATTTGATTAGAACACTAATTAAGTTAATTTTAACTAACAATTAGATCATTAAGCTAATTAAATAATGCTAAGCTACAACACTAATTAATATAGCATGTTCCATGCATGATCAAAAAATTTGAAAATTTAAAATTAAGGTCAACTTAGTGCCGATCTAAAAAAACACTCAAATTTTTTAAAAATATTTTAATTAATATTTTATTTTTTATTTTGTATTATATATAAAATTAAATATTAAAAATTAATTTTTTATATTTTATATAAATCTCAATAATAATATTTAATTTTATTTCACATCTATTACATATTTCAATAAAAAAATTAACTTTATTTCCGCAAAATTCTAATAATAAAATATAATATTATTATTTTTCATTTTATGTTAAAAAAAACAAAAAAAATATACTCATTTAATCTAAAAAAAAACTCTACATTAATCATTCAATTTTAATTAACAAATATTATAATTAATAATTATAAAAACAGTTATAAATATATTATATGGGATTTACATAATTTCTCTTAATATTTAAAAAATTAACTTAACAATTCTAATGCAAGTAATTTTTACAAATAAATAAAATAGTTATTTAGTTTACGATTTAAATGTATTTCGGAAATGTAAATAAAATCATGAAAAATATAAATAAAATAAAAGCTAAAAAGTAAAAAACTAAATATTTAGATATGCACTACATTTTTGTCATTAAATTGAGTATGAAATTAGTTTTATTTATGTTATTTTTAAATCTCTAGAATATATTTAAGAAAATAATAAGAATAAATCCCAGCTTTATATTGAAGGTAATCGAAGGTACTGAATCTTAAATGCAATGATCTCCGCATAATAACAATAATAAATTGAATAAAAATGTGGTTAGGAGTTGAGAGACCTGTATACAATTTTTAATCTTTTAAATTAAAAAAATTCAAAAAAATAAATTAAATTAAATATTTTTTGAAGATTTATCCTCTTAATTCTCTTCACTCTATTTTGCAAAGAATAAAGATAATTAAATAAAAAATTTAAAAAAGATATTTAAAAAATAATTTAATTCACAAATTACATGCTTGTAAAAATGAAAAGTTTTGTTTACTAATATGTAAAATAATTAAGAACTTCATTGATTTTTCTAAAATATATTTTTTATAATATATATATATTTTTAAAACGGTGTAAAGAGTAAACCTTCAAAGTTGATAAAAATATGAGGAGGAAGAGGTGCCGGCGCCGGAGCTAAGCCGACGCGGCCGCCACCGCTGCCGCCGTCGACAGCTGGCTGCTCCTCTGTTGTTGATGAAACTGAAAGTGCAGTTTTCATAGAGTTCAGTAAATTAATAGAGAGAGAGAGAGAGATGAAGAGTGGGGAAACCATAAGAAGAAATAGGAGTAGAAGTTGAAAGACGAGAAGAAGAGCAGAAGGAGAAGGAGAGGGAGAAGTAAAAAGCTGAAAGAAGTAAAAAGCTACTCAAGACAGAAGGAGGAGAGAGAGAGAGAGAGAGAGAGAGAGAGAGAGAGAGAGAGAGAGAGAGATGTTACCTTGAAGGTGAAGCAGAGAGAGAAAACTATGGCGAGGATGGCTGCTCTGAGGGCCATGGTAGGGGGAAGAGCTCTCCAGCTAGCGAAATGCTGTGAGATCTGATGAGCTGATCCACCTCTATATATAGCTGGAGAAATCCATAATTAAAAATGATATTATTCGTAGAAAATTTAATTAATTAATATGTAGAAGGTCAAAATGGGTCAATAGAGCTGACTGACTTTGACTTGAAAAATTTGACCTCTTGGCTCAAATGAATAATCTTAATGATGATATAGTTTTAATTTTAATTTCACTAACAAAAAGCCCTCATCGTTTAAAAATATATGAAATAAAAAGGATTATTTATATTAAAAATTATAAAAATATGAAATAATTAAAGTCAATGTATAGTTATATATTAAAGGATTATTTTTTTAATTACTTATTCTTTCGAGAGTGTCTTTTTTTTTTATTTTGAGTCAAACAAAATAAATCATTATATCACAAATAAAAATAATTATGAACTTTAATAATATCATAACATCCATCCTTCATTATTATCGAAAGATATGAAGTATTATATTATCATTAAATTTAATTCAATTGAAGGCACATAATTAATGACATTATAGATGCATATTATAACTTTTTATAAGAATATACGTTGAGATTCAAAAAAAATTTCGAGCAAGATCGATCTACAGCTTATTTTCTCCGAAATCACATTCTCAATAAAAAACATAACACTCTAAAAAATAAATTTTAATAATATAAAATAAAATTAATTTTTTATGAAAAATTATTAAATATGTAAAGTAAAATAATATTTTTTATATTAAAATTTAGGGCAAATTTCACCCAGGTCCCTGAGTTTAAGGTTTATCACAGAGGTCCACATTTTCAAAATATCATCCGGGTCCCTAGGTTTTCAAAAATTATCATTTGGGTCCTTTTTTATTTTTTATTATTAAAAAAATATACCAAATTACCATTATACCTTTACCCTCCCTCTCTCCACCAGATCCAGCAGCCGCGCCGTTACGCGCTGCCTCCGGCGGCATCGCACGGCTGCACGACACCGCCGGCGGCCTCGCTCGACCGCACGACGCAACCGGCCGCCCGTGGCCGCTGGCCGCGCAAGGCCGCTGCGTCGCGCGGCCGCTGGTTCGTGCGGTCGTACCCTCCCTCTCTCCACCAGCCGGACGACCACAGGCGGCCGCGCGACGCAGCGACCTCACGCGGCCAGGCGGCCACGGGAGGCCGGTTGCGTCGTGCGGCTGCGCGGCGCAATGTGGCTGCCGGCGGTATCGTGCTGCCACGCTGCCCCGTTCAGAAGGCGGCGTGGGTGGCGCGGCTGCCGGATCTGGTGGAGAGAGAGAGAGTAAAGACATAAGGGTAATTTTGTATATTTTTTAATAAATAAAAAATAAAAAAAGATCCAGATGATAATTTTTGAAAACCTAGGAACCCGGATGATATTTTAAAAATATGAACCTGTGTGATAATAACCCTTAAACTCAAAGACCTAAATGAAATTTGCCCATACTATTTATTTATTATTATTATTACTATTTTTAAAATTAGTATGTCGTCAAACTGGGCTATTTAATAAGGGTTGCATTCGTGAGACCAGCAGTGGCACGTGAGCGCACGTGACATGGGAACTGAAAGCCTGTCTTACTGTACGGCATTCTGAGTGCCGCATGGCTGTCGCCAACCTGGCGTTAAAAAGAGAAGATGAGAGATGATATTATAATACAGGATTAACTAATTTAAAATTCTTATAATTAATTCATATATTATTATTTAATTTATAATTTTTAAAAAATATAATAAATGACTTTTGTACTTTACGAAGGTTCCTCTGCAATTAATTTTAACACAATTTTAATTTTAGTTTTAATATATTTTTTAAATTTTTATATTTATGTTATTACTAATTTTATATCTGAATGAATAATATCGTCAACTTATTAGTCTTATAGAGAGAGAGAGAGCGGCCCGACACCCTCTACGCAGGCACGCTGCTGAAGAGAGACTAGGAATAAATTTAAATTTTCAAAAATTTAAAATATATCATTTTCTAAATATTGATGAAAATTATAAAATTAAATTTGTTATATAATAATTATAATTATAAAAGGCATTTGATTTATTATTATTTTGATGTTATATCATATCGATCTATTAATTCACAATAACATTGAAGCTCGGATATCAAGCCACATGCAAAGTGAGATTTTTTTAGCTTGCTTCAATTCATCAAAACCCTAAACCATGCTATGGAAACAGGATTTCATTGTTCAAAACTTGTTTGTAGCATAAACCACATTGGTTTATAGGCTCTCCATGCCAACTGAAGGTTCTAAAATCGAAACTTTCTACTCTACAAACCTCCTCATAAAACAAGGTGTTCATGCTTGAATGATGACTCTCGGAGTTTACCGACTTGCTAAACTATGCTGCAAGTCTTGATGCTTCGTCAGCCCTACTTCGTCCTGTACAGAAAGGAAAGAAATCGTTGAGATCCCGTTGAGCAAGTTGAGCTATTGCATCGTTTTTATAAGTTTTAATATAAAAAGCTAACTTTAATTTACATCTTACATATAGCCTATGATTAAAATTTAATAATATTTCACATCTTACATATATAGCAACTAAGTTTTAATCCCACTAGTTGGGTAGGCTACAATAATTCTTTATTTCGATTGTGCCCCGTAACAAAACGACACTTTTTTTAGCTCTAAGTATGCAAAGTCATTACGTACAGTTTCTTGCCACGTCTTTTTTTGGTCTCAACACATTAATATAATAATTACTTTTAGTTTACATTTTACACAAATTTTAGTGTAAATAATTTAGATTTAATTTAAATATGATTAAAGTTAACAAGACAAAAAGTGATTAGCAATAACAAAGTGAGGAACTTGCATCATCAATTAATACCAACCAAAATATGCAGCTATTGACACCAACACATAGGCAGTAAATGAACTGAGGATTCGATGAACTTAACCCTGCTTAATAAAAGCTTATTTATGTTCAGTTCGTTAAGCTTAAACATTTTTTTTTATTTACCTTTAGATATCATAATTTCTCCCATTCCACCTGAAAATTGTAATAAAAGTGTGATTCAATTCTAAGACTCGTAATTCCTAGGTAAGTTCCTTCGCTATTACGATCGGAGAATGCCACAGTTTAAATATAATTTTGAAAACTTATGTAGTAAATGGAGTTTGAACGGTGAACTGTTTATATAAGACCTATGAACATGCTTGATTAAAAGATTCGATATCGGGCTAGTTTAGAGTGCAGTAGTGATTAATTTGGAGATTTTAATATATCTAGTTTATTAATTTGTAAAAAAAGTTCATGAATCATGAATTAACATAATGATGAACTTATTCGAAAACACAATGATGTATTTAATAAGAATTTATTTATAGTTTCCATGTTCATAAATACAAAGTACATAAGCTTTGCGAACCGAGCACAAACAAGCTCACTTAAAGTGTTAATAAACGAACATGAAATTAATCTACTCGGTTCAGTTCGATTCATTTACAGCCCTTGACACATAAAGCAGCAATATTAATAAAAACATAGTACACGAACCCTCAAAACATGCTACACTTCATCTTGGGATAAGAGAATAGAAACTAGATATATCAAACGTTAAGCTAGCAAGATCTATAGAGCTAATTAGATAAACTACCACATGGAACGTGTAGGTCTGAAAAGGCAAATGAAAATTATCTTTAACAACATCCCATATCCACATGCAGACCAGCGTTCAGAAACGTACCTTTTTTCTTTATTTTATTTCTAAAGCTCCTTTTCCTGCTAAATGCATTTTCCTGCAGCAATTTATGAAATGATCAGGTCAGTAAGTCACGCAGAAAAGCACATGGCATGGGGAATATTTAAAACCATTAGTCAATTATTATGATAGTTACTTGATATACATAAGGTAAGAAAATAAATTTTTTTAAGTTTGAAACTTAGGATCAAAAATCATTTGATTTATTTAAAATGCAAGCTAAAATAAAAGAATACCACTGGTCGGCCAGTTTCCACTGCTTGTCTTACAGTAGACACAAGGTCTCTATTTGAATCTGTATATAAGCTCGTGATGACCCCGGATTGACCAGCTCGGGCTGTTCGACCTATTCTGTGCAAAAAGTCCACAGCAGAGCTTGCAAACTCAGCCTGCAAAATTATATAAAGAGAGTGTGATAAGTATTGAAAAAAATTTCAATCAAATAAATAAAATGGGTAAGAAAAAGTTAAAAGAAGAGAGGACAATTGGGAGGAAGACAATTTACATGGAACCTAAGTGTCAGAGAAAAAACAACACCACCAAACTTGGTGACTTAAATCCACTAAGTAGAAATCAGATACAGAGTAGCTCCTTACAGGGTTGAAAAGAAGAAGAAAAGGAATTGCAAGTTGTTAGATTTTTTCTTTAGCATAGTACATAAGAGAGCGGGTGTTAAATCGTAAAGTTGAAATGGGAGTCAAAGGAGAGGGAGAGCTTCTAGATGCTCATTGTGCCTTTTCTTTCGCTCACATTCCCATTTATAGCTTAGCTTCCGAATGAACAAAATGCATCGTCTTCTATCTCGAACAAAACAAGTTGGATTATTTTATTAGCCCCAACATGACTTTAAAGAATTTCGTATTTATAATCTCAAGATGTAGAGAGAGTTCATTGTAGCCAAGCATATGTCCAAATAAATGAATAATGATGAGGGTGTTTGGAGAATAAGACTATTAAAAGCTAAGTATAGAGCTAGAAGCCATCCCATTGGGGTAAAGAGAGGTGACTTATGAGTGTGGAAGTTGATATGCTTAGAGGGGAAGGAGGTGCAAGAAAATATAATTCAACTAGTGTGTAATGGGAAGTCTATTTCTTTTATGGAGGACCCCTGACAATTTATCACCTATGTGAGTGTATGATCAACCTACCTCAACATGCAGAGGGATGAGCTTCCTACTTTTGACATCTATTGCAGAGATCATTGTCGAGGATGAATGGGTGGGGTAAAATAAACTAGTTATTTCGTAATGAAATGGAGTAGTTAATACTATTCATTTGTATGGTAAGTCATATGGAGATAGACATATTGGTTTGGGTAGATTTATAGAAAATTAAAATTCCCATTACAGCCCTTTATAACAAACAATTTGGAATGAGAAGTGGTACTTCATGGGTGCATGGTGCTAGAAGGTTCCAACCAACCTAGGATAAAGGCTTTTGTTTGGATAATTTGTAAAGATGCTGCCCTAACCTTAGCGTGGTTGCATAGGAGGGCATTAGTTGTTTCAAATTTCTTTTCTTCAGCCTGTGGAATGGAGGAAAACCTACGTCATATATCCATTAAGTGAACCCTATACAAGAGAGTGAAGGATCTTCTCTAACAACAACAGGTTTTCAACTTCCTCTCCCATTCTCTTCTTTTGTTGTATATCTAGTCCAAAAGAAAAGCCTCACACACCTTGTCTAGAAATTTCCAAAGAAAGAAGACGAGGAAGAGAGTAGAAGAAAAAGGCGAAATCAATTTGAAGAACTGTGAAAGCAAAAGAGTGCGTCCAATTTAAAATAAAATATTTCTCTCAAAGTGCATTAGCTGAGTTGTAGTTAGAAAGGGATTTGACTAGTTACGTGTTAACATGTTAACACATGCTGCTCAAAAAAGCACAGTATGGGCAAATCCTCTATAAATCTACGTAACAGCAACAATAGAAGCAAATGGAAAAGCAATTACACAAGGATTATCACATATAGTGTACCAAACAGATTCTAAATTTAGCAAAAACCAAGAATCCCAAACATTTCTAGTTTAAACTGGTATTTAAACATTTTTTGAAATTCTTCATGGGATATATAAGAATTTGAAAACTTTAAAACTTCGGACATTTTTTTGGAAAAGAAATTAGTTTAAAGGTAACTAATATAAACCTTAAACTAACTACCAAAAGCTTCCTTTTAATTAGAAAAAACACTTTGCTGCATAGAGACTACAACCAAGCATTTATCCCACTAGTTGGGTCGGCTAACTTTGCTACATAGATATTAACAAAAACAGAAAACATATCAAGACTGGCTGAATGTATGAAATAGTAGAATATCTTGAAGATTTCACTACCTGAACAACATGTGAAACATTTGGTATGTCAAGACCTCGAGCAGCAGCATCAGTGCAAACAAGAACTCCACCTTTCTCGCGGAAAAAAGTCAAACTCTTAGTTCGATTCTCTAGGGAGCTTTCGCTATGGTAAGAAATGCATTCTATTCCAGCCATATGCAATATTTTAGAAATTGATTCAACAGCTTCGACTGTATTTACAAACACCATAGTTCGATCTAAATTTTCATCAGATCTTCCACATTTTTCCTGATAACAGTGTCTTATAGCATCAATAAGAGCATCTACTTGTGAGTCAGTACTAACTTCTATCCATCTTTGTTGCAATCTTCAAAAGAAAACAAAAATAACAAAATTAGTAGTTTGTGCTAAATGTAAAAGTGGTTTAGGTGCTAAAAATACTTGTCTTCTTAAGAAAGATTATGTTTCAATTTGTTATTTCATGTAATAAAAAATAGAGACTATAGGAAAAAATTAAAACAAAGATATGTGCCTTCTCATAAGAGTGCCTGCTGGTTGATCATCACTGTGCAACTGCACAATATATGTCGCTTGTCACTAAATTCTCGTCAATATCATCAAAGTTATGTTCATTACAAAGGGGGCTATATCTATAGCTGATTGTACATAGAATCAACGAGTTGATCAATTATAGGTACACCCTCTCAATATCTTTTGGCCTTGCTTCAATGCAAAAATTAAGTTACACCATCCTTCCCCCCACTGCCTCCACCACCAATCCACCTTGCCAACCTATGACATCTTTGTCCAATCTAGGCATTGCCATAATCTTTTCAAGTTTAGTTTCCAAGGAGGTTAAGGGATTGTATATAATTTTGTTTTCACAAATCTAAGGATGGTAGACTTTAGGAGAAGAGTAGGACGAGATTAATGAAAGATACAGAATGCGTGGACTAATTTTCTATTTTGTATTTGTAGTTAGACTAATTCCCTTTAACTCTCTAGGGATCATAACAGAAACTAATTCATATCAACACCATGTGGGTCTACCACAATAACTAAATTTAAGTCCAGTGTTCTACATAGATATCAGAACAAATCAAATACAATTCATTTACAACAAATCTAAAGAAAATAAAATGCATATTATACATGTAATGAATGCAACTTCTAATATAGCATGTGCCTCTCACTAGTACGATAAAAGATCAGACAGAGCTACAAGTCATAGAATTAGGATACCAAATGAAAAAAAGATGAAGTACCAATGTGGGGAGAAAAATATGATGCGTTTTGCCAACATAATCAAATAATCAAAACACAACAAAGAATCTCTAAGGAGCAAATATCAAATTGAAAATTAGACAGCACTGAATTACAAATGTTAAGTCACAAATCAAATGGGATGCTAGTAACTTTTCTAAAAAAAAAAGGGTAGAACACTCCATTATGAAGACCGTTGTAAGAAAATGCAAACTAGTCAATTTATGCCAAACATACAGACTCACATGAAAGTTACCCCAAAACTTCAGGGACACAAAAGTAATATATTCTATCAAAAAAGTAGTTGATAACAAATATAGTATAATTCGAATAAGGGACCTGGGATTGTGTCTATGAAGGTAATTCCCACTGACCCAAATGGCATCACGAAACATTCTTTTCAATACCCCACCAGCAGTTTTCTTCCCATTTCCTGGGAGGGTGGCAGCAACAAAAATATACTGCTTACTGCGGGCATATGTTTTTCTAACTCTTCTCCAGTCCTTAACAGGAGAGTCTTCTTGGCCAGTGTTCTTGAAAGTTTCCACATCAAGTGCATTATCATCACCATCATAATCTCTGCCATCATCTTCTTCGTCATGGTTGCTTGAAGTTTGCAGTAGTTTATCATTATCAGGCCCAAAATCTTTGCTAGATTTCTGACTGCTATCTTCTGAACTGTTTTCTGAGCTTTGCAACTTTGACAATTGCTTCTCATCAAAACGTAACATGTTAATCAAATGGATAATTTGGTTTTGAAAACTTCCACAAAGAAGCATGTCTGCCTCATCAAATACCTGTACTTTAAAAATGAACAATAGTATTCATTCATTTTTTGTGAACATAAAAATTACTTAAAAAATAAAAGAAAAAAGAGGGAAGAACTGTCAGTAAACAAAGCAGGCTAACGCAAAATTCTGCTCAATGAAACTCTGAAAACAAACTATAAACATGACTAGATTGTTATAAAACAAACCAAGTTAGAAGGCCAACCTGAAGCAACTCATAGCTTGCCAAAACTATTAAAGGAGACATCTCCCATGCAGAAAATGCAAGAGATAGCAGTAATTACCACAAATTTTACGTTGTGTAAAAATTTATCCCGTCGCCTTTCCTCTGATTCAAATGCAAAAAGGTAATTCAAAAGAGCAGCTGGAGTTGACACAAGAATATGGGGCTGAGCTAAAGGCCACCCCTACAACCAATATACAGTGATTAGCATCTTGATACAACAACAAAAAAAAGTCATTAAGCAATATGCATCATATTCATATGAAGTGATTCTAATTTGGCACAATTTAAGAGGATATATGATTACTGTATTATGTATTTTGTTATGCTGAAAAAATCCATTCAGAATCTTACTCGTTGCCCACACACAGCAGCAACTCTCAACAGTGGTTTGCACATGTTACTGGCTAAACGATCAGCCATATGAACTACTTGCTCACATAACATCACATTGGGGCAAAGGACTAACAACATTTTGTCTGGTTCAGCAATTTCTTTAGCATCGCCAGTTTCAGGATCAGAATGGTGACTTAAGTTGTCAATTAAAGGAATCAGATAGCTATGCGTCTTCCCACTACCCGTTTCTGCAGCAACTATGACATCACCCCCTTTAAGTATAAGAGGTATGGAAGCAGCCTGCAAAATGCCCAATTAAATCCGATATTTGGACCAGTTAGTGATGGTGTAAGTAACAAATGATTATAACAAGACTGATTTGGACAAAAATTGAGTAGCATGGCTTGACCACAATCTCAAATAAGGGGCCATTACATGTATAACAGAGAAAGAGATGACACTACACATGAAATACCAAAATCTTGTTATTTACATACATTATATATAACTCCAACAAATATTAAGAACCACACATATAACACCAAAATAAAGTTCCTTAAAGATGCTGAGAATACTGTGAGAATGAATTTAATTCATATCATCATATTATGATCAATTTTCTGTCATTTTCATGCAAATGAATAGCACATAAACACATGTATTTGTAATCACCATAGTTTACTTAAATTATCAACATATTAACTTAATAACTTAACATTTAACAAATATTACTAGTATCTTTGAAAGAAACTAAGGTAATATTTTCATTCTATTTAACTCTTCTTCATGTTATAATATTGAGATTCAAGTGTTCATACAAATTAAGTTATGCATGTAGTTATCCCCCACCAAAAATGAGAGGCACTTTGGAACACTAGATATTTGCTTAGTGATGTTTCTAGACTTTTCTATGACTTTCAAAATAACTACCGAGAACTTAGCAATTAAAACCATGATCAGAACTCATAAATGTCAGCCAGTATCAGTTGATATAATAGGCATGTAAAACCATAATAACAAACATGTAACTGCATAATATTTTCAGACACAATCCTCTATGAATACGTATAGGATGAATGTTAGGTTGCCTTGGGGAAGCATATGCATTTCACAGTTGTGAGGACCCGTGGCCGAAGAAAGCAAGGAGAGATCGTCAAGTGAAGTTCTAGTGTAAAGAGCACTCCTTGCAGGCTTCTAGACCTGTTGAGAGCAGCGCAGGGATGAATAGTTTCACATCAGAAAGTGAACGAAAGTTTCAGGGCTATGTATATGTAATATACTAATATTATGACCTAAGGATGTCAAGTCTCATTTTGGGGAACAAAACCGTTGGGCAGCGTATGATTTGAGCCAAAGCGGACAATAACTCAGACATCTTGGGGGCTGGGTAATGACAACAGCAGTAAAGAAGGTCTTCAGAATTGTTGATTTCCCTCAGGACATAGAGCAAAAAAAAATCATGGTGATAGTTTTAAATGCTGTCAGCTCAAGCCAGTTCAGGCTGCTCTAGATCCAAATCCAACCAAATACAACCCTAAGGCAAAGCCTGAAAAGTTTTGAAAAAGTTATCAAAGATGAAGAACACAAACCCTACACAATTTTAATGCATTTTTTCTTTTGTCGACACGCAGAAGACGCTAATCAGGAACTGGCCGCACAGAACAGCTCATAACCAAAGCAACAAACAACCAGGAATGCACGATAACATCCAAACAATCTGCAACCTGAACAGCGGACGGCTTGATAAGGGAAACGCCGGCTAAAGCTCCGGCGAGGCGATCGGAGACGCCAAGCGACTGCCAGGAGACCCCTTTCTCCGCGAAGAATGGTCCTCCGTCCTCCTTCTGTTCGCCCCTGGAGGAGGATTCAACCGCTGTAGCGAAGGACTTCGAAACTAAGTGACATCGCCGCCACGGAAGAGGGGTGCCGCAGCCCCGCCCGCGGCAGAGGAGGGAGAGAGACCGCCGCGGGGAGACGGTGGAGAGGTTGAGGAGGAGGTCGGGGACGAGAAAGGCATGGCGAAGAAGGTGCATGGAGGAGAGTGAGAGCTCTCCGGCGTCCGAGAGCGTCCGAGGAAGAAAACAGTTTCAATGCTGAAAACGGTCGGGCACCGCGCACCGGGGATAAAGACGGAGGAGGGTGAAGGACTTCTTAAACTCACCGGAGGTGCTTCAAGTTTTTAAGATTTACAAAAGAAATTTATTCAAATCAATGATTCCACGTATGCACAAAATAAGAGAAGAAAAATAAAATAAAAAAAATTAATAAATATCACCGTATTATATACAATTTAATAATTGAAATATAATGCCTTTCTAGTTTCCACATAACTAAATTAACATAATAAAAAAGTAAATACTAATTTACATATAAGTTAACCTCCATTTTAAAAATATTTTACACAATTTAAAAATAAAATAATAAAAAAATCAAATAGCTAAACGTGTCAAAAGTAAATTACTAAAAAAGTAAATAGCATCTGGGTCCCTTTAGTTTACTTGTATAGGCAAATAGATTTTTTGACTATTCAAATTAAGTAAATTGGTCAGCCAATTTGATGAAATAGGCACGTAGGTTAGACGTTAGAAATCAATAAGAAATGCCTTATTTACCCTTCCTTTTAGTGAAAATAAATCTTTTCGACTGGCATTTAGCGACCTCTCCTCCGGTTGTATGCCGTAGTGGACTCTTCTCCACCTGTATGCCCTTGCTCTTGCCCTAATCGCTCGCTTGCCCAGTTGCACGTTCGATCCCTCTTTTCCCCTTGATTTCACGACGATTTACCATTCTTGGCTTTCGACGGCATTCATTCGGCGTTCCAACACAAAGGTAAGTAGTAAGCATTCAATGATGAAGTGTTTGCAATCTCTCTGTTCTTGCCAATGTGCTTGCAATCTCTTTCACCATTTTTACATTTCTTTAGTTCTCTTTGCTCTTTTGGTTCTTCAAGATGTGAAATCAGTAATATTTGTCATTTCTTGATATTTTAGGAGATTAAATGGGTAAACCAGCCATCTACACCTTTAGGGTTCACTACAATGATAAAGTTATTGATTTGCCTAATATAGACCCTGATCGTTATGGATGACTTGATATAGTAGATGTGCCACTTATTACAACAAGAGAGTTAAATCCTAATGTTGCTGAAATAGTAAACTGAAGAATTTTATGGTACTCACCATGTGACAAAGTGCATTTAACGTATGATAGTGACGTTATGAATATGTTTGCGTACTCTGAAAATGAAATTATTGAATTGGATGTATGTGGTAATGAATTTTTGGTTGATGAGTTGTCTGCGCCCTCCCAAGATTTAGAAGATTTTGTTACAGTGGTAGCTGTAGATGAGACGGAGGATGACTCAGACAGTGTAACTGAATCTAGTCCTTCTGATAAAAAAAATTCAGAAGATGGGGGTATGAACAATGTTGATCAATCAAATATAGAAGCATTGGATATTCAAACACATACAGATTCAGATTCAAACTACAAAGTCGACGAAGAAGATGTTGAGATTAGCAGTGAGGATGAGGTAGATCTTGTTAGAGACTATTTCACATTAAACAATACTGATAGCATTAGAGCTGAGCCACTTGATAAATTGTCTGACAAAGAAATAGAGGAAAATATTAAGACTGTAGTACAAGATTTTAGTAGTAATGCTGATGAATTTGAGCCTAATAGAGAAGTGACAATATGGAAACAAATTATGAGTAGAGAAGAGTACGAGGATGAGGACAACGGGAACATAAGTTTAAGGGACGGTATGCAATTTAAGTCTATTGATGAATTACGCAAGGCGGTTGCTAAGTATTGCATGTTTGAGGGTGTCAGTATTAGAAAAGTAAAAAATGATAAGAAGAGGTATACTATGATATGTAAAGATGTAAAATGCAAATGGAAGATTCATGTAAGTGTTCTTCCCGATGGGGTCACATTCAAGATTAGATATGTTAAAGAGAAGCACAAATGCAAAAAAAATAAATGAAAAAGCAATATGGCTACTCAGAAGTTTGTGACTGATGAGCTTGAGGCATCGCTGCGTGCAGATCCTAACATGAGCTATAAACTCATGAAGCATGAATTAAAGCAAAAATATGGAATTAAAGTAAATAGATACAAGTTATATAGAGCAAAGATTACAGTAATGTCAGGATCTCTGGTAGCTTTGCAGAAAGCTATAATTTGCTTCCCCCGTATGGTGATTTGCTTGTCAACTTCTTACTGGGCACAATAGTTGATCTTACTTACACTCCTGGACCAAGGGATGGTGTTAAGTTTTTTCAGCGAATGTTTATTTGTTTTGATATATTAAAAGCAGGTTTCTTAGATGGATGTAGGCCCTTCATAGGGTTAGATGGATGTCACCTTAAGGGTGCATTCAAAGGTGTGTTGTTGGTTGTTGTATCTGTCGATGGTAACAGTGGCATATTTCCTTTAGCATGGGCAGTAGTTGAAGCAGAGAACACTGATAGTTGGCATTGGTTCTTGCTACTTCTTCAACAAGCTCTAAACTTTAAAGTCGAAGAACCACTTACAATCATTCATGACAGGCAAAAGGTAAAATATGAGTATTATTTTTTCATATATTACTTTTTAGTGTTGCATATGATTGAAATAGAATATTTTTTATTTTAAATGTGCAAGTCATTTCTACTATTTTTCATATGTACTATTAAAAAATTAATGGAGTTCGGTTTTTCTAGTGCCAAGTGCAAGGCAAATAGTATGTTGCCGGCATCTATATCAGAACTTTCGGTTGATTTTCCCTGGTCCTAATTTAAGGGACTTTTTTTGGGCTGCAGCCAGCGCATTCACATTACCTCTTTTTAATAAGCAAATGCAAAAAATAAAAATGATAAATGTAGAAGCATACAACTGGTTGATGGCACCAAATCTGCAGATTGACATGTGGGCACGGCATACATTTGATCACGTTGTCAAGTCTGATCAGTTGACAAATAATATATCTGAAAGTTTTAATAGCTAGATACGTGAAGAAAGGAACTTATCTGTACTTTCATTGATGGAGGAGCTTCGTATAAAGGTAATGCGAAGGATCAATGATCGCATGATGCGGTCAAGGAATTGGGAAAGTATCCTAATACCATTAGCTGAAAAGAGAATATTAGAAGCATCACAGAAAGTAGGGAAAAATTTTGCAGTCTATCAAGTAGGTGAAAATGACTATCAAGTGGTCGGAATGGGTAGAACTTATGTATTGATTTATACATTCATACATGTGATTGTGGATATTGGATGGTCACAGATTTGCCATGTTGTCATGCCTTACAATGCATAAGCTACAAGCGTGATGCAGTTGAGAATTATTGTTCAAGGTATTTTTACAAAGACTTATGCAGAAAGACATATTTAGGGGTCTTAAAACCCATTCTTGATCTAAACAAATTAGAAAATAATGGCGAAAGAGTTCTCCCTCCTCCTTTGAAAAGGCAACCTGATCGACCCAAAGTTAATAGAAGACGACAAGATGATGAAACAAGAGACGCTACATCAACTTCTAAAAAGAGGTATTCAGTTAAGTGCAAGTTGTGTAACCAGATAGAGCATAACAAGCGCAGTTGTCAAGGCCCCCCTGTTAAACCAAAGAAGGTAAATTCATTATTTATTATCTATTTACTAAAATGTTAGCTCCTAATAAAGTATAGTTATTTTTGCTAATCAGGTTATTTCTGAGCGAAGACCACAAAAGCTACCAGTCAAGCGTAAAGCAATGGTGGCGAAGCAAAACACAAGCGCAGGAGTTTCTTCATCTGCTAAAACCAAAAGCAGCATATCCTCAAGAAGAAGACAATTCACAGAAGAACATCTGACTCAGGAATCAATTGTCAATCAATGTTGAATTTAGCTTTTGCTTGTCTATCCTACTTTATACTTTTGAACGCTTCTGAATAGCTAAGTATTCCAATGTGAATGGGTCTTGTGGGTTTTGAAATTCTCTGTTTACGATTTTATGTGTGAATTCATTATTCTGTGGTTTATTCAATTGTATTTTTGTTCATTTCATTTTATTCAAATTGCTTAGTTGAAATTTTGTAAGGAGTTGGAAACGATATAATTCAGTTGGAAACAACATATCTTCAAAAGCTTATAGTTTAGGATTTTGTATTCTGCGATCTTTAACTGAAAAGTTTACAGTTCAAGATATGTTGTTTAATTTAGAATGTTTATGGAATTATTTTTGCATTATACGTGGTTGAACCATGACAAATTTGGGTGGGTCTATGAATTTAAAAAGATCAAAGTAAAAAACAAATTTAGTTTTCTTAAAGCACACAAGGTCACTGGCATGAAAGAAACAAAATAAGAATTAAAGCTCTGCTCTGAAAGACATCGGTTGATCTGCGAGCACTGCACATTCTGGGAACAGATATAATTAAAAGCTTATTTCTTGTTAATATACAATCTTAAACTTGGAAACACATGTTTCCTAAAACA
The DNA here is from genome assembly GCA_002786265.1 of Apostasia shenzhenica. Classification (NCBI taxonomy): domain Eukaryota; kingdom Viridiplantae; phylum Streptophyta; class Magnoliopsida; order Asparagales; family Orchidaceae; genus Apostasia; species Apostasia shenzhenica. The sequence goes on from KZ451959.1 coordinate 947,589, forward strand.
CAACAATTTTATTAGAACATCACAACAACAACCAAGCCTTAATCCCACTAGGTGGGGTCGGCTACATGAATCCTTTATTTCCATTACGCTCTATCAGTTACCAAATTCTTATCTAAGCCTAAGTAACTAAGATCACTCATTATAGTTTCTTGCCATGTCTTCTTTTAGCCTCTCTCTTCCTCTTTGTACATGGGCAAAATCCAGTAACTCAATTTTTCTAACTGCAGCTTCAATTGACCTACGATTTAAATGTCCAAACCATCAAAGCCGACTTTCTCTTGATGTTGTTGTATCAATAGACTTCCACAAGCTATACACCAGCCATTTGTGAGTTTTCTGTATAACGATAATTAAGCAATCTGTCAAACTCTGCAATGCGTACATCCTGCTGCAGCTTCAATTGTTCACCTAGACAACTTTTCTTCTTCTTACTAGAAGAAATCATTTATCTCACATAGGATTGAATGATCAAAACATGCCAAGTAAATGGCTCCATTCTTAACTGGAACTATAATTACATTTTGAAAAGTGAAACTATACTTGCGTTGTTCTTCGTAATATTACTTTGTACAAAATATTATAATATTCCGTAATATAAACCAATGAAACATAAGAGAACCATCATGCAGAGAAATTCTCTACATAAACATTAGGGTGTAATTTAGAATAGATTCACATTATATTGATAATGATATCATATTAGTTAAATAAACAACAAGGAATTTCGTTCAGAATAAGTTCATATTATATTAACAATGGTATCAGATCACCTAAACAAACAAAACAGAAGGATAACACAAATTAGTAAACAGCACAACACGACTAAGTAGATATTTTGTTGTTTGAGCAACTCCAGTTTCACTTTAGTAGCCACCAAGTCTTTCACATGGGTGGCTCTTTCTCCATCAGCAATTACGCAAGACATTGGTTGATAAAGTGATTCCTCTTCCATGGGATTGCACCATCCAAAAAAACGGCATCTCCTATCTTGGCAGCAATAGAACAAACGTCCTGGATTGTCAATGGACTCTGAAATTTTTACTGCACATCGTCGACCACAAAAACAGTCTTTATTTCTAAAATAGTGATATATCTTTTTATTTCTATGAATAAAACTTGCATTAGAATAACTGTCAGATACTGCTTTAGTGTTATTTTGTGACATTGCACCTGCACAAGCAAATAATTTTGTGAAAAGGAGAAAGTAAACCTTAAATTGTTGGCTGCAATAGGAGAAAGCAAACCTTAAACCCTGCACAAATCCTCGAAATCCTGCCACCTTCAACGCTCTCCCAACGTCGGCGACGGTGAAGCGGTTGCTTATTCTTCACTGTCGCTAATTAAGAGGATGATTTTCACCTTCCTTTAACGTCGCTTGTAATGAAAAGATCTGATTAAGGGGATGACCTCCACCAACTTGTTCACTGATATCATCTCCTTGCACTTCGGAATGTGCTCTAGGGTTTACAGGAGGTACTTGCACATAAGAGAAATGGTACTTTAGGTAAGTAATTGTTGGGTATAATTGTCTTTTTATTGATTTCTAACTTCTATTTGGAGGACTAATTTGTTTAATTTGAATAGTGGATAATGCATACAAAATATTAATTATTTATATCATTTAATTAAGTAAAATATATGAATTAAGTATCACAACAAATTCACCAAAATTTTCAAAAGTAGTAAAAAAATATATTAAAAATTACAAAATTATAGGAAATTGAGTTTAACACAATTACTTAATTTAGTAAATGACATTAAAAATGTCAATTAAATTGGAAATCATGTAAATAAAAAAATCTTTAGTCATTTAATTAATTTATCAAATTATATTTGATTTAAAAGGCATTTGGTTTGATATTATCTTAATATTATGTCATATTATTTTAAAATATAATTGTTTAATTTAATGACAACTTTAAATAAAGTTTTAAAAAATTATAAAAATATCATTTAAAAGATAATATTTAAATATCATGACATCTAAATATTATGGCATAACATCAAAATAATATCGAACCAAAACTATTTGACTATTATATTGAATTATTTGACTATAATATTGAAAAAAACTTAAAGAAATTCTAAAACCAGAGTTATTTTAGTTACTTGATAATACAATAACCTATCAGTGACCAATTGAATCAAACTTATAATATTGATCAACTTAATCCATCAAAATTAGTTAAAATGAAAGTAAGTTTTTAAATTCAATATTGGTAAAATTAAACTTAAAATAGGTTCAGTTAAAAAGAAAAGTAAAAAAGTAAAAAAAAAAAATTATATACAATATCAATTTAATAAATATTATAAATTTTATATTTAATTCTAAAATTTATAAAATTCATATAAAGCTTTAATTACAAAATATATTTTACACACAATGATCATTCTTCTTGAGCATTTTTAATCAGAATAGAATATTTTTTTTATATATATTTTGGTCAATTTTTAATGTAAAATATTCTTATTCTTGCTGGCTTTTAGATTGCAGTCAATTTAAATTGATGGGTAGATATCATCATTATTTTGAATGATCAGATTTTCATCTCATAATTAAGAATTGAAGTTCTAAATATAATTAAAATAAAATTAAATTTGGGTAAGATACAGTACCAAATAAAATGTATGAAATGTAATTTATAATTTAAATTTTTTATAAATTTTAAAATTTTTAAAAATTGTGTGTGAAAGTTATAATATTTATTAGAAATAATTACGTACATGCCACAAAGAATTTAAATATTATATACATACTATCTTCTTCATAAAATTTATATTATAGAATGACATATATTTAAATAAGAATATAATATTTAAAATTTTAAGCTGCATATATGTAAATACTTTGATTATTAAATAATAGGGATAATTATATATAAAATATTATATTTAGTAAATATTATAAATTTTACATCTAATTTATAAAAATTATAAAACTTGTGAAGAACTCTAATTATAAATTATATTTTAAACATTTCATTTATTTTCATCGTATTATCTCATTCATTTATTACAAAAACCGTAATGAATTACCTTTAATTAAAAGAGTTTAGTCTTTAGAATTTTTTCCTTTATCTAGAAGAACCCTCACACGAAGAGAGTAAATCTTATTCATCTAGTCTCCAGCTTGGAAATGAGAAACCTAGATACAAACTTAGAAGTAAAAAATAAAATATATGATACTAATTCTATATTTTACAAAAGAAATATAAGTAATAATAAACAATGAGTACTACTCTATTACAAAGCTTAAAAAATAGAAAGAAAAAGCAAATAAAGACAATAGCCTTCAATCAAGTCTTTCATCAAACAAGATCAAAGAGGATATTTGCGCATCTATACCCCATTAGCAACTTCAACAGCTGAGAAAAAAAATAATGGACAGAGAAACCACATAATCTCAAGCAGTCTTTAAAGTCTAAGAAGCAAACAAAATGCTAGTTACAAAGGGCGCCAACAGAAGCAATGGAAACAAGGATCTCCAAGAACAAAAAAAAGGATCTACGTATCCCAAATGTGAGAATAACCGAGCACATTAATTATACAATGAGAAATAGATCTTCCTGAGGATCTGGAAAATGGATAATCGGATCACAGTTCCTAGATAGAGGAACAACAGAAGAGCATAGAAGCAGTTAACAAGGTTATGCATTTTTTAGCTGTCAGGATATCAGAAATAGGTAAATTGGATATTCTTACTGGAGAGGGCCACTGCAGGCATGATTGCAGCAGCTGCAGGAATTAATTTCATGGTTTTCCTCCAAATATGGCTCAAGCCTAAATCAGACAATAAACACATAGGACAAGATGAACACAATAAACATAATTAAAAGATGAGAAGAGAAGTTTGCCTGAGGTCTTATTACAACATATTTGAAGAAAAACTTTTATGCCTTAACAGTAATACATGACTCTTCTGATGAACTAGAATCTGAGTTTTCTTGGTAATTAAAATACAAAGCTCATTTAGCTTCATCTAATTTCACAACAAAATAGTCATGTCCATTCAGAAGCTTGCTTTTTTTGGAAAGCCTTCTAAACGTTTTTCCATATAAGCTCAGTCTCAACTTGGGCAAACAACCATGAAAACTAAAACAAAGTTCAAGGTGAAAATGAAAGGAAGCAAGTACAAAGATTAAAGAGCCCTGCTCAAGCTCAACCTCCAAAACTCTTTTGTAACCTAAATTTGAACAGTAGTGCATTTGGTAAATGTCAACATTTTTTATGCATCCCTATTACAGAAGCAGTTACAGCAAAAATTGCAAACTGATATAATGGTACATCTAATGTTTGTTTCACATTCTCCAATAACTCCTTGAAGGTGGCATTAAGCTCCGCGAGATAAAAGAAAAGCTAAAAAGGTAGAAATAACAATAACATTAAAGAATAAGTTTTAACCTAAATATTAAAACAACACAATTAAATATATGTAATTCCACAAAAGACTTTAAATCAATATAACACCATATGCTAACACAACAAATACCAAATTCTACCATACAGGGGGAATAATAACATTAACTACATAACAACATGACTAAATAGTACAACAAATAGAAAAGAAATATAAATCATTTTAGAAAGGTGGAGGCCCATTCCATATTGGGTCTAAATCCCATGGTGGATTTACGCGAACTATATTTTCGATCCAACGTCGTAACATAGACCCTTCAATATTAATGAAAACAGCCTTTCGATCTGAATTTTCTTCAATATGTTGCATGATTGCCAAGCCTGCAGATTCAGAGATATTAGAAATCTGTTTAATTTTACAAATACAGTCTTCCATCGTCCATTTGTTAGCCTTATTATTAAGAAGTTGTTGGCCAATTTTAATTTTTTCTCTCTCTATTTCAATAAGCTCCTGAAAATCAGCTGAACTAATTTTCTTTCCCTTCTTCTTTGAAGATGCACCCCCTAATTCCAATGCTCGTTTTGATGCAGTACGTGGCATATGTATAGTCTGATACCACTATCATTTTGAATAGGTTCTTTAAATGTACCCTGGGCTAAAATAGCGTCTAGTCCATCACTGGGAAAATGTTCCAAATCTGTTAAGTTAAAAGCTTCATGCACAGTACTATCTTCTTTAACATCATCCTGACCACCAATCTCTTCAACTTGTAGATCGCATGGAGGAACCGAAGTTAGAGGTAGTATACGTGATGATCGAAATAGATCACCTTTAGCATGAGTTGCATCTAATATCGGATCAATGATGTTGAACAAAGGAAATAATTTATCCTTGAACTTGCTCCAATCTGAATTATTCTGTAAACACATAATTTTATATTAGTTTTTTAACTAACTTTCTTGTAAATTTTCTAATTTATTAAAATATAGAAAAAAGAGTACATACTGCGATAAGTTCATCCCATAATTCTGGAGTACTAACAGGAGTCCCAGTGTCCTCTATCCACCTCCAACCACTCTTTTCTTTTAGTTCTTTAAATTTTTTGTAACATGTTTTTGTATTTTTCCATAAAGTTTTTAGCTGAGACTCTGTTGTTGGCTCTTCGGCAAAGTGCAGCCATTGCTTGTAAATTTCAGGCCATGCCCAGGCAACTGGCTTTCCATAATGCACGCAACCTTTAACGTGAAACTCTTGCATTATAATGCATAGCTGTTTCACCTCATTTTCATTAAACTGACTTAACCTTTTGCTAGCCTCTCTGTTATTACAATCACATTCTGTATGTGAGAGTTGACTAGTACTGATATCCATAAATCTCTTTGGCTGTAACTCTTCGCTTTTCTTCAGAGACATCTCTAAATAAATGGTAATAAATGTATTATAAATATTAGATAAAGTGTCATACGAGTGAATTTCAAAGCTAATATAGCTGCATTATCTAAATTAGCTAAAGTGTCATGCGAGCGAATTTCAAAGCAGATATAAATGCATTATCCAAATTAGCTAAAGTGTCCAATGAAGTTTCCAATGTAACAGAACATCATTATATAAATTAACAAAATTGTAATGAATTCAAATTTACTTCTAGAGATCTAACCTCCACAAATTGAGTACAACACGAGATTGAACAAACAAAAAAGATAACATAAATTATGCCTATGGGAGAAATTTAATTTAAACTAATACGTTGTGGTTAAAAAATACTTTTAAAAATCTAGCCAGTCTTACAAAACTTTAATTAGAACCACTCATATTTGCTAGATTCTACAATCAATAAGAGCTCATAGTAATGCCTAGCAAATTTGAAATAAAAAGATTTAGCAGATAAACAAAAAAGGTGATCCTCATAAATAGTAATTAGCATGCATGCAAATTATTGGGCACATGTGAGGGATCTAGGTGTTGCAAACATACTGTTTATCTAGGAAATCCAATGTGACAAATAGGCTTTACAAACCTAGAATAGTCTTTCAGTAAGCTGATATGGGAAAGATAAATATGTCAAACCAGAATTGGCAATTGGAGCAACTATGATATTTCTAACTTCAAGCCTGAGACAAAAAGAGATAGAAAGATCTCATATTATATTAATAATGGAATATGGGAAATTGTTAAGATCAATCAATTCATTCCTTATAATGTTTGTAATATCATTTCCAATATTCCTTTTCATGATAAAGACAAGATTATTTGAGATTTATCTTCTAATGGTCTTTTCTCCTTTAAGGCCACCTGAAATAATTTAAGGAGAAAGAAAGATGGATCTGAAATTTTTTCTTATATTTGGTTAAGGAGATTCCCAGCTAAAATTTCCTCCTTTGCCTGGCAAGCGGTTGTGGGTTGTCTTCCTTCTCATGAAAATCTTAAAAAGAAAGGCTTTCATTTCGCTTCTAGATGTGTTTGGGGCTGTAAAGATGAAGAAGATACTTTTCATAACTGCAATTTCTTAAATTGTTTTAATTCATATCATGCCTTGCTCAACTTCTTAAACCTAGAAAAGTCTTTCAGTTTTTTAATTCATCTCATCCGACTGACAGGAGAAAGTTAATCGAAGAATACCTTCGAAACTCAGCCAAAGATCAATCGTGCCGGAAGAAATCCTCCCTCTGGACAGAAGCAAGAGCTAGAAAGCAGTCTCGAAGAGCAGAGATCCTCTGTGCCACCTCTACACGCAGCGCGGGCAAGCCTCGGCCAACGGCTTCTAATCGTCCGCTTCTAATCGACTCTACACGCAGGAAGCTGAAGAGCAAGGGCGCGGCGGCGGAGAACAGAGGAGGTGAGGAGGGGGGAAGAGGATCAGGGGGAGGTCGCCGGGGAGGATGGGGGCGCAGGAGCGGTCGAGGAAGTGGGAGTGGAGGAGGGAGAGGTGGAAATCTAGAAGAGAGTCGAAGGCGCGGAGGACGAGGAGTTGGCGCTCAAGGATAGCTGCCCCGGCGCGTTGGTCGGAGCGCCAGCGGGATTGGGCGTCGGTGGCGGCCGCCTTGGGCGCTGTAGCCAGAGAGATAGTTAGACAGCTGAAAACAGAGGTGAAAGTGACGATCGCGTCCGAGGGCGCGCAGAAGGAAGAGGAGAAGAAATGATCGAA
>KZ451959.1:957675-1052325 GCA_002786265.1 Apostasia shenzhenica
TGTTGATGTGATATGCCTGGTTAAAATTAAACAGATAATTTTAAACTTCTAAACAAACGGGGCCTAAATTGGTATCAAATACCAAAATACCTCCGGCTTCACATGACTATTCCCCATTGCTCTGATTAATCCAAGTGGAGCATTGCATTCTATCTAGATGTGGTGGCGCGACGTCTTTATCTCTAAGTTAGGGCTGTTTATTCTGGAGCCGACTTTTCGAGCCGAGCCGATACTCGGCTCGAGACGGCTCGCTCGACTTAATTTTTACTGGCTGCGAAATCACACTCGTTAGTCGAATAGTTTCGAATTTGCGAGCTTCGGCTCGCGTCGAATGGGCGTCGAACTGTCGAGCCAGCTCGATCACACGTTTTGAGCATGGCTCGAAATACTTATAATTATTAATTAAAAATACACAAAATTTAATTTTTTAAAATTAAAATTACCATGTAAAAATTATATTTTTATATATATGCTATTTTTTACAAACATAAAAATAAAAAATATCATGAAAACAAATTTAACCACATCAATAAAATAATACCATAAATATCAGATAATAATTATGTGCATAAATCTTTTATTTATGTATATATTTATATAATATATACATATTATTTATGCTATATATGTAATTTCGAGCCAAATCGAATCATGTTTCGAGCGAGCTAGGGCAAACTCGAAATTGACTCGAAATGAACTTCAAGCCAAAATCCTTAGCTCATGATTCGATTCAAAATTTTCGAACCGATTTCGAGTCGATTCAAAAATCGAGCGAGTTTCGAGTTTCGGATATTTTTAACACCCCTAGTAGAGAAGCCGATTACTTCTTATTATTTGAGACATTTGATTGCACTTTTACATTCTCTATTCGGTAGATTTATACTTTCGAGAGTTTTAGGAGTGCGTCATATAGAGAATAAAACCTACATAAAACCCAATCATCATCGTACAAGTTGATAATGCTAGGTGCTGCCGTTGCTACTAACCTAATTTGATATTGTTAAGTATTGGTTGTGTGGTACATCTAATGATTTGTGCAAAGCATGATGGTGTAAGTGTAACTCCTTAGATCGTATGGTAGTATGAAATCATCTTTATAAAGGCATGCTCAGTGTATAAAGCAGAATTATTGGTTCAAATTGTGTAACATCATAAAACTATATCTATTTAGGTCAATGGGCAGAATGAAAATGTACGATCAAATAGTATAGAAGTATGAAATATCTCCATAAAGGTCGCTGCAGTGGATGCAAAAATATATAATTGGTTTATATAACACTATGAAAAGTTCTGCACAATGGCTTTAGCAGAAGTATTCTCTTGAATCATGTAAGTATGAAATCGTTTTCCTAAAAGTCTGCGTAGTGGCTACATTAGATCTTAAGTATAAAACCAACTCCATAAAGGCCTAGGCAATGGCTGTAGCATAAGTGCACAATCAGATCATATAGTGGTGCAATAAAAAATCGAGCTGCACAGGCGATATAGGTGAAGTATACTTCTCAATCGTGCAGTAGTATGAAATCATTCATATAGCAAGCTTGATACGCATTGTAGTTGAAAATCATACAGGTCATATTCAGTGCAAAGTACTATAGAAGTTAGCTCCTTTGCACTGTAGTAAAAGTATGCTTCAAAAAGTGGCATTCACAAGCGTTATAGTCGATATTTGTACTAATTTCTTTGACCTATACTTTGAGTAAAAGAAGATGGGCACTAGTATCAGCTTTTCGTCTGTTTTGTTTGCTATGTGTTAATTTTTCATTGATTTGCGTTAATTTCATTTTCTACATGATATTCACCTAAGACTCTCCATACTTCTATTCTTACTTCACTCTTTAAGTTCTATTTGGTACTAAGATTTTTTTGGCTTTTCTTGGTTTATTATATATTAAGATTTATGTAAGATAAGAAATAAAGTTGATTGATATATTGAGAATTGTGTAGGAATAATAAAGTGTTGTTTTAATGTTAAATTTGTGTAAGATAAGACGTAAAATAATTTTTATATATTATTTTAATAAAAAAATAAATCTGGTTATGGCTTTAGCTGTTTATGCTTTTGGCCAAATGGGCCCTTAGACATAGTTAATTTTTGCTATAGCCACATAAACTTTATTGCCTTTTTTTATGTTAGCAAGTTAGTCCTTATATTGTAAAGAAACTTTGAAGAAAAAAGCCGAGTTTCATTAAGACGTCTAAAGACTTCAAATAGTGAACTTACTGCTTTATCTTGTTAGATTTTGGGTTGATCAAAGAGAAGGAAAGCAATTCAGTTAGTTGAGTTATTTGAGATTGGTGTAGATTGAAGGGATATGTTTCCTGGATGGCACTGTAGTAGTTTGTATGCTAATTAAATTTGTATGTCATCTACATTTTGTATCACTCAGAGATTTCTAATTTTTTAATCTCTTGTATGTTACTATTATTGTCAGCAAATCTTTAACCGGTCTTAAATCTGTCATCATTTTATGTCTGATGTATTTATCAAATTGAATTTATTTGTTTGTTGTCTGAGGTGGTCTGGCATATATAGAGAATGATGGGGAATTTCCTAAACAAACCTAAATGCATATGGATTTACATGAGCTTCACAAATTTGGGGAAATTTAGTTTTATAACAAGACAAAATAAACTACCAACATAAATAGGGGATTTGTTGAAGAGTTCAATTTGGTTATAATTTAAGCTCCATTCACAAAGAGATACAACTAGATTGGAAAACTATGGAAGTGTTCATCAATATTAATTGCTATATATGAATTAGACTTCAATTTATGAATCCAATTAGAACTTATCAAAATGAACTAAAATCTATTAACATCATGTATAAAATTTTAGATCAAGAAGTAGAAACAAAGAAATGAATATCCCAATTCATGTCCATAGAAACATTATGAGAATAACATAAAACTTTTTAGTGTATCATAGAAACCATAGTGATCAATAGAAGAAATGGGGAAATAAGTAAGAGTATAACTAGAGAGCTCAAACCCCTCAACTCATGGTCGGATTGGCATCAAACCTATAGGTAGCTTCTTTTGATCCCCTCGCATAAAGCCCTTCCACCCAAAGGCCCCTAATGGCCAGGTTTGCTCCATGGTGGCTCAATATGATTGGCAGCAGCTATAGAAAGGGGGTGGCTAGTGGCCCCAAGGATAAGGAACCCTCACTCACTCGAAATGATGACTAAGATATGGGCTAAACCCTAAATACCGCTTCTTTAGATATTATAGCCGAGATTCTCTTCTAATGACCCTTGATTTGCAACCAGCTCAGTTAAAGGTAGAGATTGGGAGGGGGGATGAGGGGATTTTGGATTTCTTTCCAATCTTGGCCCATTATGCACAACAACAACAACGACAATAATAATAAACCAAGCCTTTATCCTACTAGGTGGGGTCGGCTATATGAATTCTTTATTTCCATTACACTCTATGAAATAATAAATCTTTATTTAGCTCAAATATGTAAGATCACTCCTTATAATTTCTGATTATTTTTTTTGACTTTTCTCTTTCTCTTTTTACATGAAAAAGATCTAATAATTCAACTTTTTCTACTGGAGCTTCTATCGGCTTACGATTTATATATTTAAATCATCTAGGTTGACTCTCTTTAAGCTTATCTTCAATTGAGGCCATTCCAATTTTTTCTCAAATGTACTTATTTCTCATCTTGTTCCTTCATATGTACCCGCTCATCCACCTTAGCATTTTTATTTCTGCGACACTCATCTTATTTTTGTATTTTTATTTTGTAGGCCAGCATTTAGTATCATATAACATTACTGGTTTAACAATTATTTTATATGATTTACTTTTAAGTCTAAGTGAAATTTTTTATTATACAATATGCTAGCTGCACTCTTCCACTTTATCCAACCTGCTTGGATCTTGCTAATAACGTTACTGTCTATTTCACAATTATTTTGTATGATTGATGCAAGATATCTAAACTATTCACTCTTCTTGATAACTTGATCATAATTGTCATCTTCTCATTGCAAGTGCTTCTTTTATGACTAAAATTACATTCCATATATTCATTTTTTGATCTGCTAAGACGTAAATTTTTAGATTCTAATGTATTCCTCCATACATTAATTTTCTCAAATAAAAATTCAAATACAATTTCTCACCCAAAAGGCCCAAACCCAAAATACATTATCATACACCCATGACCCAAAAAGTACATACATCAAATTTCCATCCTCTTATCAATATATACATCATATGATCTACTGACTCACATGAAGTAAAGATGTCTCAATAAACAAAAATAGGAAATAAAATGTGGAAGCAATAATTAGGCATATAGTAAATAATAGTACTATGCCACAATATCACTGCAAGTCTCCTTAGCTATGTCTGATGACGATGGTGATAAAGTCGATATTAGGGATGCTTTACATTAGTTGGTAAGGTTGAGGTTGATGGGGGAACCCATTGTCAACTTGTGAAGTGCAGGTGATTATGGTTAAGAGTAAAGAGAGAGGAAAGATCAAAAAGGATCTGTGATATGATTATTAGACATGATCTCTACTCAAGTTTACAGAGAGAATTGATTTAAATTTCACTGAATGGAGAAAATAAATCCATATAGCTGACTTCTACTAGCTTAAAAAATATTGTTGTTGAAATTATGATATTGATTTGATTATTCATTTTAAGATTACTGCAGTAAGATGAAAAAACAGTGCAAAACTGTGTGATTTCCAGACGTTCGTGATTCCCCACCTTTACTTTTGGCATATCATTTTGTACCTTATGTGATTTTTTATTTTTTCTGGAAATTCCTTAAATTTAGTGCCAACTTCTTATACTGTAGAATGCATTTATGGCTTTAGGGTATTTGGGTATGAATGTCACTAAAGGTTTGAACCGTGAATTATTTTTTGTCCTCATACTTTTATAGTTATGAGCATCTTGATAGCAGCATTTTATCTTGTTTTCCACGTCAGTAACTATTTTTTGGACCCCATAAAAAAACTATTTTTTTGACAGCTATTGGAAGAAGATCCTTCTTTGAGAAGGTTCAAATCCTACAAGAATTCTGTCAAGCAAGCAACAAGAATTGGAAATGCACTCAAGATTCTAGCAGCTGCGGGTATGTCAATTAAGTATATGTAGCTTGTTTCTACGTATTTATTATATGGTCAGGAACTTGTCGCATTGCACTACCTTGTGAAATAGAGATCCGCACAAGTCATTATGGTGGATATGTAGGCAATTCTTCAATGCTGTATCCGAGTTTTGTTTATTGACTTTTCAAGTTCAAACTTGGTTGAACTAAACTTGAAAATTTTGTACTTCTTGGATTTATGCATGATTAAAAAAAATGAAATTGAGCTTTTTGGGGGTGGGGGTGCGGATGGGAAAGAAGACCACAATAGTTTATTGTTATCTGTTGTGTGAAAAGGGATTTGTTTACATTGCATATGATGCTTTGATTTAACATTTCCTGAAACTGGCCTAGTGGTATGTTTGATATTCTTTGGTGCTTTATTTATGATAGCTTGGCAAGATCATAAGATGCTTCATATCAATTCAATGGCTCTTGTCGCTTTCACAATGTAAACAAGAGGGTTGGTCATGTTTAATGAACTTAGTTGAGTAGCAAGGTTTGGTGGTTGTGGATTGCTAATATGTAGATTAACATGTTTAAGTTTAATGGAAGATGCATGTTATGTATGAAATTATGCTTTATAATGTCTTGAGTAAATTATCTACAAGGCCCAATATATGGTCTTTCACATGGCTTTTTATTTTTTATTTGTTTTAATAATATTTTCTAATTTTGTCTAAAGTTTAAAAGGTTTCTAGGAGGTAAATGTTACTTTACAAATGGGTCCAATTTATTGGGAAATGTCAATATAATAGCACCAGAAGTCAAGTTGTCATCTGACTTAAGTATTTGTGAGATCTCCAAAATACCATTGTTATCTCCCTTCACCGTCTCTCTCTCTCTTTTGCTCGCCCTCCCTCCCTCTAAATTCTTTTAGCGGTTACTTTTTCTAATGAACTATAAATATTTTAGGAATAACTTGATGTCATTTATTAAAGGAAAAAAGTTAAACTATGTAATGCAACATGTTTAATTAGTCACAAGTTGATGCTACTAGAGAACAGTTTAGGTGCAATGGTATAGTTGTCTCTTTGCAACCTCAATGTCAGAATTTCCGGCTTTTTGTAACCCAAATGTCGTTGTCGAAAGTTTCGACACGAAAATCACCTCCCTTCTATACAAGGTAAGAGCGATAATTGCTGTGTAGGGAAAGAGCCGAGAGAGATTTGGCTGAAAACGAAGGGTAGAGAGCGATAATTGGTGTGTAGTGAAAGAGAGAGCCGAGAGAGATTTGGCTTAAAACAAAGGGTAAAGTAGGAATGACTTTTTTTTGGGAAAAACAAAAGGCCAATTTTCAGTTGCTTTTAAGGTACTAAATTTAGTAATATAGTAAGAGATTTTCATGGTTTGTTTTATTGCTAGCTGACTCAACATGTATATTCTGTAGAATTCACTCTATGGACAAACAAAAATCAGCTGTATTTACTTTTCAAATGTAGTTTGCAACCATGAAGCCTTATGTTCTTAGGATGATGATTCATTTAATCACTAGAGAGCTTGATAAAGAATCTTGTTGCAGTATTCTTAATCTATGTCTAATTCCCAAAATATGATTCTGTCTCACATCCTACATTTTTTTAAGGGTAAATAGCATTCGAGTAATTGTTGTTTGCCCTTATGTGTATATAGATTTTTCTGGTTCTTGAATTAAATTATTTTTTTTTGAAATACGACATTGCCATGAATTATGCAAATCGGTCCACCAATTTGAGTAAAAATACACACGGCTCTTTTCTTGTAACGGACATTACTTTTGTAACAAAAAAATCTATGAAAATAGTTACTTTTTGGCTATAGAAGTAACACGCATTTCCAAAAAAGGACTCATCTGCACTTTTACTCAAATTGGTGGATTAACTTGCTTAATTCGAAAATTAGAGAAATCTATATACACATAAGGGCAAACAACAGAGATCCAGATGCTATTTACCGTTATTTTTAAACATAAGATATATGAATTTATTAAGCTATTAAAGTATTTAAAAATGGAAATATCAAAAACCATTTATGGATGGCTATTGAGATATGAGGTTATATTGTAAATTGATTGTCCTAAATTCTAATCCAAAATGGGGGTTGAAACTTCTTTTTAACTTAGTACATCGAATGGATATATTCGATGCGGACATAGGCATAGGGGACGGATCGCTATGTAAATATTATGTTCTTCCTTTTTCCTCTTATCTCTATCTAACTTTGACCTTTTTGTTTCAGCCTGCAGCTATGAGATTCTTGCTGTGTATTTTTCTAAGAATCCCTAAGCATGATGATGTTGGCAGCAAAATGAAGCAGCCTTTTCGAAGTTTTAAGTAAGAAAATCCTTCCTTCCTTCTCTATTTTGGAAGTATGTTCGACTTTGGCTTTTCATATTCGCAAAATAATGATGAGTATCCTCATGAAAACTGAAAAATGAAAAAAAAAAAAAATATTTGCGTATACTCTTTTATAATGCATTCTAGATCTTAAAGTGCTTGAATCAATTTGCGTTTTTTAATTAATATCGTACAAAATGACCTGTTTGTTTGGCAGGTTAAAATTAAATTAATTTAATTTTAAATAGACATCATATTATGTTACATCCTACACACATTAAAATAATAATTAATTTTATTTCACATTATTTATAAATTTTAATAAAAGAATAATTTTATTCAAGTTTAATTTTAATCTAATTAAAAATTAAAATTTTCAAACAAACAGGCTATGATTTTAGGAGGATAGCAACCTTCATTGAGAAGGTTGCTATAAAGTAAATTTAGTATTATTTTTGTGCAATAAAGTAAATTTGTAATTTGCATGCTTGGTTATAAAAGAAATTCACATCTTTTGAACATCCTAGATATAACATTATCATTTGTGTTGATTACTAATAGGTTTTTATAGTTAATTTTTAATTATATTTTGATTTGTAAGTTTTAAAAATTTATTGATATGTCTCTAAATTTTAATTAATATACATTAAAAATCTTTAGGGAAGAGAGGGATAAAGACAGAGGGGCATTCTTCTTCTTCTCCTTCCCCTTCCCCTTTGGTGCAAGGAAGAGGGAGAGGGCAAAGAGAATGACAAATAATGAATTTATATTATTTAATAAAAATTGGCACATTTACATACATATCACAAATTTTAAATATTATTTTTGTTCAAATGTATGTCTATCATATAGGCTAAATTTTGTGAAAATGGTGATATATTGGTAATATTTAAATTTTTTTTGTAACATATTAGTAATTTTCTCAAGCATATTTATACGATTCTGAATATGTAATAAATTTAATTTTAGGAATTTTTAATGTTACATATTAATAAAAGTTTAAAATTTATTTATCAAATATAATTAGGTATTAATTATAGGAATTTATTAAAATAATTAACTCAGCTTGTTTATTTGTAAAATTTAATTTTTAATTAAGTTAAAATTAAATTTAAATAAAAAAATTTTTTATTGAAGAATATGAATGATGTGAAATAAAATTAGTTATTATATTGAGATATGTGAGGGATCTGATATAAGTTAGTTATTATTTAGTATTTATATAAGATATGTAATATGTCTAATTCGTCAAACAAATCCAGAGCAGTTTCTTCTCACTCTTTCACCATTCTCACTCGCGTTTTCTTCTACACTGCTATGGTCGTCCTCCTCATTAGCATACATCGTTGAAACTGTGGTTTCGTTTGATTTGAGTTTTTTTTTTACAAGAAAAAAAATATATTTTATTTTTTAAATTTAATTATTTTAATATTAAAAAGTGTGTAAAATATAAAATATTTTTAATTCTAATATTTGTATTTGTATTAGTTATGAAATAAAATTAATTTTTATAATTAAAATTTGTGTTGAGTAAAAAAATTATTTCGAATTAAAGGAGGCCTGTGGGAAGGTGTTGCCCTGGCTGTAGCCTTCTCTATAAATGCTTTACGGGTACTGGTATTGAGGGAGGTTGGTTGATGATGTTGATGACTATGAGAGTGATTTTCCGAGTTGACATGAGAGCACAGTGAGTGTCGATTCCTTGATGATTCGATGTCATTGCATCGTATCAGACAAAGGGACGGCAGATCATCGCCGTGGATGCGTTATTTTCTTGCTGAGATTTTTAATTTTCATGATCTTCTACTATTGAATTCTAATGTCATGAATCTCTTCTGGATTACGAGGATCAAAGCAGGATCACTAGTTTAAAAATAATAATAATAATAAATAAATTGTTTTAATTATTCTACACAAATTTTAATATAAAAAATAATATTTTACATCACATACTCAATAATTTTTAATAAAAATGTAAATTTTATTTTACACCTTAGATCAAAATACTCGATTTGAATATTTTAGTTTAGAATGTGAAATAAAGTTGATATTTTTATTTTAAATTATTGAGTATGTAAAGTAAAATAATATTTTTTATATTTGAATTTGTATAGAATGATTTAAAAAATTATTTATTTATTATTATTATTATTATTGTTTTTTAAATTAGTGCTATTTTGGTCCTGTTTTGATCCTTACGCCTTATCTATTATGTTGTGTGTTTAGTTTTGCTTTGCATATTCAAAAGTTATGTTCTTATATCTAATTGCACCTTAGAATTTAAAAAAAAATTGAAAATAAAATCAGCAGTTTAAACTATTACAAATTTTGCAATCTCATCTTCTCTCAATCACCCTAATATTCTTTTTTTAATAGAACAAAATCCTATTTTTATCTTTTAAGTTCTGTTTGTTTAGCAATTAAAAATATGATAACTAATTTTATTTCACATTATATATATATATATATTATTAAAATAATAATTAATTTATATTATATTCTTTATATATTTCAACATAATAATTAACTTTATTTTATATTATTTAGAATTTTTAATAAAAAAATATTTTTATTTAAATTTAATTTTAATTTTGTTAAATTAAATTTTATAAACAAACATGCCAATCTGGCCAGCTTCTTCTTCTCGGTAGCTTAAGGATTATATTTCGTGATCCTTATGCCACATCAGTATTTTATAAAGGGCCTTCTTGGTGTGAGCGGTAAAATTAAGATCAAAATAGTATTAGTTTAAAAATAATAATAATAAATAACTTTTTATTATATTTATATAAATTTTAATGTAAAATATATTATTGTATTTTATAAACTCAATTATTTTTAATAAAATTATTAATTTTATTTTAAATTCTAGACTATTTTATTTTAGGATGTGAAATAAAGTTGATAGTTTTACTAAAAATAATTAAGTTTGTGAAATAAAATAATATTTTTTATATTAAAATTTATATAAAATATAATACAATTTTATTTATTTATTTATTATTATTATTATTTTTATTTTTATTTTTTAAATTAATATTATTTTGGTCTTCATGCTAAATAAGACCAAAAAGAGATTTTTTGGGGTGTTACTTGATAAGCAATGATCATTCTAACGAGTAACGTGCCGAGTCGTGCGAGCTCAATGAGTTAAATAGGAGGAAGTGGTTTGAAAATAAAAATAAGAGTATAATAATTTGGCCTTTTTGGTTTACTCGAATGTGCAAATAAGAAAGGCAGATGGAAAAATTGTTACACAATTTCTTTTCGTAAAGACGTGTGAAAAAGTTTCACGTAAGATATCTTTTTCTAAAGCCGAACAAAACTAGGACTTAAATGAACTCTAGATAAATAGGATTTAATTTTAAACCTTTTTTAAAAAGTTAATATGTGCATATGTTTTTGTTTTTTTAATATATAGTATGTGCATATGTTATTTAGGTTGCAATTTTTTTTATGGAGATATCCCTAATTTTTTTTTTTTGATAAAACACACTCAAATTGAAATAATTATTAGGTTGGATTAATGGAATATTTGGCCACCCAACAGAGAACTACAAAATATAAGAGTAAATTGTCTCTAGGTCCCTAAGATTACTTGTGCATTTTAAACAAGTTCTTGATTTTCAAAATTCTTCAATCAAATCCCTGAGGTCAATATTAAGTTTTAAATCAAATCTTTTTAGAAATTAAAAGGACAAAAATAACCCTTTCCTCTCTCACCTCTGGCGGTGCCACGTGCATGCACGTCGTGAGTACGGCAACTCACGGCAGCTTACGCGAGCACGCGTGCTCAGGTCGGGCAAGCATGCCATCTAGGTGGCAGCCTAAGTGCATGCAGGCCAGCCCACTGCAGCAGTTGAGCGCCTATGCGCACGCATGGCTTGCGCCATCGCAGTTGGCGCACGCAAGAGGCTGCGTCGACCACTCGTGGATGGCCTGCAAGCAGGCGGCCTCACGCTCGCCTTGCCCCTGCGCGCGTGCAAGATCGCTGCACCATTGGAGGTGAGAGAGGGTATCAGTATTTTGTCTTTTTAATTCTTAAAAAGATCCGATTGAAATTTAATGTTGATCTGACCTGATAAAAGGATTTTGAAAATTGAGAACCTCTTTGAAATGCTTAAGTGATCTAAGGGACCCGGAGGCAATTTACTCAAGAAAAACAAATTGATAAATGTCTGTGAAATTCAATTCAATTCCACTAACGAGGTCAATCGTGTGGATCCCATGTTAACCTGCTCCTGCACCTGTCCCGCAATCTCAACCGTCCATTTTCGGATCATATCCCCTTGAAAACCTGGCATTTAATGCGTCCCGCATGCCTTCAACCCCCCGAAAAATGGAGCTCCTCCGCCTCCTCTTCCTCCTCCCCTTCCTCTCCGCCGCCCTCTCTTCCTGCGACCCATCCCAACCCCACCTCCTCTCCCTCGCTTTTACCTCCGTCTCCGGTTTCCGCCTCCCGCTGCTACCGGACTGCGGCGGCTGCCTTCGCGACCTCCGCCTCCCTTCCCAAAACCTCTCAGGCACCGTCTCTTGGATGTTCCTGCGGAACATCACAACCCTTGAAACCGTCGACCTCTCCGGCAACTCCCTCGAGGGCTCCATTCCCGGCGGCTTCTGGTCCGCTCCAGCCCTAGCGGCCGTCAATCTTGCCGGGAACCTCCTCGGCGGCCATCTTCGTTTTGACCGGCTGGCAGTGCGGTCCTCCCTCCGCGCCCTGAACCTCTCCGGCAACCGCTTCACCGGCGCGACGGGGCTCTCCTGGCACTACGGACTGCAAGTTCTCGACCTTTCCGGCAACAGCATCGCCCTCGTCCCCATGGGCTTGCGGTCGCTCGTCCTCTTGCAATACTTGGACCTCTCCGGCAATTTCATGGCCGGGGAGTTCCCCGGCGACTTCCCCGCGATCGCCGGGCTCCGGCACCTTAATCTATCGAGCAATAATTTCACCGGTACAGTGGACTCCGAATCTCTAAACAAGTTTGGGGTCTCGGCGTTCGTCAATACTGGATCAAATTTGAGCTTTGCGGAGGCCTCTTTTGCTCAAAAACAGAGGAAGAAGAATAAACACTCCAAGGCTTTGATTGCTATATTGTCTGCAGCGGCATTGATTGCGTCGGCGATCACCGGAGTATTGTGGTTTTTGCTGAGGAGGAAGAAGTGGGAGAAGGTGAGCAAGAAGACAGCGGCGGTGGTGGCGAAAGTGGAGTGGGTGGCGGAGGCGAGGTGGGAGGCGCCGGTGGTGGTTTTCCAGAAGCCGTTGATGGAGCTGACATTCGCCGACATGGTGGAGGCGACGTCGGGGTTCGGAAGGGAATCGCTGCTGGCGGAGGGCTGGAGGAGGGGGCCGCTTTATCGGGCGGTGCTGCCCGGGGAGATGAACGTGGTGGTGAGAGTGCTGGACAGTGCTGCGCCGACGGAGGAGACGGCGGCAGCGGCGGCGTTCCGTGAGATTGGGCGGCTCCGCCACCCCAATCTCCTTCCTCTCCTTGGCTACTGCATTTGCGGTAATTTTTTTGAATAAATTACCTCTAGGTCTTTAAGCTTAGACTATAATTACACATGGGTCCATAACTAAAAAGCCAATCAGGCATTTAAGTCTCTATAGGTTACATTGCTTAGTGATGTTAGTACATCAATTTTCCGGATAACTCAATAATAAAATTAGGGATAATAATTTATACTCATACTCGTTTAACCCTCCCAACTATGCTCTTATGTGTATTAGATTTCAACTTATAAGATATATATAGACAAATAGTCATGTGCGAATTATTTACTATTTTAATATAAATATATCAACTCTAATTTGATAATTAATAAATTTAAATGCAAAGAAAAAACTTAAATATATGATTCTATACTAAATACTTAAAATCTTGTCATATTTAAAAATATTATCATTTTATTTTATTTGATTGAGATCAAATCATAATTTTTGTACTTAATTATAATTTAGTGTAAATATGGAGATCTTAGAATAATTTATCCTTTTCATTTTAGTTCTCTCATTTATAATTAATTATTTAAAAGGGAGGAAAATTCTTTTGCTCTATGAATACATGGAGAGGGGCGACCTCCGCCGGTGGCTCCACGAGCTGCCCGCCGGCCGCCCCGACGGCGATGACTGGACCGGCGACATCTGGGATGACATCCCAACGTCCTCCTCCGCCGGCGAACCGCCGGTAACGAGGCCTCCGCGGGCTCTATCTTCGTCGGCATTTCCCGACTGGCCGACGCGCCACCACATAGCTCTCGGCGTAGCACGAGGTCTGGCTTTTCTCCACCAAGGCTGGGCCGGTTCCCACACCTCCGTTGTCCACGGCCACCTCGTCGCCTCCAACATTCTCCTCACCGACGACCTTGAGCCGCGGATCGCCGACTTTTGGTCGGCGCAAATTGCGGCGGTTGCCGGAGGCATCTGCTCGTCGACGGTGGAGGATGATGTGTACAGCTACGGGGTGGTGGTGATGGAGCTGGTGACCGGCCGGATACGGCGGCCGGATGAAGTGCAGAGGGTGCGGGCAATGGTGAGAGACGGTAGGGTTGACGCCGCCATTGACCGCGGGCTGCAGATTGATGACGAGTGGGAGAAGGAGGCTGCGGAGTGTTTGCGAGTTGCGTATCTTTGCACCGCAAGTTCGCCGGAGAAGCGGCCTGCAATGCGGCAGGTGGTGGCCCTGCTAAAAGACATCAGGCCACCGGCGTCAGCCTCTGTTTCACTTTAGACCCAAATCAAGGGTTATGAATTTTAGTTGGATATTGAAGCTACTAAAATATATATATATATATATATATATATTGAAAAAAAGTGCAAATTATTAATTTTCATATAATTATTTATTATTTTATATGTGGTACGTTAGCATAAGAGAATTCTGCGTAAAGACATTTTATGGCCATAGAAGAAGAGGTGCCCATTAAACGGTTCAAATTGAAAAGTCAAATTAAACTGGTTAAGAGAACGTTTAGTTCAATATTATCTTCGTGTTATATCATATTATTTAAAAAATAATAATTATTTGATCTAATAAAAATTATAAATAATTTTTTATAAGATTATAAAAAAGATGATATTTAAATGTTATAATATTTAAATTATATGTCATTAAAATAATAATGCGCCAAATGGCACCTAAATTTAATCGATCAGATTTGATTTACAATATGTTAGTTTGGTTAATGATTTGGTAATTGAAATTTTTTAGTTAAATGATTTGAGTTCGATTTTTTATATTTGAAAATTGAACCAACCACATTAACCGAATTGTTACATACCATCACGTGCTAATGTTGTTGAAATTATATGAAATATTTGTTAATTTTTTTAAAGTTATGATATTTATTTTTTCTTATGTTTCTAGCCTTTTTAATTGTGAAATCTTATAACATTATATTGTATATATTGTTTTAAGATTTCTAAAGACGGTTACTTAAATAGAGAGGAAATTATGGTCTTAGTCGAACCAAACTGAGCTGATCAAATTTTATTTGATTGATTTAGTTTTCGGTTTATAGCTTTATTTGGTTTGTTTGCTTTATGAAATTTCAAAATTGAATCTGAATTTTATTTCGCTTCGATTAACGAAACGACCAGGCTGACTGAATGCACACTCCTACGTAGGAGCAAAAAAATGTCTCTTAGGCCCTGTTTGGCGCGAGGACCAAAATGAGAACTAGTTTAAAAAAACAACAATAATAATAATAAATAAACTTTTTTAATTATTCTACACAAATTCTAATAAAAAAAATATTATTTTACCTCACATACTCAATAATTTTCAATAAAAATATTTATTTTATTTCACATCCTAGATCAAAATAGTCGATTCTAATATTTTGGTTTAGGACGTGAAATAAAGTAGATATTTTTATTGAAAATTATTGAGTATATGAAGTAAAATAATGTTATCTTATATTAGAATTTATATAAAATAATAAAAAAAATTTATTTATTATTATTATTGTTGTTTTTTAAATTAGTACTATTTTGATCTTAATTTTAGTTCTCGCGCCAAACAGGGCCTTAAGTAGTAGAAATTTTTTGCTATGCCGAAGACTCCACGAGGAACTACACTATTGTGATATTATTTTTTGTGTTAAATATATCATCGTGATCAAATGAGAATATACAGAAGTGCAACCATCATGATACTTGATAATTAATTAAAGGAGAATTTACATACAGAACACTGAATTCATCACAAATTATGCATTTCAGTATCTTTTAGTAAATATTACACATATCACACTCTGCTTATGGGTTTTACATTTCTATTGTAATAATAGAAATGTAAAAAGAGTGTAAAATAGAAACGTAAAACCCATAAGCAGAATGTGATATGTGTAATATTTACAAAAAGATGGTGAAATACGTAATTTGTGATGAATTCAATATTCTGTATGTAAATTCCCCTTAATTAAATAGTAATGTTACATATAATCAATCGTAATATCGTGATTTTTGTAGGTTAATTGTGACATATCAAATTAATTTTAATTGAATTAAAGTTAAAGAAAATTATCAAATTAACACTTTCTCTCAATTAAAAGTGATTTTTACAATATAAAACCATAGATTAGTTGATATTTGTAATGAATAAATATAAATTAATATCATATAGTATATAGTTAATACCAATTTAGTGCCTCTAATTTAAGTCTACGTGCAACTAGGTCCTTTGAGATTCTAAATTAACCAAATTGATCATTTAATTTGTAAAAAGTGCAAATAGGTCGTTGAATATTAATTAAATTATCTAATAATTGATATATTTTTTTAATTAATAGATCAATTTTGATGTTATTTTTATCTAATTTTTTGATTTATTTTTTAGATTAGTTAAATTAGTTCACTAGTCAGACAAAATGCCTTTCATTTAGTCTCTTTATTAATATCAAAGGATCTATTTACATATTATCAAAAATTAGAAGGACTTCAATGCACATAATCTCAAATTAGAGGGACCTGACTGCCATTATTCCTATAATATAGAACATAAAAATAAATTTAATTTTTTTCACACAAAAATGAAAAAAAATTACTTGATGCAATATATATGTTCGAATTATAATATTATGTTAATTACGAAAGCTGATCAATTTTGTGTGAAGATGGAGCAGGCACAACAACTGCAAGGCCTGAGCATGGATGTCTTTATTGTCTGTCAGTAGATTCCAACCTTTGCTCTGTTTTCTTCTTCTAACTTTTTGTCGTTATAGTTTTAATCATTTTCGAGAAAGAGACGAGTTTTGCTTCTCTAAGAAATGTATGATTTTGAGATCGAAGCGATGTAGTTACTTGGGATTTACATCGTGCCTGTTGTAGGCGCCCGTCAGCGATCGAAGGGACGTAGGATTGTTGCAGCAGAAGGCCTTCTCTCGATGTTCGAAAATGCAGTGAGGTTGCGTAGGTTGGGGAAGGGAAAAAAAATGATTAGAGAAAGCATAACGTGACAATTAGCATTTTAACGTAGAAATTCGAGAACTGAAGAAAGGTAGTTGACTTAAACGTGAGTTTAATATGATATTTAGTATGTAGTGTGTAGTACTGTGTTTCTTGCTCAAAGACGTTGTATCTCAAGGGTGTGATATTGTGTGGTATTTATGAACCATAATTTTAACGATTCTTCAATCTTTGCATCATGATAGTATGGCTGTTAATAGATGAGATAACAAGATAGCTGAGTGAAAGTTGTGCGGTTGGCCTCATAGTTGTTAAGAGTCACAGGCATCACGCGGATGTAGCTGATCTTGGCTGACAAGCTTCTAAAGTGGTAGGAGAATTAAGTTTTCAAACATAATTTGGATTGTTAGTAACGATGTGTGGGAGTAACGATGGGAGTGCGACCCAATAACGATAAAAGTAATTGGGGAGCTCGCCACCCCCTCCACTAACTGACGACCGTCTGCTGAATATTAGTGATAGCAAGCATGCTTTGACCAAAGAAGGACAAGTGAAGACGAACCTCCGATAGGCCTACGACTTCAAATAACTAAATCATTCTCTCTATCAAACCGTGGTGACAAAGATAGTTTCTACATTATATGGAATGAAAGACTAGTTGGTAGCAATAATGAATAAAATTCTCAAAAAAAAAAATCAAATAAATATAATATGAAACTTTATTCACATAAAAATCTATGAATTGATTAATTTTCAGCAGAAATTATATTATTAACGAAGGCTGATCAATTTGTTTGAAGAGGGAGCAGGCACAACGACTGCAGGGATCCTGGCATGGATGTCGTTTTAAGGTCGTCAATGGATTCCCACCTTGGCATTGTTTTCTTCTTCTAAGTTTATCTCTAAATACTTAAATCATTGAAGAGGACAAGAATTTTCCACTTCTTGAGATTTATGTGATGCAGTTGCGTGGGGTTTGCGTCGTGTTTAACTAATGACATTCGTTAGTATTCGGAGGGACGTGGGCCCGTTGTGATAAAAGGCCTTTTCACGGTGTTAAATTATGAGGTCGTGCCGCAGGGGGAAAGATAGAAATGTTGAGAGAGGAAATGCGATGATGCGGAGCATTTTAGGGTGAAAATACGAGAAGTAGAAGACACCATGATGCCTAATGAGCGGTGCAGAGCTTTAGATAGTAGGGGTTTCATGCTCCAGGATTTTGTATCGCGAAGGTGTCGAATTATATGATACTCGTAGAACAAGATTTTAAATACTTAAATTTGGGTGAAAAAATATTTTTGTGTGCGCTCCACCAAAAATTCGAGGGCCCTATGAACGCCTGTTATGTTGTTAGTAGGCTCCACCTAATTCTAATGTGTTAAGCCCTGATTGGGCAATCAAATGTTCCCCAAATGCAAAAATTTCACGTAAATAAGATCACGAATGTAACTGAAGTTAGCCCATAATAAAAGAATTTTAATCTTTTTCATCACAGTATCAAAAAAAAAATCATTTTCATCACTAAAGATCAGCAAGAATTTCCTAAAATAAAGCTATTTAATTTTAGTTTGTGAATCATCTAACAAATATAACTTGATATGAACAAAAAATGTTCTGAGATGAAATTAAAATTTATATAAAATTATTCAAGTAAATTATTTAAGTAATCGGAGGAGCCAGATGTAATTTGCCAACATGCGACATATTGATCCGTCTGAATATACCCGTGCGGGAATTGATGCGAAGACGGACAATAGCCATATGCGACTTTCCGCAGTTTCATCGTTATGCGACTGCCGAAATCCGCGATCTATAGATCACGAGATTTGGATTATTTTTTAAAATCTGAAGTAGCTCGCATAGATTTCTTGTGCGGCGCCACGCATACTACTCATAGTCCTGTGTTTTTCTCAATTTAATGCAGGAAGTTTAAACTACATTAAAAATGAAAATGATGATATTGGGCAAATTACAATATTTTTTCTTATTTTTTTTAATTTATAGTTTATATTAAAACGAAAATATTTTTTGCTATAATATAAATATTAAGCCAAAGAAAAAAAATTAAATTCATTTAATTTTTTTATTAAAATAATTATAAGAAAATAATTCCAGTAAAATTGTCAGACAGGAATAAATATTTAGGCTACATTTAATTGAGAATTCCAATCACTTACATTTAGGGCTAATAATGCTCGAGTGAGTTTAACTCGATACAAACTCAAAGATTTAAAATTCAAGTCGAGCTTGATTCGAGTCAGTTAAAATTTATTCATTTTTCAAATTGAATTGAGCTTGATTTTTAATTCTATTTTTTATTTAAATATTTATTTTAAATATAATATATACTATATATAAGTTTTTATTTAAATTAAAATATATGCTACAACTTATTCCTAAATCTCTCCAATTTCATACTCTCACATTTAACATTGGACACGTGCTTTTAAATATAATACTATGGACATTAAAATTCTTTAAATATTTTATCTTTTTTTTTCTGATCGTGTTACCAATTCAAATTAATTAAATTTTAAATTAATTCAAGAATTTTACTATAATTATTGACTTAATGGTAATTAAAAATGTGTATCATAAAAAAAAATTATATCATAAAATAGTAATTGGAATTAATTTTTATCTTGAAAATTATTAGATGAAATTAGAAATGTTAGGTATTGTTAAAAATGTTTGATATAAAAATTCCAATAAACATGTAACCATTTAATATGAAATATAAGCTTGAAATATTTTTATATTTTATTAACTTTTTGAGTGAATCACTATCCTATTAAACTTTTGTTTTCCTCTTTACTTCTCATTCTCAATGTATTTGATGTATGAATTCATAAAAAAGAAATGAGATTCGAGTAGCAGATACACATTATTGTTCAACAAACCGATGATCCATTTTATGTAAATCGAGCAAATCAATTCTTTTTAACATAACGTTGTCCTGTGTTTCGAGTTGCAAAAATTGATCATATCGAAAGCAGATAGATTCAGGACATCTCCACAAAGCTAATAAGAATTCAAACTACTTCACAATATTCAATCAATCAAATTCAAAAGCCGGTGAATCTACGATCTAGTTACAAGAAACAAGATAATATAATAATTTTAAGCAACTTAATTGGTCAAATTTCACAATACAAAAACAAATTGCAGGTTCTAGCAAGTTGTAAATTCGAGAAAAGTCAATGCGATATCATTACTCAAAGCTGCAGACAACATTAAAGGCTCATGCAACAAATAACTTTAATCTCGTTATAAACATTAAGAATATAATATGGCATTTGGAAATAATACAATATACCATATTATTTCCCAATCAACTTCTTCAGAAATATCAAGAGAGAGAAGAACAAGAACAAGAACAAGATGAAATACCATCAAGTATTCTCCTGAAAAATCTGTACAGCAGCACCAAGTCTAAAGATCTTAAAGAAATTCCAGACATAAATTTTCAGAATTTTTTTACTCAATCTCCACCATCATCTTCCTCATCTGGCAAGCCAGCATCATCCCCTATTCCTTCTAGAAGTTTATCAACATCCTCACCCAACTCTACCAGCCTTGTGCTCAGCTTTTCCACCTTACTCTGCTCTTGGCCCAGACAAACAAGAAGATCATTGAGCTCAACCTCACTCTCTTTCTGGGCTTCGTCCCTTGCCTCTGCTTTGATGGCTTCCAGGTCATAATGGGGAGAGTTCCCTCCTTTTCTCAGAGACTTTACCTCAGACTCAAGTCTGTAGTTATCTTGCTCCAAGCTGTTGTAAGCATCTGAGAGGCTCTTAAGATCAGCTTCCAGCTTCCCGGTCATGTTCCTGTAGTAGCCTGCTTCCTCTTCGATCTTCGCTTTCTGTACTTTCAGTGTTTCTAACTGTCGTGCTGCTCCATGAAGCTCATGGCGCAAGGCCTCGGACTGCAACCTCTCTCTTCCGCTGCTCGGTTTCTCAGTAATAGCTTCAAGCGCTCCACTCCCGGCAGTCCGCACTAGTTCCTCAGCTAAAGTAGCATTTCGAGTAAGTAGGTCCTGATCACATTAACAGTCAATTATATGCACAAGTGCAGATAGCGCAGAGACATTTAATTGAACTAAAAACACCAAGAGCAGAAGAAATTAAAGATGTTTGTGCTGGTAACCTGCATATCATGGCACTGCTTCTCTAGAAAAGACTTCAACCTTGCTATGTAATCTCTATCAACCTCTCCATTCCTCTGCTCCAGCTCAGCAGGAACAGCAGCATCCTGGTTTCTTGTGCGGCTGTAAGTGTCAACCACCTTCTCTCTGATTTCACCTTCAAGCCTTCTAACAAAATTAACAAATGTTGGGTCAATAATTGCAGCAAGGACCGGGCTACCCTGCATCGGATCCAACCCGTCATTCTCGACTTCTTCAGAATCCAACATGCTTGCTGAGCTTGATCTTGTAGGGAGCTTTACTGGAGCTGATGTAGAGAAGTGAGACTTAAAGATCTTCTGTAACTCATCAAACTTTGCAAAGTACGAGGTGAGCCCAATCTTCTGGCTAATAGCATCCACTATAGCAAAAGAATCTCTTCCATTCTCGTTGGAATTGTTATGGAGGACACATATACCAAGAATCAAGGAAGCCAAACCTCGAGCAAAGACACAAGCATGAGAGCCTGAGATTAGATCCAGTATATAAGTAAGATGTGATGGTGCATCTAGAAAGCAGCAAACAGCGTTTGGACAATCTGCAAGCCAAGTAACAAGTAACTGTAGAATAATTGGCTGAATATAAGAGCCATCTCGCGATCCATTTGTGTTGGTTTGATCGTTATCTTTAGTTTTTGTCGAGGCTGCAAAAGCAACATATTTAACTAGCCTATGCAATAAAGGTTCTGGTGAGCCCAAAGGTGTCATTGCTGCATCAAGCTTGACTTGTAACACCTGTAATCTAACGTGAAATAAGAAGTTGCTAAGAGTCATATATATTATGATCATGCAACATAGGTTTGATGTTCATATCAGACGCAGTATTTGGCATGTGATCAGAATATAGAGC
The DNA here is from genome assembly GCA_002786265.1 of Apostasia shenzhenica. NCBI lineage: Eukaryota > Viridiplantae > Streptophyta > Magnoliopsida > Asparagales > Orchidaceae > Apostasia > Apostasia shenzhenica. The sequence goes on from KZ451959.1 coordinate 979,553, forward strand.
GCGTATTGAGAAATTGACCATTAGTATGACTCACAAGATAAAAAAATGGCATAAGCACACCATTCCACCCTCTGGACCTCTCCACAGAATGGAGCTTAGGCCTCATTTGAGACAATATGTTTTTAATGAGCACGAATAGAACATGTGCGTAGCTGAAAATTAAGCCCCAAGTCATGCTCATTCATAGTCTACTGCAAGCAGCACTAAAACAAATTTTGCTCAAGGAAACTATGCCTGAAGTCATGCGCTCAATAAAAATTTGCAGTAAGCCATGCACAGAACAAAAAGTTAAAACAGCAGTTATAACCATGAACCCTGAAGAGAACAATGGATAACTCAACCTCAAATTCCGAAACGTCAATAAATTATAAATATACATACATACATACATATATATGTAAGTATATACGAATATGGATAGATATACTAGAAGGAAGGCATTAACGTACACGCTCCTTGCAATGAATATTGTCCCTTAGAATGTGAGAAAGAACACTACAAGCCCTGGAGCACATCTGCATTAAAAGACAAGCAAATGCCCAAGCACTGTTTACTTAACAAATCATTCATAAAAACCTATGAAAGGAGAAAGCACAAATGGAAAGCAAAATCTTTAGAATAATTATGAGAACTTTTCTTAGCATTCATACACCTTAAGAAAACAATTGACAATAAATTGTTTGCATGTTTTTTTCTAAAGAAAAAATTCAGAGTAAATTACATCAAGGTCCTTCAGAACTACATCCAATCTATCATGCAAGCACAAGTCTAAATCATTTCACATGAGTCCATGAGATAGTTCAGTGATTTATACTTATCAATTTGTTACTTTTCCATCCACTAATAATGATATACTCATATTACCTATCCAGCCCATCTGACAATTTTTTGAAGCATTTCACATAGTCCCTTTTCATGTAGATCCTTCTGTTAACTTTTCCATTTGAATTTTTGTAGATCCTTCTGTTAACTTTTCCATTTGAATTTTTGATTATTCACACGGGTTGATAAGTCATTAAATCATTTCATATAGGTCCATTTGTGAACATTTCAGGTCAATAAAAACAAAAATAACTTTTCTTACCTTTCAATTCCCCTCTCCCTCTCTCAATCTCTTTCTCTCTCCAGACCTCTTCCCCTCTCCCTTTATCTAGGGCTAGCTTCAAGTTGAGATCAAGCGAGTTAGCTTCCACTCAACTTTCGATTTCGAGTCAATTAATTTTTTTTTTGATTCGTTGCAATTTTTTACTTCAATAGGGCAGCTGTATATATCATGTGTCTAATAATAATTATAATCTCTTTCTATAAACTATCATAACATATTTATATAGATAAAATACCTTAAAATATACTTTGAAAAATTATAAAATTTATATTGACAAAAATATCAAGTCAATTATGAGTTCAATCTATTTCATTTCAAAAAGGCTTTGAGCTACAAAAAAATGAGTCGATTTTGAATCAAATAAAATACAAGATTTTCCAAATTCGAACAAAATTGCCACCATTGTATTTTTCCTCTCTCTATGAAGGAGAGGGGGGAGAGGACATAAAGAGAGTGAGGGAGGGAGGGAGGGGGATATCTCAAGAGGAGAGAAATTTTGATCAGCTATTCAACTAAATTTGAATGATTATGGAGAAAACAAATGTTAAAATGAATAATATCAAAAAGTTTTAAAAAACATGGACTAGAGTGAAATCAAAATGGCAGGAAAAGCTTATATAAAATGATTGAAAATTGGAGACCTTCGCAAAAAACTAGCACACTTTTAAAAAACTAAATGTAGCTAATATTGACGATAATCTTCTTACGATTGTTTAGGAGGCAATAATTGTTATATAGGTTCCTGCACCTCAAATAATAGTTAAGAAACAATAACCTACAAAAGCACTTGTATATTAAGAGGGGAACAAGGTTCTCTTTAACAAAATAATGCCTAGTAAGAGAGTATTTCATAAGCAATACAAACTAAATTGTTTTGCATACCTCAAGTTCTTCATTTTTCTCGATTGTCACTAGAGCTTGCAAAAGCATACTTGCACAAAAGAAACATGAAAAATATAATAAGATTGGGAGAAATACAAATTATAGTAAGATCAAATGCAACAGAATTTTCATATGCTTTTATCTTCATCCAACCTTCCAAAAGAAAGAGTCCCATCGTCTTGAAGATTTCTTTGGCTAATTGAATTTGGTTGAGTCATTGCAGATGCTAGCATTGCTTGTCCATCAGCATTTTTCTGTTTCAAGATTAAATTTAAAACACATACATTACAATGTAAACTATACATTCTTTTAGAACACATATATTAAAAGAATGTTATCATCAGCTAGGCCAATAACTATTAAGATTTAAGTAGAAAATTGACCGGACAAAGTAGAGGAGCCACTATGCATCATCATTACTAAATAAGCTGGCATAATGACTAAATTATCATACTCGTGTAAACTTCAATATGAATATTTTATCAATCAACTTCAATCACCTGATGAGTGTAATGACTACATGATTCCCAATCATCTTTAAGCTTGGATGAAAATTTTCAATTTTTTCAAATGCGATTAAGTTACAATTTAGTAATGCAGTAGCACATGTGTGAAGGATCATTCTGACAATGAAAATACCCTAGGACTACTAACAAAAAATAGAAAAGTAAATTAATGATTAAAAGATAAAATCAAAACAAATACAACAACAAAGCATCAATCCCAGCTATTTGGAGTAATCTACATGGATATCCCATCTCCATTCAGCTCTAGTAAAAAACCATTGTCCATAAGCCCAAGTGGTTCGAGGTTGTATCTAATGATTGTATCTCAAGTCATTTTTACTCTCTTTTAACGTCATGAATATGGTCCTCTTGCATTAATTCACACAAGCCGTTTTATGAAATTCAGCCTTAGCTTATATATTACTAAAAAGAATAAAAGTACATCAAATATAAAAGGTCTCTAGATCTTCTTTAAGGATTGTGGGAGGGCATACCCCTTTCCCACACTACATTATCATCAACAACAAAAAAATGCAACAAATCTATCACTCTATTAGCAGATTTATATACATGTGATATTTGATAAGCCCTAAAGGTATAGAAAACATCAACGATGTTTAAAAAATGTTGCATCGCATCACCTTTAGTAGCTTGTAGAATATCAGTAATCGCTGTGAAATTTCCCTTCAACCAAATGCCTTCTATAGTGTCAGCCCATCCTTTTGAGAGCCTAGTCGCATCTCACACCCCTCTCAATTTAGCAATTGAAAACGCCTGGTGAACAATCATATGCTAACCGTCGCGAGGAGGTCGCCATCTTGATGTCTAGCTACAGCTCCTGCACTCGCAGAATTGTTTGCTCTCACCAAGCTGCCAAAGTTCACCTTGATCCAACTTGGGAGAGCCCAATGGGAAGAAGAGGTGACCCAAGTCAACGCAACCTGTGAGCTCCTCGATTCCCTAGGTTGGGATTAGGTGAACCTGTGGCTTCAAAAGAATGAACAATGGCCGCAATGGTCTTTGCTTGCAAGCCTTTTTTAGGTCAACAATAAACACCCTCAAATTGCCTTAAACATCCCTCTCGTCTTATCCTCTATAATCCACCTCTCTCTCTCCCTCTCTGACACAATCAAGTCACTTTTTTCAAAAGACTAGTTTTGGACATCAAAATAATATACTTAGGAGAAAAGAAAAAAATGAAAACTAGGTTTGACATTGTTGTGAGCTCCTGGTTCCCTAGGTTGGGATTAGGTGAACCAGTGACTTCAAAAGAGTGAACGATGGCCGCAATGGTCTGTGCACGCAAGACTTTTTAGGTCAACAATATATACCCTCAAATTATCTTAAACATCCCTCCCCCGTCTTATCCTATATAGTCCACCTCTCTTCTCTTTGACACAATCAAGTCACTTTTTTCATAAGACTAGTTTTGGACATCAAGATAATATACTTAGGAGAGAAGAAAAAAAAAATGAAAACTAAGTTTGTATAAAAAAGTATTGTGTTATATAGCTCTATGAAAAACTACTGACATATAAAGCTGCTTTTTTTGCTTGGTAAACTGCTATTAATATCCGTTGTCAAAAACAAAATCGTTTGGCAAAAAATCTTGTGCTGCATAGCCAATTAATAGTTTTAAACAAATTGGATGTATATATAGCTATTATATATATATTAATAAATAATTATGTATTTTATCTAGAGTTATTTTATAACACATTTTTTTTATAAACTTTATTATATATATTTATTTATCTAAAAATATAACATATATTTAATTATCTATATATAATTTTAAATAAAATAATTATATACATGACATTGATAGATTTTTGAAATATATTTAAATTAATTAATAGCTACATATAACAATCATAATTATTATTACTTTAATTATATGTATTATCAAAATAATAGTAATATTTAGTTTAAATTACTTAAATATTAATTATAATTATATGTACAATAATTACTAATTATATACAATAAATTTTTTTAATTATGTTTTATTGAAATTACAATATAATAATAACTATTTTTTATAATATAATTATTAATGATTGTTACAACTATTTGAAATATTATGGAACATTATATCAAATATGTGAGAATAAATGTCTTAAATTATTCAAAACAGCTTGCTGAAAAGCAGATTTATGAAGAAGCTTCTTTTTATAACATTTTACCACAACTGTTTTTAGCCTTTTAAAAGCTGAAATTCTTTTAAAAGTTATTTTGCTAAAAGTAGCTTTTAGCTACTAGTTGTAAAAAAAAATGCTTTTTCTAATAAAAAGCTATGCCAAACGTAGTCTAAATATTCTTAGCTATTTCTAATTAGAGATAACCATGAGGTTCTCTGATTTCTTTAAGCGCATTGTGATAATATTAGTAAAATAAAATTATGTGAGATTTTAGTATATAAATATTAATAGATTGAATGTGATGCATGAAAATTTTCTTTGTAGTTATAGCGCAAGGCATAATGGGCCAACAAGGTGCTTGTGAATCATTTAAATATAAATGTGAAAACTGATTCCAAGGTTTATTATGTTCAGCACATGAAAGTTTGTCAACTTGTCATGATCTTACTCATCATGAAACAACTACAAAAATTTGCAGTGCTTGAAATCTGCAAACTGTTGGAGCATTAATATGCTTATGATTGATAACTACAATACTGAAAAAGGTTTTAGAGGGTCTATAAAAGAAACTTCAATACTATACAATATAAAAACAAAATTTATAAAAAATTCAGTTGAAAAAATAAAATAAAATGTGTGATATCTTAAAAGAAAATTGAAATGATAGATGGTAAATTAGCAAGAGCAAAGGTACAACCTCGCAGAAGCACTTGAATACATAGTTAGCAGCAGTAAATTCCTGGCTTATTGAGGTGCGCAGAATGATACGAAGAATTGCATTAAGGGCAGGTTCAGCATGCGGTTCTTCCCCAACCAACTTGCTTGCTACAGCATCACAATTTTGAGAATTCTTTATAACCAAACTGCCAATGCATCTCAATGCCTTAGAAGACAGAAAAATGGGTTAGAGAAATAGTTGGCAACAAGCTTTCGACAAGAACAGGAGGACTGAGCAAGGATTCACTTGATACTATCTGTATTGAAATAAAATGTCTAACCTTACAGCGTACAGTAACTGGAGCCCATTGACTCTCAGCTCCCAACATCAACAGATGGTCAAGTATCCTATTCTGGAATAGAAAGTAAATCTTCAAAAACTTATCTATCCTACGAAGCATCACAGGCATTTCAATTTCTTAAACTACCTGAGCAAACGCAGCTTGATTAGATAGCCGGTTAGCATCTCTTGTAGGCTCACCCTCTGGTCCGCCCATCAAAAGCACGTCAACAGTTTCCAGCGCATGTACCAGATTTATCGTCTACTAGCAAGGCGAACATTTAAAAATCTCGAAGCAAAGCAGACAAACTAGTTGAATCTCATGCAGAATTACTATCTCTTTCACCCAATAAGGGTTGAAATGTATGACATGAATTAGAAAACTTCTATTCAGCATACCTTCTGTTGAGTAAAGTTATAAGCACTTCCTCTGTGGAGCTTTAAAATAGATATTAGAGGCTCAAATCCAATTGTTTCCTTAAGTAGCATCTGCACAATAAGAGTAATACTTAGAGTATTATAAGTTTATGGTAAAAAAATCTTGCTCAACAAACCTGATTGGAAGCGTTATTGCGTATAAGATTGTTCAGCAGCTCAATGCAATCCTAACAAGAGCACCAAGAACCATAAAAGCATAAGGGTAAATAAATACTTGCTTATCAACATATTCGAACAACCAAGCTTTTATCCCATTAGATGTGGTCGGCTATATGAATTCTTTATTTCTATTGCACGCTATCAAATAACTATCACCATAATCCATTCTTTAAAAAAAAAAGACGTTACTGAATTGCTTAAAATAAAAGAAATTGAAATCAAGATAGTTTCAAACTACACCAAGGTAATTTTGGAATAAAAAATGAAATACCAAATTTCAAGTTAAGAATGTACAAGCATTCTTACCTGGACAACAACACCCCCATCAGATCCTCCTTCCTCTTTGATAATGCTGAATATTTTCTCAAATGCTCCCTCAAAAACAACAATCTTTTGAATTTCCTGAAGTAAAAGAAGAAAACAAGTTCCATGGGAAGGAAAGTACAAAATATATGGTCAACTACTACTATATTTTGAAGAAAATGGATTAAAAGTTCACCTCTGCCTCACGAGTTAAATAAGTAAGAAGAAGTAATGCTTCATTCCTGATAACCTGCCATATAATTGAAAAACCAGTTGAAAAGATCACAGAATACTAAGACGTGACTTAAATAGATAGAATAATTACATGCACCACACTTAAAAACTATTTTATTTACATTTTAAATGCCAAATTCTCAATATTTGCTTCTCACACAACCAAAACTGATTGCAAATTACAATTTAACCACCTTTTATGTCCACACCCATATTCTATCCTTAAGATTGGATATGATAGGAAACACAATCTTAGTATTTGCTTAAAAAGAATAAAAGTAACAAGAATGCGTCTAAATTGTAGAAAGAGAATTGGAAGTTCAATAGATAAATAAGATAATCACCCTATTGTAACATTGACTAATTTTCTATTAATCAAATCTTTGTGGTAAGAACTTTTTGGAGGTTTCCTCTAGCTTTAGTAGCAGTCATATACAGCACCATGCAACTTTCAAAGAAAAAACCACAAAGTTATTCCTGCAACTGAATTGACAATACAAGAAAATTGAGAAACAATGAAGAATATGTCCAACAAATTGGACAATTCTAAAATTAAAACGTTGAACAAAGTTTAAATATGAAACTATAAGCATATCCGTATGTACATCTCATGTGCGTATATGAACGGATATATAAACTTGAATTCGGAACTAGGTTTAATGGTAAAATTAAATAATTAGTGAACTACAAGGCAAATTAATCACAATAAAAAGCAAGTGTCCTCTAAAGTAGTCATGTGATAACTAAAGAAATTAAATTCATCCAAAATAACATAATATAAAACAAGAACTACAACAACAATCAAACTTTTATCCAACTAGGTGGGGTTGACTACAAGAATTCTTTATTTTCATTGCACTTTATCGATGTCTTTTTTAGACTTCCTCTTCCATTTTTTACATAAGTAAGATCTAATAATCCAATTTTTTCGATTGGAGTTTCTATCGGATTACGATTTATATGTCCAAACTATCTAAACTGACTCTCTCTGAACTTATCTTCAACTGAGACCACATCAATCTTTTTACAGATATATTTATTTCTCATCTTGTCCTTTCACATATACCAGTTCATCCACATTATCTTTATTTCTACAACACTAATCTTATTTGTGTGTTCCTGCTTTGTACGCTATCAATCAACACAATATAATATTATTAGCCTTGCAATTATTCTATAAAATTTACCTTTAAGTTTGAGTGAATTTTTTATCACCCAATACGCTAAATGCATTACTTCACTTTATCCATCCTACTTGAATCTTGCTAGCAACATCAGTATTTATTTTACCATTATTATTTTGTATAATTGATTTAAGATATTTAAATCGTTCACTCTTCCTGATAATTTGATTATCAATTATCATCTCTCCACTACAAGTGCTTCTATCTTGACAAAATTTACACTTCATATATTCGATTTTGATCTGCTAAAACAAAAATTTTGATGTTCTAATGTATTTTTCTATAACTCGAACATCTTAACACCTTCTTTAATTTATCAATGAGAATATCATATGCGAAAAGTACATACCAAAGTACTTTTCTTGAATGTGTTCAATTAACACCTTTATAACCAATACAAAAAAAAAAACACTTAAAGCTGAACCTTGACGCAATCCAACTGAAATAGAAAACTTTTTAGTCAAACCCTCTTGTGTTCAAACACATATAACAGCTCCTTTATATATGTCTAAAATAACTAGAATGTAAGTAGTACAAATCTTTTTTTTTTATTCTTTAAAACACTTCCTTTGGGACTTTATCATAAGCTTTTTCTAAATTAATAAAAACTAAATGTAGATCTTTTTTTCTCTCCCTAAATATCTCTATTAAACCTTTCAACAAATGAATAGTTTCTATAGTAGATTTGTAAAATAAAATCAAAATGATTCTGTGATGTCCTAGTATCACGACGTAATCTACGTTTGATCACCATCTCTTAAAGTTTTAAAGTATGGCTCATTGATTTAATTTCTCTATAATTAGAACAATCTTTTATATTATTTTTATTCTTATAAATAGATACTAATATACTCATTTCTATCAATTTAGCATCCTTTTAATTTTCAAAATTATATTAAATAATCTAGTGTGCCAAAACATTCATTCATCTCTCATATATTTTCAAATATATATTGAAATATCATCCAGTCCTACTACTTTTCGACACTTTACCTTCATTAAAGCTTCCCCAACTTCATCTTTACCTATATGTCGGATGTAGGAGCAATTTATCTCTTATTTGGATGATAAAATCAATCGTATTATCACAATCATCATTGAAATGTATTTCAAAATAGCTTATCCATTTATGTTAAATGTTTTCATCATTGAAAGTACTTTTTTTATCATTATTTTTAATGCATTTTATTTCAATTAAGTCTTTAATTTTTTATCTTACTTTAGCAAACTTGCACGTCTTTCTCCTTCTTTAGTGTTTAATTTTTTATAAAAATCATCAAAAGCAGTATTCTTCATATTACAAATTATTTTCTTAGATTCTAGTTGAGCAATTTATACTTTTATAAATTCTCTTGGACATTGTACTTAAATAAGTCTTTATAATAATAAATTTTCTTCTCTTTAATCTTTTCTTGTAATTTTTTTTCACTATCAAGCTTCTTTATTATTTAGAGTTTTTCTTTTAAGTTCTTCTAACATACCTCTTGCAACCTTAGAGATGCAATTAGCAACCCTCAACTACATAAAATTAGTTTTTCCTTCAACGTATAACTGCAATGTTCTAAAATTATCTTCTAAAATATATTTCTATCTTCATTCTTTAGATTTCGCCATTGAGTCCGAAAGCATTATTTTGACTTATTATTCCTTCTACAGATCTCCAACTTCAATTCTAAGACCATTAATCGATGTTGAATGAAAGATTTTATAATTTTTACAGTCCAATCGATCTCATTTCTTTATAAAAAAATAAACAATCTATGTTTTTGAAAATTTATTCTTATAAGTGATAATATGCTTCTCTTTTTTAATTAAAATATAAGTAATCAAAAAATTATAAGCTAAAAAAAACTCCAAAACAGTTTTGCATTCTTTATTAGTCTCCCCAAAACTATACTCATCGTGAATACTATTAAATTCCTTAACAACACTTTCAACATAAGGTATTTCTTGTACCAACTCTTTTAAATTATTCAAAAACTTTTCTTTTATAATCGCATTCAAATCTACTTAGGGAGTATCATTAAAATGATCTTTCTAAAAATTAATAAAATTAAATTAAAGATCTCAAGTCTACTACATTGAATAATCCAAACATTCTAATAATTGCAATTGAGACAGCTAAACCAAGGAATATTAGAGTTAATGTAGAATTACACCTCATTATACAAAAACAGAAAGAATTTGGAGTAACTCAATTCCTAAACTTGTTAGCAATCTCGTGGAACAGCAGCTACTTCACATGAGGTTTATACGCTTGCGTGTTGGAAGAGTAGAGGTGTGGAATCCAAAATCTTCTATTGGATAGCTGCCCTGAATCCAAAGCTAAGGCGGAAACCGGCTGAAGACCAATCTTGGAGCTCAACAGGAAAGAAACTTGGGTTGGTTGGCTCAAGTGCAGGAAGACAGCTTATGGGCCAACATGGAAAGCTGATGGGCCATAAACAGAGGAAGATGACAGAGGAGTCTAACAAGAGATGATGACAAATGAATGAAGATGTGACTGTCGATGTACTCCAACACAATAAAATGCTATTCTTGATGGAGCACAAAAGCAGATGAAGGCAAAGAAACTTTGATTTCAGTGGCAACATCTGATTGGATGGAATTGGCAAGCTGGGCTTCACAGGATCAATTGCCCAAGTCACAGGAGGAGGTGAGTGAAGGTGGCTCAACAATCAGTCAGATAGTGCAGAACAATGGGCCGATTTAGTGAAGTAAAAAAAATTTAAGGAATGATTATTTTTTATGGAAAAGGATTAATTAGGTTTGAAAGAAATTCCCACCCAATGTCCCAACCATTCGCTATATAGGATATCAACTATTCAACTCTATTATCTGAATCAAGTTTCATGCAAAACAAATAATTTTCATTCATCAAGGCTTAAAATCACAATAGTATGTGTACCCCATTACACAATTGTCAGATAAAAAAATAAAATGTTAGAAGTAACATACTAAATATTCCTTGAGCAAATAAAGTACAAGAAATATTAAATAAAATCAGCATCAAAAGCAGAAGAAAATGTGACAGTAAAATAATTGAAGCTAAAAAGAAATAATAGAATCTTCAAATTACCATATTTTCGTATTGAGAATAATCACAATAATAGGCGCATTTAAAATTAAAAATGCACTAGCAGCATATAACAGGGGGCCATTATAGTGATTAAAATACAAGAGTTAACTGCACACCATTTCATAGTGATCACATTGCCCCTAGCAAAATATTTATCAAATTAAAACTAAACAAACAATAAAAATAGGGGAAACAATATGATAACTGCACCATACAAGTGAAAAACTTCATCTCATACAAAATGTGAATTACAGAAAAGCACCATATCCAAGAAACTAAAAGGTAAACTGAAATTTATACTGAAAACATAATATGCACCTCACGATCCATTAGCATATCCATGAGGCGAGTAATACCGCGAGGAGTTGAAAGAATAGCTTCCTGCAACCTAGGATAGTAAGGACAGGAACTCTTGAATGATAGAAAGTACCATGGTGCAAACTCAGACATACACATGCTAAATACATCAGCTACAAAACAATTACCTATTAGGGGAATGCGTCAAAAGAGCTGTCAAGAGCTGAAGTGTATAGTATCTAATGTAGAAATCATCTTCCGACTGAAGATATTAATGTAAGAATGTTCACATAAATAAGAGCAAAGCTAAAATAAAACAAAAGGAAATCTTTGGCATAAAAGAAAGACTCACCAACAAGCTTAAAAGAAGAGGAATGCTCTCTGATTCGCGAGAAAGGAGGTCTGAATTCATTGTAGCTGGTCGGATCTCATTCTTCTGTCCCATTACTGTATCAATAGGTGTGAGGGCACTTACCAGAGTTTCAAGAGCACCTCTAATCATTTCATCATCATCACTTTCTTCTTTTAATACAGATAGGAGAACCGGAAATCCTGCAACAAGATAAATTCAACATCTTATAGAGAAATAATCTTAGAACAATATTGCTCACAACAAATATAATTGACAAGAGCTCACCCATAGCTCCAAATGCCAACTGTGCTGAGCTACTTTCAGCTACAACTTGCTGAAGTTGAGTCATAGCAGAACGCCTATCGTCAGCCAAAACCCCATTGCTTATGCGGTCAAGTAAGCGCTCGACATGGCTATTATTCAGAAAAAAATGTAAGTTGTTCTTAAGCTTGTTTGTTTGCAAAGTATAATTTTTCAATGCTCCTATGAATTACATTTGCAACCCTCGTATCAAAAAACATCTATATACAACTCACTACTTTGATCTCCCACAAAAAACCCCACAATAGCAAAGGCATCACGCATTAAAGAATGTTGCTTTAGTTTGCCACATACATTATTGAGAAAAGCATATAAGTTAATAGTAACGCTTGTTAAACACGCTGGGCCCAACAATCATATTAACTGGTGATGGCAGTTTGATTTATTCAGATGTGTGAATGAAGAGGATAATAATAGGTTGTTGCTTTGCATGCATTCTAGCAAAATGATTAATACCATTTAGTCTTTCATGTTTGATCAGATGATAGCTAGTTTCATATAATTTGAATACTACTATGAAATAAGCTTGTCAACCTAAGACGAACGATCTACTTAGTAGAAATAACTTGCATCCACTATTGAAATGTTTCCATATGGTTTCGCTCCAAGATTATATGATGCAAAATGGTGCTTTAATACCAAATTGATGCAGGACGAAACATTTCCATACCAAAGTTGATGTGGGGTAGTAACGGTTAAGGATTATACGGTGGAAAAAAGAGAAACAATAAAATTTTAAGGATTTTCACTCTATGCCTTAGCCATTTTCTTCCAAAATTTAAAATCAATCTAAGAATCATGATTCAAATTTCATAAACCAAAAGGCAAATTAATTGTATTCATAAGGCATTAAAATATGAGTCCAGACCTATAAATAGAAAATCCCTGACGCCACAACTCTAATTTTGTGAACTAAACAAAACTAATTTAAAATTAAAAATAATTTGTTTTAAAATTAGATAAAGTCTAATATTAAAATTAAATCTCTCAATTTTAGCCAAGTCTACCTAATAGATATTTCTCAAATTTAAACTAATGACTTAATCAAACATACTCAACTAACCATAACTATATTGATTCAAGCCAACTGACAAACTCAACTGACACAAAAGGGAGTTCGAAATCAGCTCAAGTCTGTCTATCAAACCCGACTTAATTGGCTCCATAGGTGTCTGCACCACTATAATTTCATATTCCGTTGTAACTTATAACTTCAGATGAATGTTTACTTACTAAAGGTGTAAAAATAGCTCAAAATTAAATTTCAAAAAATAAAAAAAAATAGCCTAAAACTCGATGCTCACTAAAATTTGGAGTCATCTCAAGCTCAACTCGAATCATATTGAGTTGAGCTATGACCAATACTCTAACTCGAGTTTCATTTCGATCCGAGTTCAAGCTAAAGTTGGCTTGTTCAATGTAAATTCAAACCAACTCGAAATAAATAATTATATATATAGATTATTATTTATTTGTGTTATAGATATTTATATGCATTTTATATGTATTTATAATATAATTACTTTTTAAAGTATAAATATACTCATTTTGAGTCTACTTGGAATCCATTTTGAGTCAGCTGAATTGCGAATAATTTTAAGTTGAGCCGAATTAACTCGAAATCATTTCAAGTTTGAGCTGAGCTAGACTCGAAAATTTCTAATTTGAGCTGGTCATAACTCACTCGAACTTCACTCATTTTGAACCCTATTACTTGCCAAAAACCTAAATCTTTATGCTCATCAATAAAAGCATAAAGTTGAACCAATACAAAACTAGATTTATTTCAACCATGCTAATATTGATTTTTGACTCCAATCATGATGATGCTCTCTACTAAAAGTTTACAAGTTCACAAGAACCATTGTTCTAAGATCAATCACAGGTTGTACCACTGTGTCATTATTTTACTTGCTCAAGTATGAAAACATGTGTTGGCATGGCTGTAATAGGTAACATTGCGCTCATACAACCAGGTTGACCAAAGTAAAACATTTGATATCCCACCACACATTTTCAGAATAAGCATCTAAGATAATAAGAATCTTACAATGCTAAGATACAGAGGTCTCTAGTCAACCCAAGACACTTTATAGGGCTAGGGATACAACTCTACCCTCAGACTTGCTCTAACAATGACAGCCACAGATATCATATGCATGTAACTCCCGTGATCTATGATGAGCTTACAAGGTTTATCCTTCCATTGAAATACGTCTGGAAGACGTCGTAAGGTGCAGCCAACACACACCGCATGACTGCTAGAAGCGACTCTCCAAGGACTCCTCGGCCTCGCTCACTCCATCACGAGCATCGAGGACAACAACCTCATCACCTGAACTACCAAGACTACCAACATCATCCTCCCAATGCTGAGATACAGAAATGAGGTCTCTAGTCAACCCAAGACACTTTATAGGGCTGGGGATACAACTCTACCCTCAGACTTGCTCTAACAATGGCAGCCACAGATATCATATGCATGTAACTCCCATGATCTATGATGAGCTTACAAAGTTTATCCTTGCATTTGAAATACGTCTGGAAGATAGTAGTCTGTCGCCAACCAGGCTCCTCGTGAAGTGCAGCCAACATGCACCGCATGACTGCTAGAAGTGAGTCTCCAAGGACTTCGGCCTCGCTCACTCCATCGCGAGCATCGGGGACAGCAACCTCATCACCTGAACTACCAAGACTATCAACCTCATCTATATGCAATGTCCTAGACGGGCAAGAGTGGGCATAATGGTCTGCCTTGCCACACCTGAAACAAGTGACATTTCGAACCTTAGTCCCGGAAGTTGTGGAAACCCCTTTACTTTTAGTACCAGCGCAACATGGGGTGTCTGTACGAGGCTGAGTGGTACTGTGCTGAGAGACAGTCCTAAGTGGCTCGCTTGTAGTAGTTGTCTCCTTACGGGTCAAAGGAATACATACGTATTTCTCGATCTGAAGTGCTCTTTGGTAAGCCTCCTCCGCCGTAAACATATCATAAATGAACATTTTTCTCCAAATGATAAATCGGAGGCCGATCTAGAACCAAGATATAGTCATACTAAGAATCCTCCACTAGCTCGCATCTAATAGATAAATTGTCAAAACAAGTTATATAATCGGTCACTAAGCTAGTGTCTTGTCTAATAGTCGAGAATTCATCTAGTGATTGATTCCTATAAGTGAAGGGTAGGTAGTTCTGCCTCAGCAACTCCTTCATCTTACCACAAGACCCAACAAGAAGATGACCTGATCAAAGAAGTTGTTGCTCGATGTTAATCCAATACGTTCTGGCGTAACAGGATAACTTCAAACAAGCAAATCCCACTGTGTGATCCTCCAACATCGCAATCCAATCAAAACAAAATTCCACGTCAATAAGCCATTCAATGAAGACCTTTGGGTCCATCCAACAATCAAAGATAGGTGGATCGATCTTTGCCTGCTTGGTGCCCTCGAACTTATCGAAAGGATTGGCCTAACCTCTCACCTCTAAAACATGTAGGATATCCATAGTCATAATACGAATCATGAGGCATAAGCATAGAGCGTAGTGGTACAGGAACTTGAGGTGGCCTATAAGGTGTGGGCATGTGGCCTGACCAAGGAGTGCATCCTCAGGACAATACAGTCGCCTTTGACGTACATCCCGCTCAGTGCCCTTGAGAAACAACCCCCCCCTAACCACAGATCATCGACGAATGTCAACACTACCCTAAGGAAAACGTGGCCTAAGGGCATCGAGCACTACAATTGTAGTACGTGGTCAAGCAATAATGGGATTTTCCCTAAGCCCCACCATCAAGCCCCATCAACATCGAGGTTCAGATGGTTGAAGATATACCCATGAGCAAAATAAGCCACCTTGAGAGTATAAATCCTTGCTCTAAGCTCTGCTAGAGAGGCTTTCGAATTTCAAAACATCGCTTAGCTAGAGTAGAATGCCATCTCTCTACTCATCTGTCAGCCCCGAATATGATCTACCACTACGGATCAGCATGATCACAATCCAAACTAATTTGGGCCAAAGATCGACCTAAATAGAGTAGTTTTTAAGAGTATGGGGCAGAAATAGGACCTCATTATTATGCTGTAAGACCTAGAATAAATGAAGAATGGATGCAGAAGTAATGTAGTTGGATCTACATACAACGTAGGGAAAACCTGGAACTAGGATGGAACATGCATAAAATTGCATATTGGTAGTCCAAAATGCAAAACTTACATGGAATTTCATAATAATGACAGAATTGCATAAACAATTCTGAAATTACAAAACTAACCAAAAATATAACAGAATTTCAGGGAGTAGAACAGAGAGCAAAATTTGCAGTTCTACCCCAAGAATTATTGTAGGATATGCAGAAAATTCTGGAAATTATAGTTCAAACCCTAGAACTTGATGGAAGTAATTTCTACATGCCAGAATGAGTTACCAATATTTAATTAACACCAAAATAAGATCAATTAAGATGCAGAAACCTTAAATTGACTTGCTCTAATACCAAATGGCTTTTCCTATATTAAATTAATGTTATTTTTAACGAAAATGTATGGGTTTAACAATAAAGAGAGCTTCAGCATAAAACAAGGATTAAATTCTAATCTCCAAATTAACTAGTTCTCTACTATATGGATAGTTAAGTAAATCAAACAAGTCTAGGTATATAAATAAATAAAAATCAAACTACATCCGCAAGAACAAATGCAAAAACAAAACCCCCAACGTACCAAGTTTAATTGGTGAAGAATAGTATGAACTGGAACTATAACAAGCGGATCCAATCCATGCACGAGTTCATTCCAATAACCAACCAAAATAGAACAATAAGCATAGGAATGTATAACTAGAAGGAAACCGGATTAAACTAAAACAAAATCAGTGAAAGAGGGAAAATAACATGTAAAGGGGAAAAGATACATCCATACATCATCTAAGAGGAAAAAAAGAAAAGGAAAAATGAGGGCAAATAACCTAATGATAACTAAGGACGATATACCAACGATCCATCACAAACTGGTGGCATCCTCGCATGTAAGTGGTTGGTGTTGCACCAAATTATTCCATTCAACACTACATCAAATGGGCCTCCTTAAGACAAATCAGCGAATGAGCTCAGCAGCGACAGAATGGCCAGTGGTAGGGGTGGGAGAGTGGACCAACCCTCTCAGGTGGCTGCTCCGACAACAGTGGTGGCGGGATTCCAGGAGCAACGATGACAGCAGAGGTAGCGTGGGGAGGCGACCAATGATCGACGGCCCCAAAGGAAAGGGAAGAAGATCCTCTTCTTTATCTTTAAACCTTAGTTTAATTCCAAAAGTGAGCTGCCCTAAATCACCAACCATGAAGTACTTATAAATGCTTCCCTCTAATCCTAACTTTTTAATCCCTAATGTTTCTTATCCAAGCCCTAGATCTTAGGGTTTAACCATGAGGTCCATGATCATCCATCATAATGATCAAGAGGAGATTTGCTAGAAATGATGGGATAGTTTAGAAAGAAGGGTGTTGGACCAAGATTTGGCCCATTAACTCTCATATCCCATGAAATAACCTAAAAATCCCCAAACAAGTATGTCACTCATCAATTAAGATTGAATACATATTTTTCCCACTCTCCAAGCCCACAAAATGATGCACAGCTATATTTCTTTCTCCAAAAAAGGGATAAAATAAATCTCTCTCTCTCTTTCTCTCTCTCCTTACCAACATAAACTAAAAAAAGTCCAACACAAAAAATAAAAATGAGATAATAAACATAAAATATAGACTTGATGACGATAAATCTTGAAAATCTAAATGTGTCATTGGCGAGCCAATACTAATGATTCTACCATTGCAAATGATATACCACAATTCCACAATACCACAGGAGAGAATAGCTGAAACTTTTGCTTTCATTCTCTAGTTTTAGAGTAAACACTCACTATAGTGCACCATTTCAGTTAAAAGCACAAAGCCATGCAAGCTAAGGCTCTGTTTGGCAACAAGCTAAAAAATGACTTATGTTAGCCATGACCAAAATCTTAAATTTATTTTAAAAAAACCTTTAAAAATTATTTTATATCTCATCCTACATAAATTCTAACATTAAACAATCACTTTATTTCACATCCAACATAATTTTTAATATAAATAACTTACTTTATTTGACATCATACACATTTTTCTAAAACTTTTTCACAAAAATTTTTCAAATCATCTTTTTTTCCTCCAACTAAACAGTAAGACACAGCAAGGATTGTCAAGATAAATGAAAACATATATTTATTCCTTATAATGATCATTTGGATATTATAATCTTATCTTGAACTGAAAATTGATTAGTAAAATTGTTGGAATAAACTATTAAAAGCATAAATCTGATAAATAAATTTTGTAACTTGCCACAAAAGACTATGAATGTTACCTATCTTCATCTAAAGCAGAATCGTCACCCCAAAAGAGAAGACCACCAAGACCCTGCAAGAAACTCTCACAATTTCAAGCATAACCAGAGAAGAGACTTGAAGTTACATAAGTCAGAGCATACTCTTAGAAAACAGAATAAAGAAAGAAAGTGAAGACTTCTAGAGGGACAACTTGGAAAAAGAAAGCATGCATAAGGTACAACACCATGAAAAAAGAATAACATGTACAAATAATAAATTTCACGATAAAATTTAAAAACAATACAAGTCATACAAATTATAATAACAATTAACAGAGTCAAAGGCAAGTTAGCCTTCCCAAAACTCAAGCAGGGAACATTCTTCTTCTAATCTCAGCAAAAATTTTACCTTCCAAAATATTTTTTTGCTTTAGCTAGATATTAAAATATCATCGACTTTCACATAAGCAAGAGAAAAGCAGGTTGAGCATGTTTATTACTTGGCATACTCAGGCGAAGATCGAAACCTTCTATAATTTTCTTTCATGTGATATTATGCTTCTTTACTGTGGATCAATAGGAGAAGATATCCCCATCGGTGCTTTGACTTTCTTGAAACAGAAAGACCATGAGAGTCAAATCAAGAGTCTAAGATTTCCTCGAGTATAGATGGAGCAGTATAGTCATACTTTGAATGCGAGTGTGGCATTGCCAATGAGAGCCTTGAGCAACAAATGAATACTTGCAAGGCAACTACAATGTGTTGCACCAAGCCAGAAAATAAAGCGACTAAATACTACATTTTTGTTATGATCAAATCCCAATCTACCTAGCTACCTCTTCAGGTTCATTACATGTCCCTTGATAACTATATCTCTAGAAACCACGTGACTACTTACTACAATCTCATCTGTATTAAGTGCAAACTTGCAAAATTTAGCATACACAAACCTTGTATAACCACTACCAATTACTATTTGGGATAATTATACCCTCTTTGATGCTGTATTTCCAGCTATCCACTTCACAATGCAAAACTCAATTTTTGTCAGAGAGTTCCATTGTAAATACATATTAAAAAAATAGTAACATGTGAAGAAATCATGTTAATTGACAGCAAAACTGATGTTTGTTACAAATTGACATATGGGGTGCAAGGACAGAACAGATAAATGATGCTTAGTCAAACAATAACTTCAGGAAATAAGATATTAATCAAGCAAAAATAAACAGATTAGGCACCATCCTAAAAGGTTGACAAAAGGTAAATGCAGATTAATTAGTTAGAATCTAGTCAAAACGCACATATATCGAACACATTCAAGGCTATACCAAAATTTGAAAGCCAAGTTGATACTGGGAGTCTGGGCGACATGCCTATTATAAAAGATTTAACCAATTCCATAAGCTCATACACTTTGTGCTAAGTTCTGTCAAGAAGACTGTTCACAAGTTTGAATTATATGAGATCAAGTGAGATCCATTACATATAAAAAATGAGCACAATCAACAAAATGTCCAACACTTGACTGTTATAGTGACGTCAAGATTTCATGTAAATACTAAAATACTAACAAGGGCATGAGGAGCTGGTAAGATTTTCTTAAAGCAGCCTCCTTTCAGTGACAAGGTCAGAGAAACACTACAAAATGCCCATAAAACCTCAATTCATTAGGCTTGCCATTCTTGAAAAAAATGTGGACATGTCCAGCCCCTTTTACAAACTAAACAAAGTTCAGAGTCGGTCAACTTTTCCAGTCCGAAAACATTCTAGGTCACCGAATTAGATGCTCAAGCGAGCTGGCCTCAAGAACCGTGTTAGATAATTGGATGTCCCAACTTGGAACTGTTTTTTTAACTCGACGCCCAGGTTCACATATAAGACAGCAGTAAGCATAGAGCACGGCTTAAAACTAAAAGCAGCAAAGAAAGGAATTGATGAAAATACCCTACCGACGAACGCCGACGTCTTTGTCCGTCCATCGCGATCACCCAGCCACGTCGTAGAGTGTGAAGGAGTGTGGAAGAAGAAGGAAGATGAGAAGAAGAAAAACAATGAAGATCAGGAGTGCTAGGAACGAATGGGAGTAGGAGAAGAAGGCGGAGGATGGTTCAGGCGGCCGGATCGGGTGGCTAGAGTGTGAAAGAGGGTGGAAGAAGAAGGACGGTGAAGGAAGAGATGAGAATAATAGCAGTCGGAAGGAGAAAGAGGAAGAAGAAGAAGGAAGATGAAATGGGGAGAAGAATATCCAAACTCACCGACATAAACCTAGATCTACGATGAAAAAAACAACTGGCGATGAAGATGTCGAGACCGGTTGTCGTCGGTCGTCGGCGAGGTGCGGTGATCGGCGACTAGGGCAGATCGAGACCGAGAGTACAGAGAGGGGAAGAGGAGTGAAAAGGACAAGCAGCGCATAAAACTAGCTGAAACTACATAAAGTTTTTTTTTTTTACATTTTTTTTAATAAATTTATAGATCATATATTATTTTTTAGTTTAAAAAACGAATCAATTTTTATATTAATATTTTACAATAAAAAAAGTATTAAAATATTAACATAAATAAAAAACAACAATCAAATTTAATGATTAAATAAAATAAATTAAATTCTTAATAAAAATAATTATAATTAATTTAATTTAAAATAAATAATGATTAAATTAAAAAAAATAATCAACTCTAATTTAACACTATTTGTAATTAAAATTTCGAGTCATAGTTATAATTTTAAAGTAATTTGAAGTAAGTTTTAAAAATTTATGCTTTAAATTCGAATTTAAGTTTTAAAAAATTTTGAGATATCATTAAAAATTAAATATTTTAAAAGTAATAAAATAAAAGTAACTTTTAAAATAAATAATTATTGAGAATCTTATTATTAAATAATTATCAAATTAAAAATTAAATAAAATATAAATTTAATAATAAAATTAATTTATTTATTTATCATCTACTTTTATTACAATATCTACATAATATATATATATAAATTATCTAATAAAGTATTAAGAAAATTAAATATAATTAACTCTATTAAATTTTAAAATAAATTGTAAATTTAAAAATTAATCAATTTAAATTAATTAAATTCACTTCACAATTGAAAATTTTAATTTATAAACCCTAAGCCCTAACCTCCTAAATCTGTTAAATGAGTCCTTAACCTTAATATTAACCATTTACATAGGTCTTTATTAATTATTTCTATAAAATATCTGTTAACATATGACTTGGCATGAGGCTGTAGCACAAAGAACGAAAATCGCTCAAAAAATTTTCATTTTAGATTGAATTGAAATTTTCGAGCTAAACTATAAGCTAATTTTCTAGTTATACGATTTTTTTAAGACAAAGATGAGATGGTATTGAAATGGATCAAGCTTGGATAAGAGTGCTTTAAAATGAATAACCAATCAGTGTAAGCAACTTGTAGGCCTCGTTTGGTTCGATTTTATTTTTTTTACAGAAGAAAAAAAAATATTTTATTTTTTAAGTTTAATGAAAAAAAAATTATTTACTATTAGAAAGTATATAAAATATAAAATACTTTCAATTTTAAATTCGAATTTGTATTGAATGCAAAATAAAGTTAATTTTTATAGTTAAAATTTGTGTTGTGTAAAAAAATTGACTCGAACCAAATGAGGTCGTATAGTTTAGTTTAATGAAAGAATAGTTTGGTATTATCTTTGGAAGTTAAAGGTTTGAATCCCCTTTGCTAAATTTATTACTTTGTTAAAATATATTTTTTAAAAATAATCTTTCTTCTACAAAAAAAATATTTTTTTAAAAAACTTAGTGTCATTTAGTCTTAAGCTTATAAAAATGAAAGGTGGATATTCCCAAATTAAATTAAAATTTTAATAAAAAAAGAGGACCAAGTGGCCCCAAAATAATAAGTATGAGCTGTCTCAAGCTTGAAAAAGTTCGACTCGAACTTCCTTGAATCATTTCTATTTGAGCTAATAGATTTTTTCTTTAATCCAAGATTGAGGTAACCTTAACTCAGCTTGAACTTGAATTCACCTTTATATGTAACTAAAAAATGGGTTCTTAATTTATTTTTTTTTAAATTATTAAAATAACTCTAAGGCCTTGTTTGGCATTTGCCTACATTTGGGCAAAAAATTATAATAATATTATTTTAAATTTATTATAAATTTTAATAAATTTATTTCATGGCCAACACAAATTTTAATTTTAAAAATTAACTTTATTTCACTTCTTACACACCTCCCAATATTAAAATAAATTTCTTTCCCATCAACTCTATAAAATATATTTTTTTTACTTAAATTTATCCTCCAACCAAACAAGCCCTAATAGATGCTAAAAGAGAAAAAAATATAGGATGAAATGATCATTTTATCCATATTTGATTGTATTCTTTAAAAATGAAAATGATTGATTATAGTTTTTAAAGATATACTTATTTAGTATTACCATAGAGATTCAAATAATATTTTTGAAAACTATAAATCTATTTGATATTTACTATTTTATTATTATTATTGCTATTATTATAATAATAATTATAATTTTATTAGATTCTAATATTAATTATCATTACTTATTCATCATTATTATCACCGGGCCATATACTAAATTCTTACGTCCAATTTATAATTTAGTTTGCAAATATATTAGATTAAGATGGTAATACTACTTATATTTGTTAGTAAATCAATTACACCATTCAATAATGTCAATATGTTGCTTTCTATTCTTCAATACTGTGATATTTTTGTCAAAAAAATTTATTAAATGTTTATATGCACAACTACTCCTATTTTATAAAAGAGTATTTATTATTATTTTTATTAATATTACTCACATTATTATTATTATTATTATCATCTTATAGGTCAGTGGAGATAGTTGAAATATTAAATAAATTTATGATATTTAAAAGGTATCATATGTCTAAATCCCTTAGATCTATTAAAATTTTCAAATAACTCTCTAATTTTATCTTTAATGTGTCATACAAGTCTTTAGTATCTATTTACCAAATGACTAAAATATAAATTCTTAATAATTGAAAGAGAAAAAACAGTTTGGAGTAATGGAAAAAAGATATTTTTATTCTGAAGAAATAAATAATACAAGGAGGCTATGGATGCAAGGCAAATTGCTACTCCCACCCCCCTGACAGCACCCCCCCTTTGGGCCCCACCCCCTCCCCATCTAAATTTTCAATTTTGCTCCTTCCTTTTTAAATAATTAAACCCCACCCTTTCTCCTCTAAAATTTTAATTTTCTCATCTTCCCTTTAAATAATTAATTATTTATTAAATTTATTTAATATCTTTTTTTTAATTTAATTAATTATTTTTTTAATATTTTTTCTACTTTATTTATTTAATATTTTCTAGATCACTCTTTTAAATTAATTATATTTTTTTATTTAATTTGATTATTATATTTTCGAATTGATTAAATAATTTTTATTTTTCATTAAAATAATTAATGATTTTTTTTTCTAATAACATTTTGCTACTTTATTTATTTAATATTTTTTAGATCACTCTCTTTAGTTAATTACTTTTTCTTATTTAATTTGATTATTATATTTTTCTTATTGCTTAAATTTAATTACACCCTTATTAAATTTGATTATTATAGCGCCGGGAAATAGCTATCGCCCATGTTGGTTCGTGCAAGTTTCTTACACCCTCATTACCCTGTACCACCCTTTTCAACATGGTGGTGGAATCATTCATCTGACAAAGCTAAAGGATGAGCAGCTCGTTATATAACACGTGTTAATTTGTGGTATGAAATAACGAGTACAAGAGCTAACGGTCCGGGTGCAAAATTTGGAGGAAATATTGATTAGAATTTGTATTTATTATTATATTTTGGTGTATCTTTTTTTTTATTATTACTAAACATGGTTAAAATAATATTGGGTTTGTTCTGAAAAATATGTTTGTTTGCAAGTTATATATATAATCACTTTTGCCACAAATGAAAAATTATTGCAAAAAAAAAGAATCATTTATATTTTAAATAAATAATGTTAAATAAATTAATAAAAAAATTACATAAATAAAAAAATACAAAAATAAATAACAATAAATAAAAAATATATAAGATTTCTTAAAAAAATAAAAGAGAATAAATAAATATAAATATAAATATAAATATAAATATAAATATAAAGAGAAAAATGACATAAAGAATAAAATAAATTAATTAAATTTAATAAAAAAGAAAATATTAAATAAATAAATAAAAATTTAAAAATTTATTAATTAAATTTAATAAATAAAAAAATATATAAAATAAATTAAAGAGGGAGGGCAAAATTGTACTTTTAGATGGGGAGGGGGTGGGGCCCGGGGAGATGCTTGTCAGGTGGGGGGCGGCATTAGCAGCTCCCGGATGCAAGCTATGAATCTGTAGGAATTAGGCTACAGTTATAGTATCAATAATTGCTTCATTATACAGATGCTTCATTATGCTGCATTATTATCTCTATTTTTGCTTTATACTCCATTATTGTCTTGGATGCTCTGCTTTTATTCTTTTACAGATGTTTTTGATAGCTTTTTTTTATCTTTCTTATTATTTTCACCTTCCACCGCTTCAAAAATTAATCAGATTGCAGTGAAATATTATCTGGAGATGTGCAAAGAGAAATTTGAATATCTTTTAATAATTATACGGCCTGTGGTCCTCAAGAAAATTTTAACTGATTATTTCTCATATCATGTCTATCAGATGATCTTATAAAAATGAAAGATGAATATTCTCAAATTAAATTAAAATTTTAATAAAAAAAGAGAACCAAATAGTTCCAAAATAATAAGCATGAGCTGTCTTAAGCTTGAAAAAGTTTGACTCGAACTTCCTTAAATCATTTCTATTTGAGCCAGTAGATCTTTTCTTTAATCCAAGCTTGAGGTAACCTTAGCTTAGCTTGAACTTGAATTGTCCTCACCTTTATATGAGACGAAAAATTAAACTTTTAATTTATTTATTTTAAAATTATTAAAATAACTCTATTAGAGGCTAAAAGAGAAAAAAAATATAAGATGAAATGATCATTTTATCCATATTTGATTATATTCTTTAACAATAAAAATGATTGATTGTAGTTTTTAGGGATGTACTTATTTAATATTACCGTAGAGATTCAAATAATATTTTTGAAAACTATAAACTTATTTGATATTTAATATTTTATTATTATTATTGCTATTATTATAATTATTATTATAATTTTGTTATACTCTAATATTAATTATCATTACTTATTCATTATTATTATTACCGATCATATACTAACTTTTTACGTCCAACTTATAATTTAGCTAGTAAATATATTAGAATAGGAGGGTAAGACTACTTATATTTATTAGCAAATCAATTACACCATCAAACAATATCAATGTATTCCTTTCTGTGTAATATTTTTTGTCAAAAAAAAAATTATTACATGCTTATATGCACAACTACTCCTATTTATAAAAGTGAGCCAATAGATCTTTTCTTTAATCCAAGCTTGAGGTAACCTTAGCTCAGTTTGAACTTGAATTTTTCTCACTTTTATATGTGAATAGAAATAGGTTCTTAATTTATTTTCTCTTAAATTATTAAAATAACTCTAATAGAGGCTAAAATAGAAAAAAAAAATAGAATGGAATGATCGTTTTATTCATATTTGATTGTGTTCTTTAATAATGAAAATGATTGATTATAGTTTTTAAGGATATACTTATTTAATATTACCATAGCGATTCAAATAATATTTTTGAAAACTATAAACCTATTTGATATTTACTATTTTATTATTATTATTGCTATTATTATAATCATTATTATAATTTTGTTAGATTCTAATATTAATTATCATTACTTATTCATCATTATTATCACCGGGCCATATACTAAATTCTTACGTCCAATTTATAATTTAGTTTGCAAATATATTAGATTAAGATGGTAATACTACTTATATTTGTTAGTAAATCAATTACACCATTCAATAATGTCAATATGTTGCTTTCTATTATTCAATAGTGTGATTTTTTTATCAAAAAAAATTATTAGATGCTTATATGCACAACTACTCCTATTTTATAAAAGAGTATTTATTATTATTTTTGTTAATATTACTCACATTATTATTATTATTATCATCATCATCTTATAGGTCAGTGGGGATAGTTGAAATATTAAATAAGTTTATGATGTTTAAAAGGTATTATATGTCTAAATCTTTTAGATTTATTAAAATTTTCAAATGACTTTCTAATCTTGTCTTTAATGTGTTATACAAGTCTTTAAATACCTATTTACCAAATAACTAAAATATAAGTTCTTAATGGCAAAAAGAGGAAAAACAGTTTGGAATAATAGAAAAAGGATATTTTTATTACGAAGAAATAGATAATACAAGAAGGCTATGAATGCAAGTTATGGATCTTGATGCCCTCCACAAGCCGGGGGTCATCTTTTATATAAAATTTCAGTAATGACTACAGCATTTTATTATTGTCAATAATTGCTATAGTTATAGTATTAATAATTGCTCCATTATACAGATACTCTATTATGCTCCGTTAATATGCCTGCTTTTGCTTTATGCTTTATTATTGCCTTGAATGCTCTTCTTTTATCCTTTTACAGATGCTTTTGATGATTCTTTTTATCTTCCTTATTATTTTCACCTTCCACCGCTTCAAAAATTAATCTGATTGCAGTGACATATTATCCGAAGAAGTGCAAAGAATAATTTGAATATTTTTTAATATTTTTTTGATCTACGGTTACTAAGAAAATTCTAACTGATTATTTCTCATATTATGTCTATTAGATGATCTTAAAAAAATGAAAGGTAGATATTCCTAAATTAAATTAAAATTTTAATAAAAAAAAAGAACCAAGTGGCTCCAAAATAATAAGCATGAGCTATCTCAAGCTTGAAAAAGTTCGACTCAAACTTCCTTAAATCATTTCTATTCGAGCTATAAAATAAATTTGAGCCAATAAATCTTTTCTTTAATCCAAGTTTGAGGTAATCTTAGCTTAGTTTGAACTTGAATTTTTCTCACTTTTATATGCAACTAAAAATAGGTTCTTAATTTATTTTCTTTTAAATTATTAAAATAACTCTAATAGATGCTAAAAGAGAAAAAAAAATATAGAATGAAATGATCGTTTTATCCATATTTGATTGTATTCTTTCAGAATGAAAATGATTGATTATAGTTTTTAAAGATATACTTATTTAGTATTATCATAGAGATTTAAATAATATTTTTAAAAACTGTAAACCTATTTGATATTTACTATTTTATTATTATTATTGCTATTATTATAATAATAATTATAATTTTGTTAAATTCTAATATTAATTATCATTACTTATTCATCATTATTATCGCCGGGCCATATACTAAATTCTTACGTCCAACTTATAATTTAGTTTGCAAAAATATTAGATTAAGAGG
The DNA here is from genome assembly GCA_002786265.1 of Apostasia shenzhenica. NCBI lineage: Eukaryota > Viridiplantae > Streptophyta > Magnoliopsida > Asparagales > Orchidaceae > Apostasia > Apostasia shenzhenica. The sequence goes on from KZ451959.1 coordinate 1,007,381, forward strand.
GTAAGACTATTTATATTTGTTAGCAAATCAATTATACCATCCAACAATGTCAATATGTTGCTTTCTATTCTTCAATACTGTGATATTTTTGTCAAAAAAAATTTATTAGATACTTACATGCACAACTAATCCTATTTTATAAAAGAATATTTATTATTCTTTTTGTTAATATTACTCACATTATTATTATTATTATTATTATTATTATTATTATTATTATTATTATTATCATCTTATGGTTAGTGAGGATAGTTGAAATATTAAATAAGTTTATGATAATTAAAGATTATCATATGTCTAAATCCCTTAGATCTGTTAAAATTTTCAAATGCTTCCCTAATCTGTCTTTAATGTGCCATACAAGTCTTTAAATATCTATTTACCTAACTAAAGTATAAGTTCTTAATGGCTGAAAGAGAAAAAATATAAAATAAAATGATCATTTATGTAATATTTGCTGGTATTTTTGAATGTGGACTTTTTTGATTCAAAAATCAAAATAATAATTTTTAAAAATTATGAACGTATTTGATATTTCGAGAGATTTACACGCATATCCCTTAAATTTTTTTTAATAACATATTAAATTCCTTATTATTTTATTTTACAATTTTATCTCCCGAACCTTTCAACAATAATAATTTAGACTTTTTACAAAAATTTTGAGAAATATGTTTTTACTAATTATGATTGTTAAGATGCATATTATTAATGATACATACACACACATATGTATATATATATATATAATTTTTTAAATATATTTATGAATATATGTGTGCGACTAATTTTTTGTTTTTAGAAAATTTGGATAAGTTAAGTTGTAAAATTAAAGAATATGAAAATTAATATATAATTTAAGAAGAATTAAAAGGTATGTATATAAATGCCCCAAAACTTGCTTATATGTTATTTATTATTTTATAATTATTATTGCTATTATTTTACTAATTATTATAATTTTGTTATAATCTAATATAAATTATCAATGCTTATCCATCATTATTATCAAGCGCTATATACTAATTACTAAGTACTTTACGTTGCAAATATATTTGAATATATAGGTATAGGACTATTTATATTTGTTGGCAAATCAATTAAACAATCCAACAATGTAAATGCGTAACTTTCTGTGATTCTTTCTTTTTTAGAGAAATAAAAAAATAACTTTCTGGCCCTGTTTGGCAATGTGCTAAAAATTATGGCTAAAATTACTCATGGCCAAAATTTTAAATTTATTTTAAAAAAACTTTAAAAATTATTTTATATTTTATCTCACACAAATTCCAACATTAAACAATCACTTTATTTCACATCCAACACAATTCTCAATAAATCAATCAATTTTATTTCACATCATACACAATTTTTAATATAACCAACTTACTTTATTTCACATCATACACATTTTTCAAAAATGACTAAAAATTTCAACTACATCTTCTTTTTTTTCCTATTACCAAACAGAGCCTCTGTTCTTCAATTCTGAAATATATTTTTCATAAAGCAAAATATTCTGATATATTGCATTAATTATATTGTCACACTTATCATGCATCCTAATTTAAAATATTATAAAAAATTGAACAGATACTGTCTAGGAATAGTTGTCATTTATGTAAACATTATTGTTGTTAGTATGTCAGTCACCATGAACTGTTATTTTATAATTTCTTTACATACAACTACTATTAGTGTATGTGATATATAATGTATCTTAACTTATAACTTATCTAATAATCTAATATAATTTGTTTACATACAACTATTATTAAAAAGTTAAAATATTAAAAAATACAAAAAAATATTTTTATTAATATTTAAAATTATGTTAAATTCTAATCACAATTAACATATTTTATGTATAGATAATTATATTAAATTAAAATATATATTATTTATGTTTAAAAATAAAGATTGAGTTGAGTTCTCACTTAGGTCGATGTAGCTCAAGCTTAAATCATCGCAATTCAATTTGAGTTTAAATTAGCTGACGTCATCTTTGAGTTGGCCCAAATGTTTTATGGTGTGCGTTTGTATATATATGCATGTCTCTCTGTATGTATATATATATATATATATATATATATCTTGATATGGCTTCATATGGAGTAAAATATTATTTTTTTAACTTCTAATTAACTATTTATCTTACTGCCCTACTTATATATGGCCTTATATTATATATACATATACATGTAAATTTAGATGGCTAATATAAATATTTATAGATATCTATATATATTTATATTTATATGTATACTTTAAATACTAAACTACATTCCTTTACTCTCATCCTTTGAGCATGTTCTATTTAAGCTTCACTTATTGTCAGTTGTCAAGAATGATAGATGTGATGATTGTGATTCTCTTTTTTCTTCTAAAATTAAGCTCTTTGTCTACTTTTATCTCTTCTCATCTCTTATTGATAAAGAATATCACTAGTAATCTTCTACAGACAATCAGTATTCTATCTAATGTGACAACGATAAAGAACAGTAGTAGCAAGTACATAACAGTAACAGTTGCTGTGGAAGTGGCTCCAATAGAGTGCCTCGATTGGTATGTCATTTATATTAAACAATGTCTTTATATCGAGAATGTAGAGATCAACTGTAAAAAGTGAAACTTGATCATCGGAGATGGCATGAATGTCACTATCATCTCAAGCAATAGGAATGTCATCGATGGCTGGGATATGCCTGACGCTGTAACTTTGGGTTAGTTGTAATTTTAATGTGTTTCTTAATATATAATTAAGTTGTAAAAGTACTGATTATTAAAAGGTATTGTTTGCTATATTTAGTATAATTAATCTCATGACAGACTATTAATTACTAATTAATAACTTGTCATGGTAATTTGCATAATTAGCTTTCTTATTAGCCGTTTTAAAATTCACCTCATATAATAATTATTTTAATTATATGTTACAGTAATATTATTTTCGGTGGAAGTGAATTACAAGTGAAAAATGAATTTAGAAATCTAATAAAAAAAATTTAGAAATAAATAAATAAATTATATAATATTGACATGTACACAGAACAATGCTTAATGTTAACCATAAGCCCCGTTTATTTTCTGATTAAAAATTAATCTGAATTAATTTTAACCTGGTATATCACATCACATCTAAAATTTAATATTAAAAATTAATTTTATTTCATATCCTACACACATTACTAAAATAATAACTAACTTATATCACATCCCTCACATATTCTAATATAATAACTAATCTTATATCACATCCATCACATATTCTAACATAATAACTAACTTTATTTCAAATCATTTATAATTTTCAATAAAAAAATATTTCTATTCAAGTTTAATTTTAATCTTACAAATAAGACCAAAATGATATTAAATTTAATAAATTATTATACGTGAATAAATTTATTTACTCTAAAGTTCATCTACAATTAAAGCTCTAAAACAAGTTACTTGTTGAAAAATTTACTTTATAAAATATGTCCTTACACAAATTTTCTTTCAAAAAATAATTAAAGAATATGCTAAAATCATTTATGAATTTTTTTTTTAATTTATAGGCTATTAAAAATTAATTATTATCACAGTTGTTTCCCAATAATATTATAATTTTCCAAATAATAATATTATTTTGAGCTTAATATTATAATTTTCTAAATAATGATCACATTTATATATCTTTATTAAAAATAATATTGGTAGTGAACAAATAGGTTTTTCATTTTTAGCCTTCTTATAAATATAATATTATCATTTTTCCGCTGCCTTCCTGCCTCTCCATTTGATATTATTTTTAATTTTTATTTTGATTAATTTAATGTTTCATATTTTGCCCAGATTATTTTTATGCAAATTTAATATTAGAATTTTTCCAGCACCTCCCTCCCTCTCTACTTCATATTTTGCCCAGATAATTTTTTTATTTTTAATATTTGATATTTTGCTCAAATAATTTTTATTATTTTTAATATTTAATATTTTGATTTTAATAATAGTTTCCACCCAGTATACATTTTTAGTATAATTCCAACTGCCCATCTCTCCTCTCTCTTCTCTTTCTCCAGCTCTTTCTCTTTCTATCAAAAAAACATATGTCAAAAAAATATAACATACATGAATTAATAAGTGTCAAAAATAGATTATTTTACTCTTCTTAATATTTTTAATTAATATTATTTTAAATTTTATTTCTCTCCTCTCTCTCTCTTTGTCCAACTGCCCACCTATTATTTTCTCTTTGTAAAATAAATATCAATTATTCACTTAAAATTAAGGAGCCCATTTTAAAAAAATAGATGTCCAAAAAATACAAAATACAAACAATATATTAAACATATATTTAGTTTTATGCAACTCAATTAAAATAAGAACAATTAACTTTCTCACCATAACTTTCTCGCGCGTGCACCAGATGGGAGGAGAGAGAGAATGGCAGGGGTAAAAAGATAATTTTAAAAAAATTAATTATAAAAAATTTAAAAAGAACCCATTTGATAATTTATTAAAACTCAGAAACCTCGATGTTATAATTTTAAAAATGTGAACCTGTATGATATTAAGCGTTAAACTCAGGGACCTGGACGTAAACACAAAAAACATTAATAGCTTCATTAAAAAAAATTAATAGCTTCGTGTATATATATTTTCTTCTAATTTTTAAATTAAATAGATTAGTATATAGTTTGAGGTTGAGTAAAATCATAAATGCGTTATTTTTATAAAAGTTTATGCAAAACTTTTTTTTTTTGACAAAAGCATGCTTTTATCCATTTTTATTAAAAAAGTAAAATTTTCATAAATTTTTATGAAAATATTTTTTATTAAAAAAAATAATCTACCTTTTTCTTTTATTCAAACTCATCCACATTGTTATTCAAATTACTAAATCAAATTATTTAATTTAAACATTAAAAACTTTATTTAATAAAGAGAAATAAGAGGGACTCGGATGTTATTTATTCCTTGCATAAGAAATTTGTCCCTATTATGAGTTCAAAGTGGACACGTCAAAATGGGCGGCGGCGGCGGAGAAAAAGTGGCCGAAAGTTCGGTGAGAGTTTCAAAGTTCTTCTTTAAATTACACATATTTGCATTTTTACCCTTATAGTGGATTAATCATTAATGTGTGAATCTGTGATACAAACATGACACATGAAACTTTATTATTTATATTTGAATATCAATAATTCGAATTTATAAGTACCACAGTGAATGTGGTTCAATCTATGGTCAACAATTCTAGAACATTATTATGCAACTGTTAACACATAGTTCCAGCGCTGCATCTTAGCTGTACACGTGGGGCTGATGTGGCACCAATTTCTTATTTATTTATTATTCTTGCAGGTCTTAAACCTTGGCCATAAGGGATTGGCCAAACATCGCCCACGATGATTTAAGGTTATCTCCCAGTAACATTGATGATGATGTTTCCCAGCGGTATTGTCGCTGTCAGCCTGCCATGACTGTAATATTTTTGAAACAGTATGCTTCTTTCAGTCACGCGAACTAAGGGCATGCTTCAACCATCACAGACCCCTAAGAAGAATTTCCAATATTAAGAAGTTAAGTTCTTCTTCCATTACTCTCGGCTTCCCCGGTGGCCGACATAGTGGGACCCCTGGTGTAGACTCAGCATTTGTTTATATTTTCCTACTTCGAAAAATCGGGACTGAGCTCCACTATCTCTTGCCTATAAAAACCCTTGAACAAGCTTCTTCTAGGAGGCAGGGAGCTTTGGAGTGTTGGTTGTAATCGCAGGATCTCTTTTATATTAAGAGCTCAAGATAAGAAAGCTCTTTCTCTTTTGTTAGCTCATTGTACTGGTCTTTTCGACTATCCCTTTCTTTTTCTAGTGAAATCATCTCTCGTTGATTGCTCAGTGGATGTAAGGGATTTCTTCTCTGAACCACTTTAAATCTCTGTGTGTTATTCTGGATGTACATTATTCTCTTTTAGGTCTTAATCATTAGGCTTAGTCCTCTACATACTGTTATCTCTCGGAACTCTCTCTCTCTTTTTTGGGATCTCTTACTTTCCACGTCAATAGCAAACATAATTATTGTTTACATAAAAAAATTTAAAATAATTAAAAATTAAGATGCATATACTAAAATGTGTTACGTGAATTATTTTAAATTATTTTAAATACAAATACTTTTGACCAATAGGAGCAGGGCAATCTTATGGCACAAAGGGCTGGAGGGAAGGAGAGTGAGGAATCAGATGTGAATCACCTTGAATTTAATTAACTCTTTTTTTTAATATTTTAATCATGAAATTATTTTAACATGCATGTAAATGAGCATTATTAATAAAATTTTATTAACTAAATTTACAGTTGCAAAAGGATAAGATAATTAAGTTAAAGAAGTAATTAACATAATTTTTTATATGAAAATCTACAAAAAAAACAAAGAAAACTAAAATGTAGATTTCATTAAAGATTATATATTTTTATGTTTATATGCAAAAAAAAAAAGAGAATATAATAAGAAACGAGATACTATAATAAGGAAAATATTTGATAGAAAAGAAAGACCTAATAAAGATCAGGTATATGCCATCTTGACTATCTCAAACAAGCTTTAATAGTTATTTCTGTGACATGCGAATTTTTTCGCCTTGACTCATTATTGAATAGGTCAAATTATAGTATAACAAAATTATACTTGTTTTGAGCTTTGGCTTCTTATTAATCAAATAAAATTATATAATTCAAAAGATAAAAATATTTAAATTATTAATACTTATTACTTTAACTTAATTAAATAAATCATTCGTTATGAATTTGGAGAAAGGTAGGACAGGTGTAAGTACTAAAAGTGGGTCGAGACAAGGTGGGATTGGCGGTACAAGTTATGATTAAAGTGGAGCGGAGTGGTGGGGGAAAGTAAGTATTAGAAGAGTATGATAATAATTAATATATAGAAGAGCAGGTATGAATTTTATTTATTGCTATCTAAACTTACCTTGTGTTATTTCTAAATAAAAATAAAAGTAATTAAATAATAATTTTTTTTATTTTAGCTTATTTTTTTAATGTCTATTAACACAATTATATACTTGTTGTGCTTATTACCGTAACAAAAGGTGGTAACCTAATAGCCTTCTATTTTATCATTTTTGAAAGAATAAATACTATAGTTTTTGGGCATCAATTTATTCTCTAAATATTTTAATTATTTACAATATTATTTAATAAGCTTGCACTAAAATTTTGGTGGACAGGTGCACAAATCAGATTAAATATTAAAAATCTTTGATCAACAGTATATAGTAATTCAAATACCATTACAATTGAATTTATGTGAAAATAGATAGAAATGTACCTAGATGAAACTCACCGTAAGTAATTTGGCAAATACTGCAAAAGAGCCACATAATTTATTCGCAATTCAGTTATTTCAGAGGGCTAAATCGCAAAAATGCCAAAATTAAATGGTTCCCCAGTCTGCGGTCTTCGAGTGAGAGAGAGAGAGAGAGAGAGAGAGAGAGAGAGAGAGAGCGAGAGAGAGAGATGGCAACGTTCGGCGGGACGACGCAGAAGTGTGCGGCGTGCGGGAAGACGGTGTACTTGGTGGATCAGCTCGTCGCCGATAACAGGTTCTTCCACGAAGCGTGCTTCCGGTGCCATCACTGCAAGAGAACGCTCAAGGTCTTCGGTACCTTCTCCCTCTCACCTCTCTTTTATTCTCTTTATTTGCTGCTTTGAATCCGTATTCCATTGTTCCTGCTTTGGGTTTTTTTAGGTTGCTGGTTAGGTTTAGGGATTGGAATGATTGATGGAGTAGTCGGTGATCTAATGGTTGTTGAACCTGGTTTGTAGAGGGATTGTGGTTTCCTTGCGTTTTTTTGTATGCCACTTTTTCATGCATGGATTTGGTGAATTTTTAATGGATGGATTTGGTGACTTTTTCATGCCCATCGTTTGATCTCTCAGATGAATTCCTGTTTAGTCAGCATAATGAAGTGGCTTAGCCTTTTTGATGTCTATTCACTTAAGTGAATCTACCAAACATATTTTTTGATTGAATGAAACCGAATCCAAAAAAATGGCTTCAAGCCATTTTTAAAGTTACGAAGTCGAAACAATCTATTACATGGTTTAAAGCGAAGCCGCTTCACTTCTCCAAAGTCACTTCAAGAGTTGAATTCGATTCTACTTATTCTAAAGCCGAATAGATTGGCAAACAAGGGTGTTACTACTGTCGTGTGGTGAGCTACATCTCCTTCAAAGCTAATTCACATACACCATTGCAACGGTCCAAATCATTTGGGATTACCTGTGTTTACTCTAGAATTTTCAAATTAATCTCAACTATCCATGTGGTGATGGGGAAACCATACAGAACCAAGTTGAACCACCGTTTTCTCAATTAGGCTGAGTCAAGCCGTGATACTCTAACCCTAGTGGGGTTAACCTACCTTTTAAAGGTGATATGCGTTGAACCTCGACATACTATTGGTCACTCCTCTTGAATCCATTCCTGTACTCCCAACCTTGGGGATGGCGTTCTAGTGACCCAAGATTTTTGAGTTTAATTGTTGAAGTCACCGACGATCTTTACTACTCATGCTTGCTAGGTCAACACTACAAACTTTGCTGACTTTGCGTATGATCCCCTTAGTGAATATGGCGTACTCTCCTAACAACTTCCCCTCACTAGGTGCACAGAGTAGGCTAGCAATAGGTTATTATTGTCATATTTTTTATTGGGGCCCTACTAAAATTTTTGATCACCTAACACCTCTAGCAGAGCAGTGATCTGCAGTGGAAGCAGGGTCATAATCTTTTCTTAACCTTATTAGAGAGTAAAATCTCAGATTGTGATGCATAGCACATTGCTGCAGATTTATCTATTTTGGTGTTGAATTTTGGGCTTAATGGTGCAGCTTGGCAACTATAGCTCCTTTGAGGGTGTTCTCTACTGCAAGCCTCATTATGACCAGCTTTTAAAAGTGACTGGCAGTTTGAATAAAAGCTTTGAAGGTAAATAAAACCTTTTTTGTTCATGCTCTCCAAATAGTTACTTGCATGGTCAATATTGTTTTCATAATTTTGGTATAGGTGCTCCAAGATATGCTATGACAGAACGCTACAGTGATCGTGAGGTACTGCTTTTTGATGTTTTTGTGTTAAAATTTAAAGTTCTTTAAAGATCTAATTCCTCGATATGCATATTTTACACAATATTTAATGGACTAATATAGAATTATGTATCATATAGGGCTGTTCAAACAACAGAATTTCAAGTTTGTTTGTTGGGACTCAAGACAAGTGTGTTGTGTGCAAGAAAACTGTGTACCCAATTGAAAAGGTATGCTTATTTTCCCTTGGTAATTGCAACAAAATGTAAGTAGCAAAATATCTATAAGATTAGTTTAGTGGTTTGATGCTCAGATAGATGAGTGCTCACGATAGAGTGGATTGTGTTTGAAATAATTGCTTTCGAAAATGGTGGGCATGTCACCTATAGAGATAAGCGGTGCTTGAGATGTATTTTTTCTATATTCATCATCGACCTAGGCCCTACACATATATTTGATGGGGTCCAATAGACACATGACCTTAACACTGTTAAATTTGAAGTAAGTTTATGCAGTTTGGAAAGAGAACTTTAAAACTATTGTTGGACTAATGCATTTTTATTTTTAGCTATTTTTATACAATAGGGTAACAGTTAACTTGTTTTCAGCTCCAGAATTACTCTTCAATTCCATGAAAAACTTCAGGAGTGTAGATGAATAGACTTTGTTGCTATCAAAGGCCTTATTTATCTATCCTATTTTATTATCAAGTCGAACATGTGTCAAGATGGAGGTACTCGTGTCCGCAAAAATGAATATTAGGAGGGTATTGCTTTTTTTTAAAGATTACTGATGCTCAAAATAGTAGAAAATAACATGTGAAGAGAATTATGTTATGCGCTGCTATTGTGTTGTATAAAGAATACCGATATTCAAAACTATTCTATGGCAGTGCATTGCCAATTAGTCCAGAGAAATCAAGTTAATAGCTAAATGAACAGATTTTAGATGTGTAATAGTATAAAACTAATTGACATTCATAATATTTTATTAAAGCTTAAAATTTTTATATTGTTAAATAGTTATGTAGGATTAGTTTCCTTCGAGTTTTAAAATCTTAGTTTGGAGATAACGTGGTTCCAAAGAAGAAGTAGAAACATGATAAAATATTTGATGAAATTTTCTGTCAATGTGCTTATCATTTTAAACAGACATACTTCATATTGACTTAAAGCCCTACTCTAAAATGGGTTGTCGCAAATCTCAATAGCTTAATTGCAAGAGTGTCAATTTGTGGTTTCACTGTTCTCGGGTTTGGCCTGAATTCAATTCTACCAGAAAAGGTCATCCCAAACCTAACTTGAACTCTCTCAAAAAAAAAAAAAAAAAACAACTTGAAAATTATTTCAGCTTAGATTCACCATCTCAATCTCAACTTGCTTGGGTTTGGGCCAATCCTAGACCAAACCCCTAATATTATCTGAGATGTATAGATCCTTTTTGATTTAACGTATTATAGTGTACAAGAGAGATTTTACTAAAGATAAGTGCTAAAATTGTGTGGTTAAGCGCCGAATTCGCCACAAATTAAATTCAAAACTTAATTGAAAAAATGGTGCTATCGTTTATCACTTCTTTTACACTTCAGTGAGGATCAATTTTCTTGTTTGCTCAGAGATGAACATGCAATAGACTAAATTTTTTTGAAAATGATTCTTTAATGTTAATCATGTTGACACTTGAACCTGAAAATTTGGACTCTGCTTTATGTCTTGTCCAACCAGGAGACCCTTGCTCAATTCTACTCGGTTTCTTTGTCAGTGATGGTTCTTTTACTTTCAGGTAGCAGTTGATGGAAACTCGTTTCACAGACCATGCTTCAAGTGCTTCCATGGAGGGTGCACCATCAGCCCTTCAAATTACATTGCTCATGATGGCAAGCTCTACTGCAGGCATCATCACAGCCAGCTCTTTAAGACCAAAGGAAACTTCAGCCAGCTTGAGCACAAGCATGAAGAAGTCAGAGCCCGCGTGAAGATCCCACTTCCTGATGACGAGATTGTTAACCACGCAGCTGAAAATGGCATAGAAATCGCTTGATTCAATTCTAAGAGAGCGTTTGGTTCATTGTTATCTTGGTGTTATGTCATGTAATCTAGATGTCATGACATCTAGATATCATCTTTTTTACAGAGTTGGTGACAAAGAGCTTGCAAATTTGTCGAGTTTGATTAGCGGTGTCATCCGGATGAAGATTCCATATATTCTAAGGATATAGAGTTGTGTAATAAAAGAGGTGATATTTCTAGTATGTGTAGTTGTTCTCTTCCAGCCAGTGAAATTCAACTTGTATTTCTATATTATCTTGTGTGAAATAAAAGGTATGATAGCTCTGTTCTATGGGATTTTGTAGTTCTTTTTACCTGTTTAGTCTCAAGACTATTTTGGTCATGTATAAGAGGACCTGTTTTATTACAGACCAAAACCTGATTCTCAGAAGCTTATTCTAATTGTATGCATATAAACCAACAATGATGGGTTTTGTTGTGATAATTGATGATAGAGATAATTATATGCACAAAAACATATAGATTTATGAGGTTGTTAATCCTGAAATTTGCTCTCTGATCTAGTTTGTACCAAATACCTGCTCCCAATTTACAGATCATACTTGGGGCCAATTTGGCAATAACTTCAAAATATTAATAAAGTATTTAAATTTTTAAGTATCTTCAATTTTTGAAGTAGTTTAAATTTTAAGATACTTTTCAAGCAGATTATATTTTAAGTAGTTTAAAGAGATTTTTGGGAATCTAAAGGTTTTAAGAAGCTGAAAATAGCTTAAATTCTTTTAGTGTGTAAAATAGCATTTAGAAGAGTTTTAGGCTCAAATAATTTAAAAATATTAAGGGGGCGTTTGATTCATTGTTATTTTGATGTTATATTATATTATCTAGAGAAATCAATTATTTAGTTTAATGACATTTATAAATAATCTTAGATTATAAAATTATTAGTTAAAAGATGACATGTAAATGTCATGACATCTAGATTACATAACATAATATTAAGGCTTCGTTTAGTTGGAGTCAGATTTTTTACCCAACACAAATTTCAACTATAAAAATTAACTTTATTTCACATCTAATACAAATATGAATATTACAATTTAAAATATTTCACATTTTACACACTTTATAATATTAAAATAAATTTCTCTTTCATTAAATTTAAAAAATAAAATATTTTTTTTCTCTTGTCTAAAAAAAAGCTCGAACCAAATGAGACCCAGGCGTTTGGCTCAATGTTATCTTGACGTTATGTAATGTTATTTAGATAAAACAATTGTTTGATTTAATGATATTTATAAATAATTTTCTATTAGATTATAAAATTATTAATCAAAAGATGACATTTAAATGTCATGACATCTAGACTACATAACATAACACTAAAATAACAACGAACCAAACGCCCCCTAAGTTATATGAACACAACATTGCTATTTGAAAGTGTTTTAAATCTAAGCAGCTTAAATTTAAGTTTAAATTGTTTTTAAATAGACCCTTGGTTGAGAACATATACGTGCTCCGCTACCTGTTGTTGATTAGTGGATTTATGCTAGATTGGATGATGCCTGCTTTAATGAAGTTTGTTCACAACTTCGCAAATGATGGTCTAAATTGCTTTGTTTTCGCTTAAAAGACCACATACCTTTCGGCTAGTTGCCACGTAGATCACAAGTCTATCTTTCACAAATTGTAGGCCTACATATAACTTGTACTTTCTCGCATCTAGACGTACAATTAACATCTACTCAAAGCTTCATAATTTTGTTTCTTGATAATGATTTATTTTAAAGCCACTAGCTCTTGATGTGTCATGGCTTTCCCTTAATATAAGGTTTTTTATATAAAAATTTCGTCTTCTCTTATTGCTTTCGCTGTCCCATCTCCTCGTTATTATGGTCTCACTATATACTCAAGCAATGAGAGAAAGTCTACAGTTATAGTAGACTAAGGCTCTGTTTGGTAATAAGAAAAAAAAGAAGATTTGGTTGGAATTTATAGTGATTTTTGAAAAGTGTGTATGATGTGAAATAAAGTAAGTTTGTTATATTAAAAATTGTGTATGATGTGAAATAAAGTTGATTGATTTATTGAGAATTGTGTTTGATGTGAAATAAAGTGATTGTTTAATGTTGGAATTTGTGTGAGATAAGATATAAAATAATTTTTAAAATTTTTTTAAAATAAATTTAAGATTTTGACCATGAGTAATTTTAGCCATGATTTTTAGTTCATTGCCAAATAGAGCCTAAGACCCTTCGATTTGCTAGCAAAAACACTTATATGTTCATCTTGAACGAGCAGTGGCAATAAATTTTCATCGTGAATGAAATGTAAGAAGAGAGAAGATGTAGAATTTTTTTTTAGAGAAGATGTAGATATTATAGATATACTATTTAGGCAGTTAATCATAACTTAAATGGAGTTTGTATAATACATTGAAGTTAAAAATAAATAGAAATTTTAAAATACAATAAATAATCATATATGAGATGTATAATTTGAATTAAGCTTAATTTTTTAATTTTTTTTTCTGTTTGAAATATTACTTACATGTGATGTATACAAAATATACATTTTTGACTAAATTTATTTGTATTATATATATTTTTATATATTAATTTTTTAAATATATTATATATAATGTAATAAATATGCATAAAGTAATTTAATAAATTTAGTAAAAATTTAGCTGCATTATTATATCCATATTGAATTGATTACCAATTAAATTGATTTTATTTAAATTTAGGCAGTTAATCATAACTTAAATGGAGTTTGTATAATACATTGAAGTAAAAAATAAATAGAAATTTTAAAGAGACATTTATACGGTAGACACAGAAATTAGGCTAATTTACGGATTTCAACATAAATCGCAAAATATTACAGATATCACATCTAAAACAGCTATTTTTTTTTCCACATCCTGCAGTAAATTTTATCAGAAAATTTAATAATAGTTAAATATCAGAAAAGTCTAATGCTCAATCGTGATGCCCGCGTAAGAAGAAGATGCTAATAATAGAGTGATGCTCGCGTGAATACATTATCGCCTCGCGTGAATATACTACCGTCAGAATCAATGCAGCTTTGTGATGCCCTTACATAAAGGTCGATGGTTAAACGATGTGATCAATAGCTGAGATTTTATTGAAATTTAATTATGATTAAATCTTCTAATAGAATTTATCGCAAGATGTGAAAAATGAAAAAAAAAATAGCTGTTTTAGATGTGATATCTATAATATTTTGAGATTTATGGTGAAATCCATAAATTAGCTTAATTTTTGTGTCCACCACGTAAATGCCTCAATTTTAAAATACAATAAATAATCATATATGAGATGTATAATTTGAATTAAGCTTAATTTTATTTTTCTGTTTGAAATATTAATTACATGTGATGTATACAAAATATAATTTTTTGAGTAAATTTATTTGTATTATATATATTTGTATATATTATTTTTTTAAATATATTATATATAATGTAATAAATATGCATAAAGTAATTTAATAAATTTAGTAAAAATTTGGCTGCATTAATTACCAATTAAATTGATTTTATTTAAAATAAATTAATTTTGAGTTATAAAAGCATTATGCCAGAATTTGAACCGAGGAAGTGCGAGCCTCGGCAGCCCCGTTGGCGGAAATTTACAAATTCACTCCCTAGTTAGTTTATATTTACTAAAGCCCCCTTAAAGCGGCGGGCACCGGAGCACCACCTTCTCGAAGGGCTAGGGTTGTCAAGATCACGAAGGAGGGAGTCGCGGCGCTTCATGGCGTGAGTACGGAGACGAATGGCAACTAGGGTTCCGAAGAAGCGTCGTTCTCCGTCGCCGGATCGCGAAGGCATGTTCCGCGGCATGAACGTCTTCCTCGTCCCCGAGGGCATCCAATCCCGAAGACTTCAGGTTTTCTCTTTATGCCCATGTTTAAGATTTGATGATATTCTTCCTCTGAGGTCTGATAGTTTATTGGGAGATTTACATGAATGCCATACCTGAGTTTTTTATATATTATAGTACTTAAATGTTATGCCTAACACTATTTATCTTTGTTTGAAAATAAGATATGTTATTCCCTTGTGTCTATTGCATTAGAGTATGAACACCAGAGTTTTAACGTCAATTATTCACTTAAATGAGTAAGCTTTAGGGGGCATTTGGGTTGGGGGTTGGATAAGCTAACCCAGGGTAGTTTACCCCCATTAATAACTTATCCCAATTGGGATAAGTTATTTAACCCAGATTTGTGTTTGGATAATAATATAGGATAACTTAGTTTTCTATTTGGCAGTAACAACTTAACCCAGGGTAACAAACATAAGAAGATGATAAATAGAACTAAGTAACAAATTTCTAACATGATTTAATTAATAAGTTGTTACAGAAATTGCTTATTCTACCATATATAATTATCATTAATTCTTACTGAATTAAGTGCATGATCTAATTAATAAGTTGTCAAATAATATAAAAATAGTATAATATTTAAGATGAAAAGTAAAAAAAATAAAGTTACAAATGTTCATGTAAGTCAACATTTTCCCGAAAGCGATCATCATTAATTTATTTATCCCATCAACAAATAAGTTATAATTAGTAATGATCATAAAAAGTTAGTAAAATGCCTTAATAATAAATGTATAACACAAATTAACTTGGTTTCTCTATAATTGTTCGATGATGTCTGTTTGAATAATCTCCTCTTTGTTGTTCACTTATTGATATATGAGTTATCGGGTCTTCATCTTCTTCCACATCACCGAAATTCTCATTATGCTCTATGTCAGCCTTATGCATGTTAAAATACATGTCATGATTATGATACCTGCCAATATAATTATACAAGATACATGCAAGTACAATATTAGCTTTTATACTAAAAGAGAATGGTTTTATATCAGTTAACACTTTGAATCGTTTCTTTAATATACCAAATATGTGCTCAACTATATTTCTGAGTTGAGCATGTCTATGATTATATAGCTCCTGTGGGGACTCATATCTTTGTTGTGTACAATTACAAAATTACTCAGATGATACTGAATGTGATGTATTGGTGCCAAAAGCTTATCGGTATTAGCATATTCGGAATCAATCATATCTTTGTTGTGTACAATTACAAAACTACTCAAATGATACTGAATGTGACGTATTGGTGCCAAAAGCTTATCGTTATTAGCATATTCAGAATCAATCAAGTACATCTTTTCTGATGTGTTCAAAAAATGAGAAAAATTATTATTACATCAAGGAAAATACATAAAATATTATTTAAGTTAGCTTATCTTGTAGTATTGAAAAATCATTATACTCAATTGCCTATTTAAGAACACGTATGTCAGCAATCGATCCTTTCCATCAATTTGCAATAAATACAAATTATTGATCAAAAGAGACAGCAACTATAACATTCTGTGATATAATTTTTTTTTAATATCGATTTTACTTACAAATAGAAATTATTGTAGAAGCATGTGTCCTGTCAATAGCACCAAACATATCTTAAAAATATGAATGAAAATATGAGTTATTTCAAATGTGGGGATGACATGGGATGCTTACATATGAATGTATAATGAAATCATCTTTTAATATCAGTATGTCTTGTAGGACTTGTCTAAAGTTACAATTAATGGTCTTTAGTGAGTGTTAAAATATTCACACACCGTGATAACTATCAGCCTGTGCAATGATTCTCGCAAAAAACTGCAATTGTTCTGCAGCTGGCATGAATCAAGTCTCTTAGGATACCGCGGTCTACTAACATGTCTTTTAATTTAATGAAAACTTGCGCAAACATACAAAAACAGTTGTATGCTCAGATGTCATGATCATTCAAGATGTCATGATCATTCAAGATCTCATGAACATACAAATTACCAAGATATAATCTATCATATATGACTCAAGAGACTCTTGAATTTAATTGATCTAATTTAGCAAATTCGTGGATTATTTCTAATAATGCTGCCTCTTCATCCGAGGTTATTATGAAATTTATAATCTTGCTGCATAAAATTAGCTAATATTCATTTGTAATGTAATATAAAAAATAATATTTGATGACAGAACTTATAGTGTACTTATTCTTAATCAGCTAAACACTAACATATTTTATTGCTTTAACAACATGATACATTAATAATAGTTCAAATCATAATTAAATAATAGCCACACAAAATTGTTATCAATAACAATAAAGATAAACCAAAGTAAAGTTACTGGGCAGAACAATTATTTCTGGCGATATGATGGAAACAATGAAAAGAAGCTAGAAAAGGGGGGAGGATCAAATGACAGGTTTAGTCTATTAGTTAATATTGACATTCATCCAAATTGAGCATATCGCATAATAGTTATTACAAGCCAGGTTTCTAAACTAGACTTATCCAACATCATGAACACTATATCATTGTTAGGAGTTTTATTAAATGCATTTATCATCGCACAAAGAGTAGTATTTACTAGGTTTTGCATAGATGCTAACTTCTTCATAGCATCCTCCACAGTGTACAGTATTGCGTACTGCATTGCTTGTAGAACAATACTTATTTTGTTTTTTGCTTTATTCAACAATGACTTTGCATCTTCCTTAATAAATTTTTTCTGTCACCTAGGTTGCTTAGAAGCTTCAGTAGCATACTTACCTCCGCTTAAAAAAGAAGGTTCACATTGTATGTCATTATCTTCAACAAAAATATAATTCTTAATAAAATTTGAACCTTCTTCATGACCTGTGTAAGACCCAAATCTTGGTTATCATCACTATTCTTGTTTCCATGAATATTACACTCCATCTCCGGAGACTCGATCATTGAGACGTAGTTCACGAAGGACATGGCGTAATTTCCTAATGCGTAAGGGATGTTTGTTTGTAAGGTTAAATTTAAGAAGGTTAAAATTAAATTTGGATAGAGATATTTTTTTATTGAAGGTTGTGAATGATTTGAAATAAAGTTAGTTATTATGTTGAGATATGTGAGGGATGTGATATAAAGTTAGTTATTATATTGGGATATGTGAGGGATGTGATATAAGTTAGTTATTGTTTTAGTAATATGTGTGGGATGTGAAATAAAGTTAATTTTTAATATTAAATTTTATGTGTGATGTGATATGCCAGGTTAAAATTAAATCAGGTTAATTCTAAACTTAAAAACAAACGGGGCCAGTATTCTTGATTAACTCCCTAATTGCTTCATAATGCTTGAAGGGTTTTCTTCTTAATTTATATTCTGGGTAAACTTACAAAAAATTAAAACTATAAGTTGAAGGAACATAAAAGTTTACTTATCAAAAATGATAGATAGTTGTTAATCACATTTGAAAAATTTTGTCCCATAGATCGTCAGTGGCATTTGGTATGTTTTTAATCGGATCTCAGCCCCATCCACTCCGCTGAACAAGTTTTTAGTACTTTCTATATATTTTTTTAAAGTTTTTCATACATCTTTAAGTTGAAATTTTTTAGTACCTATCTGGGTGTTGTAGGCTTTAGATATTTCAGTTCATGCCATTGACATTGGATTTTCATTAATATCTCCATTATTGTGTTTTTTAGTAATTATTAAAATTAAAATATCCCTTTTTTCATCAGAGTAATTTAAATTTCTTGTTTTCCTACTCACTTTTGGATTTAAATGATTGGCCTGTACAACTTTATTTGTTTGCTGTACTTTTTCGTCTATAGATATAGTTGATGAAGATTTCCTAATTGATAGCTTATTCTAATCTGTGCATCTAAATTTGAAGTTCATATTGCTTAATACAAATAATAGAAAATATAGTCCTGGCCAGTAAAATAATAAAGAACATAATCATTTATTAGAAGCTCAGAATTAGAGCTCATCATTATCTTTGCATAATTTATGTTTAAAGTGGGCTCAGTATTGTGTCTATCAGCTGTGATACTTTGGATCGACAAAAGGCATAACATTCCAATGTATAGTTCTCCACTATGATACCAAGAGTAGCTGACATCATAACCTCAAATGAGATTAAAAATTTGTCAAAATTAGATTTTTTTTTTGAAATAGTGAATTCATCGTTGCCCATATTTTTTTTGAGGGATGAAAGATTTGAAAAAAATTTATTAAACTGTATGCCTGTAGTTTTTTAAAAAATTCTGAGCATGTAAGTCGTCCAGTATGATAAATGAATACCCGATTGGATGACTCAGTTTTCGGCAATTTCATTTAACTCCTAATCATTACTAACCATATTACTCTTAAATGACCAGCTTTAAAGTATGAATCATAAAAAAAATTTCTAGCAATTATATATACAAATATTATTTTATATTTTTGTGAAATATAATAGAACTAAGCAATAGATCAACAAAAATAATATGGTTTGAATAAGTGCAAGTATCCGAGAATATGGAACCACAAAAACAAATGAATAGCCAAATACTGAAGAACCACATTAACATATTGGACTTAACAATTAAATAATGAAACAAATTCAGCAAAAATATTATGATATGAGCAAGCGTAGCATCTGAACATATAAATTAGTGTAGTATCTGTTCGTGTAAGTAATATGAGTTAAGTGTAGTATCTGAGGATATGATATTAATTAGGAGTTGGGAATAATTAGACATAATATAGAGGAAAGGTAGCTAGTAATCAAGGTAGCAAGCAACCAACTAAGAATAATTATATAATAAAATAAGAATGAAATAATAAAAGTAACATAAAAAAAGATCATAAGCATTAATTTTCGGCGGCTCTTGCGCGGCCGACCTCGCAACCGGTGAGGGCTCCCCTGCGGAGGTGTCGGGCAAGGTTGCCTGGGCCTCTTCGGAGGCGAGACGAAGCCAGCTCTCCGCCATTAACCCATCAATGTACATGGGGAAGCTTCCCTTGGGATAGGCAGGGTAAGGGCACTCTGTCGGTTTTAACCAAATAGCCTGTTAGGGTTGGCAAGAAGGTAACATTTCTATGGCCTTGATCATCTCTGTAGATTTCTCCTTGTCCGCTATACCAGAGAATTTCTATGTTGGCTAAGGACTCATAGGTTGTCTCGTACTTGATGGTGCGTTTGCTGCTGTTTCCATAAAGCTTCATGTGGATGTCACAGGTTCAAACTTCTTGCCCGGAAACCCACTGTGTATGACTTCTCAAACGTCTCTTCTCAAAGTTTAAACTATAGCGCATGACAAGAAATTGTAAACTGGATGATGTAAGGGAACAAAATATTCCATTTCAAATATAGCTTGCCAGGTATAATGTATACGTATTTTTTATGTTCACAATGCAAGTGCGCACATTTAGATGTCTAGTAAAAATCCTTAGTTTACTATGGCATGCATGTAAATCTGCCTTTTAGTTATGCCTCCTAAACCCTCTTACATGCTAGGCTGTTTGTTTTCCCCCTTTTGAACATTTCCTTAAAATCATTCAAAGTGATCTTTTTGCTGCAGGTTTTGAACTTTGACTTTGGCCAACACAGTTCTATTTACATACATTAGGTGCGATTAGGTTTGTCTGTAAAAGCATAGACTATCCTATTAATCACATTGATAATTTATGTCAAAGTTCAAAATTGGCATTTGTTTCTTTCATGCTTACTGTTATTTTTGGAGATTTAGGCCAGTATCATGCTTTATGGTCTTGCTGCTGTTTGATTTTCTCCCAATAATTTATCTGTAGACTAATATGTAAGTTTGCTACTTTCAGATTCTTGCCCAGAATATTGTAGTAGAATATAACATGTTTCATGCTTTATGTTCTTGCTCATGATGTGGAATGAATCATTTTGATCTGATTTGGTTTCTGACTTCAACCTAAAATGGAAATGGTCCAGGCTAATGTCTGAAAGAGATTATTCTGTTAATCATGTGGATAATTTATACTGAATTTCGAAATTTTATTTGCTGCTTCCAAACTGTCAAATATTTGTGTAATTTTAGGCTATAGAGTTATTTCTCACTTGCTGTTCTAGTTGCTAATTCTTTATTTTCAACCGTTATTCTTTTATTTACTATTAGTATTTTTCCAGTGCAGGACACGAAATGTTTCACAAAATACATACATTTATTATAAAATATAAATAAAAATTGTAAATTATATATTTAATTTTTTTACATACATTTTAAATAATGTAAATTGTATACTTATTATAAATAATTTTAACTAATTTATGTACAATAAATCATCAATGTGACTATTTATAACTAATTTATATTTAATCATTTACACATAAATAATAATTTTTAATGAAATTGTAAAATTTACAACTAGTTTACATGTAAAATTTACAACTAATTTATAATTTATATACTATTAAAATATAAATTTACAATTTACAATTCAACTTAATATAACTAATTTACAATTTTAATTCATTAATTCATTTACATACATACATTTATTATTTATTTTACATTTATTTAACTTATATTTATATATTAACTTATACAAAATAACTTAATGAAATTTAATGATTAAATAATGTAAATTGTATACTTAATATAAATATTTATAACTAATTTAAAACTTAAATATTGATTGAGATTAAAAAGAATGAATTAACTTTAATTTATCTCGACTTACAATCAATATTTCAATTCATAATTAAAACTTAATGCAAGTAAACTCAAGTAAAATTTAAAGATTTAAATTTTAAATTTAATTTTGAATTTTGAAAGTTTAAAATATTAAAATATTAGTAAAACTAAAATAAAAGTTTAAAAATTAATAAAACAGAATTAATTTTTAAAATTAATAGTTATTGAGAATCTTATTATTAAATAATAATAATTATTAAATTAAAATTAAATGGTACATAAACTAAATTTATTATTTATATGTAAAATTTTTAATTTAATAATAGAGTTGATCTGTTTATTTATTATCTTACTTGCGTTTCAATATATGTATAATATATATTATCTAATTAATAATTAAAAAAGATAAATATAATGAACTTGATTAAACTTTAAAATTAATTTTAAATTTAAAAAGTTAATCAATTTGAATCAATTAAATTCTCCTTATAATTGAAAAGTTTAATTTATAATTAATCGGTTGAAATTGACTTTAAGATTTTAATTTTTGAAAATTTCATGACTTTTAAATTATATTTGAAAAAATAAAAAGTAAAAAATAAAAAATAAAAATGTAAAAGTTATTTTTTCAAATTATATGATATAGGGTTTAAACGTTATTTTATTATTGATATTGTTGTTTAAAATATTTATAAAATTTAATTGTTAGTATCAATTTTAATAAAATTTTTGAAGCTTTGTCAAATTAACTATTGCGCATTATCATCTAAACTTAAAATTCACTCTTAACTCGCTCATATTTTACTTGATTGAAATTCGATTTATTTATTTTTATCTAAAATTAATTGAATCATAATTAAATTAATTCAATTAAAATATATATATTTGTCTTTTTATTTGTTAATATATAAAAATTAAAATATAATATGCATTATTATATGTAATATAAATTAATTTATTTTGTTATATAAATAAAGTTATTATTAGATTATATTTTTAATGTTTTATGGAGAAGAGAGAGATTGTTGAGAGGAGAAAGGGGAGAGAGAGAGAGGGGGAGGCAGTGGGCAGCAGGAGAGAGAGAGTGAGTGAGCAGAGAGAGGAGAGAGGGGCGGTGAGAGAGAGTGTAGAGAGAGGAGAGAGGATTGCGGGGAGAGAGCAGGGATAGAGAGAGGGCAGAGAGAGAAGAGAGGGACAGCAGGAGAGTGCAGAGAGAGGGGCGGCGGGAGAGAGAGTAGAGAGAGGAGAGTAGGGCGGCGAGAGGGAGTGGAGATAGATAGATAGATAGATAGAGAGAGAGAGAGAGAGAGAGAGGAGCGGTGGCGGGAGAGAGTAGAGAGAGGAGAGAGATAAGAGTGGGCAAAAATCAAAAATCATATAAGTTAGCATGGCAAAAATGAAAATCAGAAAATTCAGCAGCTTATAGGACCATTTTTAATATTATAGTATAGGATAGGGTAGTAAGAAACAGTTTACCTGTTGGCAAAGCTTACTTGCTTTATTCTGAGATATATGCCTTTTTGTATTTCTATTTTCAGTCTTTTTTGAATGAGCATTATTGAATATTCCTTTAATTATTTTTCATACTAGGTATGGAAACAGAAGCTGCTGCAGATGGGAGCTAAAGTTGAAGCAACCTTTTCAAATGATATTTCTCACATATTTGCAAAAGACTTGGACACAGTTCATCAGAATATTAATAATGTGAAATTGAAAAATTTTGAAGGAGTAAGCTCTTTCATTCTTAATTTAGCTTTACCTTTTGTCTTCATTTTGTTTTCTTCAATTTCAAGTGTTGCACTATGTTGTAAATACAGTAAGAGTATATATATTTTTTTCCACGACATAACAAAATAAATTTTATTTTTCAGGATGTAAAAACAGAAAATTCTTTTATATTTTTTTTCCATGACATGAAACATGAACTTATATTTTACAAAGCATTATGTATTGTAAAAAGAAAAAAAATGAATGTTGTGCATTTACATAAGAAGAAAATTCATGGCCTAGGGATTTTTCCCTCTTTCCCTTCTATGCACTACTCTACTTTGAGTACATGATGGACACTGCTGATATTGCTTCATATCTTCTTTTTTTTTTCTTATAAAGAATTGTACTCTCTTGTTCTTGTCTGCAAAAAATGAAGCGTAATGATGCCATGGGGGATCGACAACATACTCCTCTCCTTGAGGTTCTTTCTCTCGAATATCTTCCTTATTGTAGGTGTTAATGATTAAATCTTTTTGTGGGATTGATTCATATAGTGACTCGACTTTACACAAATAAAACAAGTGACCACTAGTTTTGGAGGTAGAGACACTTGTAGTATCCTTCCCTTTTAGGTCAGTGGTCATAGTAGTACCACCATTCTTAGGCACTAAAGACTTTATTTGAGTAGTGTTCTTTGGAATGTCCCTAGTATTGGACTTGAATTTCTTTAAGAAAGAAGACTTAAGGTATTATTTGAAATCAAGAGTGCACTGAAATGTCTCTTTTAAGAGAATACACTTGGTGAGACATCATTTCAGTCAAGTCAAAGATCTATCCTGAATTGTGCTATGGTACCTCGGGCATTCTTTAGGATGCCCACATCGAGCCAACAATTCATTGAATTGTGACATATGGTTAGCTACACTCATAGTACGTTGCCTTAAAGTTGCCAATTCTTCTAGGAGCCACAACTAATTGAATTGTGACATATGGTTAGCTAACTCATAGTACCCTGCCTTAAAGTTGCCCATTCTTTTAGGAGCTTGTCTTGATAAGTGAGAGATATTTGAATTTGCGGACTCTTTTATCTCCTCCCAACCATTGATAGGTAGTTGACTAAATCTCTGGTACATTCTCTCCTAATTGACCAGAATGTTTTAGCATGCTTGACTAATTTTATACGGGTGAACCTTGCATGGTTTCTTTCTAATATGGGTTGCCAATCTAAGTACTTGTCAGTATCAAGTAGCCAGTCAATAAATTTTTTGAGATCTGAATGACCATCAAGTGATGGTGGATTAATCTTCACCTTATGGGTTAAGATTGATATTAGGATTGTGATCATGATTGTGAGGCCTGGGAGGATCCATATCATATTCAAAGTGCCTAAAGGTATGACCATAATAGGGATCCTGACAAAAATGCAGGTGTGGAGTAAGTATCTACGGTAGTCTCTCCACAAGTGACATATCCTTCATAAGGTCCATCACACCAGCGTAAAAGTCGTTCCCATTGTGTAGGTCGGGGAAATTCCCCAGTATAATCTACTGATGGTCTATTCGTGCTTCATAAAAGAGAGCATCTTTATCTAAGGCCAATTCTAATGCAACCTTTGGCCTTTTTGGAGCATGTTGGGAAGATGAACCTTATTCAAGGTTCCTTTCGGATGTCAAGGCATCAACTTGGCGATTTAACTCATCTAACTGGTGTTCAGTATTCATAGACATCCCCTTTAATTGTTCTTGGACTTTAGGTAAGATTTTATCTCGTTGCTGTTTATGTTTACCTCCTATTTTTTGATTGCATACTGCAAAGTGGTAAATGCCACGTGCATTAGCCATGTTTTCTTCTTGTCGGTTCAAACCAAATGTGTTCATCAAGATCTTCTCCATGGGGTGATAGGGTTTCTTGGTGATGACCATCATGCCAAAATTCATCTGCATAAATGTGGTCATTCTCATTTACTAGTAGGCAAAGTTGTTGCCATCAAAGAATGGCGGATGATGAATTTTCTGTCGCTTTGTCTCTACATGCTATAGTGTTGCTCTATCTCTACATGCTATAGTACTTCTCGGATTTTAAGTCGAATGTAGAAGTTTGTGCTCTGATACTAACTATAGGATTAATGGCGTTTAGACGTGTCTAGGGGGGCGAGTAGATGAATATAAAAAAAAATTTAAAAAATATTTTACACTCATAATAATGAGAAAAATAAATATTCAAAATATAATCACACAAATAGAGATAATAGTACCCAGAAAAGCACAAAAGAATTTACGTAGTTCAACACACCCAGTGCCTATATTCATAAACTGTTTCACTCAGAGACTAAAATCTTTCGTTATCACATAAAAAAACAAGATTCCAATATTTTACTCAGAAATTCTCACACATAGGCTCATATTTTAATTTACTTTGGCTCTCCTCACACTACCAAGATATGGTCATGAGGTTGGTTGCTTAAACTAAATTTAAATAATATAAATAAGCCTAAGACCTGAATGCAATCGAATTCAACATACACTCCATGAACATATGAAGAAAGCTAGAACCTGAACGCCATTGAATCAAACATAGCCTCGATGCCATGGAGCATGCATACATGCAACCATGTAAGAACAAAATACCATGCATCATGTTTCATAATTATGCCAAGGCAAAAATAAATATGCAAACCAGAGGAGACCTCAACTAATTTAATTAAATCAAGGATTAGTTTGCTGTCACAGAAAATTATGAAATATTTAGTGTCTATTGTGAAAGCTCATGAATTCAAAGAAATTTCAATGTGAATAGGACTTTCAAATGTACTAGTGGATTAAGTCTATTACTTGTAACTAGATTAATTAAAAGCATGAGTTCACTCCTTTATAAAAGCTTGGGAAAACATCAGGGAAACAAGAAATAGAATTATTCAAGAAAATAACATGAAATAATTAGAGAATCGTCAAGCAAACATATAGTTAGATCTGAAACAATAAATAAGGAGTCTGATTTGAATTTTGAAGCAAGCTATTGTTTGCATATCCATAGAATAAACCAATAACTAGAAGTGATATTGATGCGGAGCAAATCGATGATAATGCAGTTATAGAGATCAACAAATTATATATAGCAGAATATTCACAAATTAATGTTAAAATTTTATGATTCAATTTGTAATGATTGAGTAATTAATTAAATCTGCAAAACTAATTTCTTTTAAAATTTTAAATAAATTAGATCGAAGGCAATTGAAAAATTAACAACTCAAATTAAGGCGCAATTTGGTTTTCAACAAATTAGAAATAGGGAACAGAATTATAGGTTCTCACAATATTTAACCAACAATAATTAAATTACATTGCCCTTACTTATCCAGGATACTGATTCATTCCAGAATCAAATAACCCCAAGGGAGAAGGCAATAATTTTATTCAGTATTAAAAAAATAAAGATGACAGGAAGACGTTTATATAGACTTCCTTTCAAACTAACTCAATAAAAAAATACATAATGCAATAATTTTCTCATATAAATGAGAAATATACTAAATAACATGCCTAAAATAATAATCACAGAAATAGAAATAACTAATACAGAATAAATGCAGGAAACAAAATCAGCCCAAAATGGAATCTCCGATCAATCAGAATGAATGAAGAGATTTCCAATCCACCAAATCAGCAATCTGCAGCATCTGTCTTTTCAAATCTATTTTGATAATCAGTCGATCCAGATCAAAACAGTGTGACTAGATCTCGGCCGTTAACAATAAACTCTGCTAAGAATGAATCAACAGTCGGTCGAGGTGCCCCCACCAAATATTCTACTGAGTTTTAAATAATGTAGAAAATAATTTAAGAAATGAAGAAAACTGAAATCATGGAGATGTTTATGAAGCTCTATCTTTTGTAGAACCTTAATGACATCCCAAGTACAGATCGACAGCCACTCAGCCTTTTTGATAGTGCTATCCGATGTCCGTTGTGCAGGATTGTCAATGTGGTAGTTGAAGCCTGCTGCTTGAATTAGAAATTGCTTAGAGAAATCCTTTCAAAAATCATCAACCTCTTCATCATGCTCTTGATGTAGCCTTTTATAGTGGGAAAAGAAGAGAAAAAGGGAAAGAAGGTCGAATCTTGCGATTGTTGCATAGGTAGTTGGAGTCATTGACATGCCTGATGCTTGGCATCGTGGGAGACCTAGCATTGTGCGGGACTCATGCCATTTGGTGGATATGTGAGATCGCACGTCTCGTGGATGTAGTTGCATAGACAAGAACTCGAGCACGACAACGCAGGAAGGGTTGGATTAGGCAATTAGGTTAGTGGATTTAATTGGAGAGGAATAATTACTATTTGGTCCCTCCAAGTCGCAGCCTTTATAAACCAATCCAAATCTGCCCAAACCAAACCTAAATGTAGCCAGTAGAACCCAATTTGATCCAAATAAGACCCCAACTACTCTTAAATTGTTAATCTAGGTTCAACTTGATCCAAATTGAACATAAATAATTTAATTTAAGCCCAATTAACCTAAATTAATCAAAAATTAAATTCAAAAATATAAAGGACACATAGTAGGTGTACTTACCAACGTAGACATATTTACTTATTTAATACAATAAAGAGACCAAATAAAGTAAAATAGGAATCCGCATCATAGGTGAACTAGTTGTGCTCTACATCGGAGATGAAATCTTAATCCGACTTTGGGAGCAACAACAGGGGATGTCCATGAACACTGGCTGAAGATTACATGGGTTGAGTGGCCAAGTTTATGCCTTAGCATCGAGAAGGAACCTTGAGCTTGGATGTTCTCGATATGGTCTGGATAGGCTTAGAGTTTCCTAAGAATTTGCCCTAAAAGCCTATTAGAAAGGGATTGATTGCCTGATGATTTCCAATAAGAAGCCAATCACTAATGTAAGGTGTTGCTTCTAGCAGGCTTCCATGTCTGATAAGTGATGAGAAGAGCACAAAAATGAACCATCTCACATTAAATAGTATGAGGAGTTCTTAAGTTATATAAGTAAATGACATGATTCCGATATGTAGAGGCATTTTTTTAAGCAAAACTGCGAATCTAGTGACGTGAACTCTATAATTACGTGTGTTTGAGTGGGAGAAGTCTTGGGATGATTAATCTTTTAGAAGGTACTCAAGTCATGCAGTTCCCTAAAATTAAAGTGAATAATATCTATATATTTGGAATATGAGATATTACAATTGTCTATGTCTATAATCTATTAAAAGCACAAGTTTAGGAAGAGAACATTTGTTCCCTTTTGCTTCCATCTCTCTCTTCTTTCTTTCTCGCTATCCTTATCCAAATCTTTTGAGCCTCCCATCTCTTTCTGCTTTTCTGTTCCCACTCTTTATTTTTATCCAAATGTTCTCACCACCACACAACTCCCATTTAAATTTCCTCTCTCTCTCTTCTTTGTCTCTATGTCCTTATCCAAATCTTTTGAGCCTCCTTTCTCTCATGTCTAGTTTAATATTTCTCTTATATTAAAATTTAGTCCTCTAACTTATTTTATTCTTTGCTTTAGTCCAAATTTTTTACAGTATAAAAATTATAATCTAATTATTCAATTTTACTATAGTATATTAAAACATGACCTTGGGAGGAGAAATGTTTGTCTTTTTCTTCTCCCAACTCTTTCTTCTCTCTCTCTATCCATGTCTAAACCTTCTCACCAGCATAGCTCCCTTCTAGATCACTCCTCTTTCTCTCTTGTCATCCTTATCCAAATCTTCTAAGCCTCCTCTCTCTATCATGCCCAGTTTAATATCTTTCTCTCTCTATATTAAACTTTAGTTTTCTAATTTATTTTAATTTTTACTTTTGTGCTAATTTCTTACGTTATAAAAATTATGATATGTTTCCTTAATTTTTCTTAGTTTTATATTTAAGTCCAAAAAATTATAACTTGATACTCCAATTTCTGATAGATTTTAGCTCATAATCCTTATAATGAAAATTATAATTTAGTTCTTGATTTTCTTTAGTCTTGACCTTATCAATTATAATTTGGTTTCCTAATTTCTCTTTATTTTCATCTTAGGTTCTAATTCATTATAGTACAAACTAGTCTTGTATCTGAGGTCCTAATTCCTTATTATAAAAAGTTTAATATCTTACTTCTTAATTTTCACAACATAAAAATTATCATCTGATTCTCCAATTTTTCTATCTTGTATTTAAATCCAACGAATTATAATTTGATACTCTAAATTCTCTTAGATTTTAGCTCATATTTCTTATAACAAAACTTATAATTTGGTTCTTGATTTTCTTTAATTTTGGTCTTAGACCTTAACAAATTATTATTTGGTTTTTTAATCTCTTGATTTTAGTCTTTAGCTTTAATTCTTTACAAGAAAAATTATCATTTGGTCTTGTTCTTTTTCTTAAACTTTATCTTAAGTCATAGGAAATTACATTTTAATTTCTCGATTTCATTTAATTTTATTTGGTCCTAATTTCTCTTATAATTTAGTGCTCTATTTTTTTATTTGGTGTTAGGTCCTACAAAATTATCATTTAGTCCCCAAACATTGGTGGTGGTAAACATTTGTCCGTTTACATAAATTATAAGTTAGTTCCCTAATTTCTTCCCAAACTTTTAGGAGGTAAAACAAAATTTTGTCCACTTATAAAAATTATAATTAAATCCCTTACTTTCTCTCTGTCTTATTCTTAGATCTTAATTTTTTTAGTTCTTATCTTAATTCTTAAGAAATTACAATTTGATCGTTCAATTTTTTAGTTTTGATCTTAGGTTCTAATTCCTTACGATGAGAAATGTAATTTGATTTCCCAAATTCTCTCTATTTTACTCTTAGGCTTGTCCAAAAATTACAATTAGTCTCCCTTTAGGATTTTCTTACAACAAAAATGATTATTTAGTACTCAATTGTTCTTAGTCTTAGTTTTGGCCTCATTGATTTTATCAAATTATAATTCGGTTTCTCAATTTCTCTTAGTTTTGTTCTTAGGTACTAATTTCTTATAATGACAATTATAATTTGATCTTAGATCATAAGAAATTATAAATTGGTTGTCGAAAGGTAAAACTCGTCCTTTTGTAAAAATATCATTTAATAATCTAATTGGTCCCCTAAGTTCTCTTAATTTTTGTCTTAGGTCCTAATTTTTTATAGTGTAAACTATCTCGTGTCTTAAGTCCTAATTTCTTATAATAAATATTTTAATTTGCTCACTTGATTCGTTGAAAATTGCAAGTTGGTCTTGGTCTTGGTCTTAGATCTTAATTCGTTATAATAAAAATTATCATTTGATCTTCAATTTTTCTTAAATCCTAACAAATCATAATCTAGTTCCCCCATTTTTTCTTGGTCTTTATTTTAGGTCTTAATTTTTTTTCAATAAAAATTATAATTTGATCCCCTAATTTCTTATACACTTGGACTTAGCTTCTAAGGAATTATGATTTAGTTCCTAAACTTTTAAAGAGGTAAAACTTGTCTTATACAATATTTACAATTTTGTTCCCTAATTTCTCAACCATTTGATCTGGAACTACAGGATGAACTCAAGATTGCAAGAACCTTATTATTTATTAAATCAACATATCTTGAATATAATTTGTCATTATTTTCTATTCACATTATATTTTAGATTATACATATAATAAGTGATTATGTTGTTTTTGTAATGTGTTATGTCAGCCTACAGAGCGTGAATCTTTATATGAAACCTGGAACACAAAAGGAAGCTTTCTTTTCTTGTTTGTGTCCCATATGAATTGAAGATTTCCACCTTACTTAGAAGCAGGTTTTTGAAGTAGTTTATGATCTATATGTATTTGTTTCGTATGCCTGATTGCTATAATTTGCTCCTTTGGAATTTTAATTGATTTTTGGGTGAAGCATTTTCCAAGTTGCAATTTTTTGTGTACAACCTTTAGATACTTTTGTATATTAACAAGTAGGTACTGCTGCAGGACTTGCTTAGTTATCAATGGTTAGAAGACTCCTTGAAGGCTGGAGAAAAATTATCTTCGAATCCCTATATTATAAAGTCAATGCTCAAAGGACATAAGAAATTGGGGGATTTTTGTGAAGTTGATCAGCCTACTTCATCCAAAAGATGTTTCTCTAATGATGATTTTTTCGTTAGCAAAAGAAGCAAAATTGAAGATCAGGGTTCAAAAGCTGCAAATGATATCGGTAGCATTGCAGGTAAGATGATAGCAGATATATGTGAACTGGGATCGCAGGAAGATACTTGCAATGTTAGGAATAATGAGGTAAATAAAGATAGAGAGCCTAGTCCTCAAAGTGGCTCAGACGACATTAATACTTCTCTTGCTCGTGAAAAACTAGAGGAGGTATGATTAATAATGCATTACAGGGAAATTTTTTACTTGGAACATTATTACCTGAAAGTATCCAAAGGTTCTTGGTATTTCAAAAGAAAAAAAGACCAAGGTTTTTGAGTCTTTATGTTGTCATCCTATAAGTTTTTTGTGAATTTTTGATTGGAAAGTGTGCAGATTATTGCGGTAATTTTTAGTGTAGTAGAATTTGGGTTTTTTCCTCTTCATTAATATTAGTACTAACGTTTTGTTGAGAACCTGGTTATAATTATGGAATAATTCTAGGAACTAATTTGTAACTTGTAAAATCCTAATTATATATATGTATATAGTGAGAGGGATGGTGGCGGTGTGTGCGAGTTTCTTTTCTCTCCAAACATGATATTAGAGTCCTAGCGCTTTCTAGTTCAACTCTGCCTCTCTACGCCGTACATTGTGACATCGCCAGTTTGAGTTCTTCATCGCAAGCTTTTGTGTTGAGCACCGTAGCTCTCGCAAGCTTCAACACTGCTGGTGCAGCCCCCGCCCTAGCATGCATTTGTTGCCTTTCTCATCTCTACCGAGCCTACTGAAACCTTGCATCATCCAAAATTTTGTGCACAAAGCCACGCCACGCCGCATTTGATGGAACTATAAAGCGCTTCTTCTCCCCTCTTATCTTGTGGCTCCTTCTTTTCTAACCAACTTTATGAGACTCGTGGCTCTTCCTAACATCTCTGTTGTGTCAATGAGATCAACTTCATGAATAGTTAGCTCGCTATTCTCAATGAGCATCATTTCTTGCATTTGTTGTTCTCTCGGAAGATTCAAGCTTATTATTCTCCCACGCTTCTTCAATCTCTAGTTGTTCTCCTACAACATTACACTGTCATCCCAGTGCAGTGCTTTTCTTCCCACATGCGGATGTTTCTTCAAAAAGCTTTGCTTCTCTTCTTTTCAAGCACTTCTTCCCACATTTGTCGACGTTGAAACTCTTTTGGAAGCTAGAACTTCATTGCTGTTAGGTTGTTATTATGCCTTTCCTAGTCTTCAACCTCTACTTTCTATCCAATATTGAAGATGGTTTGTGGATCAATGAATTATGCCCTTTAATTTGACAGTTAGTCCTACCGATAAGCATGTCTACATTATACATACGAGGGACTTCTTGATAGTCATCTCTTGAATGTCCAATCTATTGTTTCTGTTCTTGTTCAGGAGTACTTTAGACTGCTTCAGTTACAGACTCCTTAAGGAAGTACCACTCACACTGTAACTAATATTGCTCAGGGAAGCACATCGACAACCTACCTCCCTCACAGTCCTAGTTCTTGGATTCTTGACTTAGGTACCTCGGGGCATATATGTGGTAATATCTCGATTTTCACTCACCTTAGAAAACCACTCTTTGATACTAATGTCACACTTACTAAAGAATTTTTTCCATCAGTGAAAGGATTTGGTAGTATTTCTCATATTTTTTTATTTTCTTGAGTTCCCTTTGAGTTTATTATTTGTTTGTAAACTCACATAGTTCTCATATTATTTTGTGACCTTCACCTCTGATTCTGTTTGTATCTAGGTTTCATGGACTAGAAAGGTAAGTAGCATAGGTATGATTCTCAAAGATTGTACCATCTTACTATGGGGTTCTTACATCTTTAGCTATTATGGACAAAACTTCACCATTGCAGATTCACAGTCACCTTGGGCACTCTAGTCTGCAGAATCTATAAAAGATGGTATTAGTCTATTTAACCTTGAATGCCTAGATTGTTGGTATTGTCAATTGGGGAAACAATGTAGATCTACTTTTCCCAGTTGAGCAAATGAGCATTCAACTTCATATTGAGGGTTTATGCCGTCTCACCTCTAAACTAGACTTCAAATATTAAAACATTTATTGATGACTATTTAAGAATAATATCCGTGTATTGATGAAGGACTGCTCAAAATTATTTTCTATATTTTTTTCCTTTTGTGTTCAAAAGAGTACTTATCAAATGCATTTTAGTTTTGTATGTCAAGCTTAAGGATGCTTCACCAATCTAAATGTTCACTTACACTTCAATGGCATTAGGTTACTGAATCAGAGATTATGCATTTAATTGGGACTGCATTTTTCTACTACTTCACATTGGTATTTCCTTACATTTTTTGGATGATACAATTCTCACAACATGCTATCTTATCAATTTCATGTCCTCTTCTGTTCTTCATACTCAAATCCCTTTATCCATCCTTTTTCTTCAAGATGTTTATAATATTTCACCTCATGTTTTTGGTTGTATATGTTTTGTCCATCTTCTGTCCTTCGATACAGACAAGTTTTCATTTCGATCACTCATCTGTGTTTTTTTAGGATACTCTCGTCTCCAAAAATATTACCGTTGTTATCTAGCCTTTGTTTCTGGTGATGTTACCTTTTTGAGTCTACTCTATCACTTACCACCCTAGGAATGATCTCAAAGGCACTCCTAATTCTCATGCCATTATCTATTCTTTCTTCTGAAAAACTAGTGATGCCAGTAGCTAAACCGCTATAGGTATATAGTCTACGACATCGGCCCGAGACAATTGTAATGAATCTCGAGAACTCCATTTCCCTTATAGATCTTTCTCAAGTCTTAGATTTCAATTCTGACTATGATCTTCTTGATCTTCTTATGTTCTTCAGAAAATGTACTCGTTAGTGCACTACTTCCATCATATTTCTTGTTATATATCTTATACTATCTTATCTTTAGATTATTTTGTCTTTATTTCTTTCTTGCTCATGGTACATATTTCTAAGTCTTTATTAGAAGCTTTGTCCCATCTAGGATGGCAATAAGCAATGATGGATCCTTAGTCAGCACTACACTTAATTGTAATTGGGATCTAATTTCTTTTCTACTCAAGAAGTTAACAATTAGATAAAAATTGGTATATGATGTGAAAACTTCTCCTAATTCCTTAGTGGGCCTTCTAAAGGCTAGACTAGCAACCAAAAGTTACACTCAGATATATGATATTGATTATATAGATACACTTTCAAGTGGCCAAGATAGCCATAGTATGTCTATTCCTCACTTTAGTAGTAATTTCTTAACAACTTTTATATTAGTTTGATATTAAGAATGTATTCCTTCACAGAGATGTAAATGAAGAGATTTGTATGGAGTAACTACTAGGATTTGTTGCTTAGAGGAAGTCTAGTCTTGTTTGCAAGTTGTAGAAGTCACTATATGGTCTAAAGCAATTTCCTGAAGCTTAGTTTTGTAAATTTAATTTATCTCTGATTCAATTTGGAATGTCCTGTAGTGTTTCAGATTACTCAGATTTTTACGGGACATTAAACTCTAGAAAATAGATTCGTCTTATTGTTTATGTGGATAACATATTGATATCATTATCATAGGTTATGATACTTGTGGGATTCTAAAGCTAAAAGGTGACTTAAATCAATAATTTCAAACTAAAGATTTGGGAGATTTGATATTTTTTGGGCATTGAAATTGCCCGCTCAAGTGGACACACGTACACATCACAGAGGAAGTGTGTTCTATAATGCTCGAGGAGGTTGGTATGCTGAGTGCTAGACTATGTCAATATCAAACTAGTGCCCAAACAAGGGGAGTTGATTTCTAATACAGGGCGATATCGATGTATCATAGATTAATTGGCAAACTTAACTCACAATAACCAGACCTAACATTTCATTTTGTTGTAAGTCTAGATTAGTCAGTTTCTTAAGTCCCTATGTGAGTCATTGGGTGGCAGCTTTGAGGGTCCTTGGATACATTCAGACAACCACAGGAAAATGACTTTTATATCATGATTGTAGCATCTTTAAGTGATGAGATATACAGATGCTGATTGAGCAGGGTCTCCAACATACTGGAGATCCACATCTGGCTAATGTATCTTACTAGATGGAAACTTAATACCTTAGAAAAATAAAAGGCAGGATCTAGTAGCAAGATTTAGTGCTAAGATGGAGTACAAGGCATTGTCACTCATGGCATATGAACTTGTATGGTTTAGCAGTTGATGCAGGAATTATAATTTTGTCAATGCGAGCTTATGATGTTCTAGTGTGAAATCAGGATACTATGCAGTATGCATATTGTCTCCAACCCAGTCTTTCATGATATGATGAAGCACATAGAGATATTCTATCACTTCTTCATGGAGAAAGTCCAGTCAAAAAATGTTTCTTGTCCTTTGTTTTAATGGTCAATTAGCAGATTTGCTAACCAAATCATTGAGAGGAACTAGAATTGAGTCTGTTTGTATTAAGTTGGAATTTCATAGTATTTATGTGCCTGTTTGTGGAAAAGTGTCGAGGATCTAGTTATAATTATGGAATAATTCAAGAGACAATTCTAACTTGTAGAACTCTAATTATATATATGTACATAGTGAAGAGGGTTGGCGGTGGTGTGTTGCTTGCTTTCTCTCCAAACACTTATTTGTAACATATTTTTGTGTTACTCTTTGTTTCACCAATTGCAATTTGTTGATGCTCAGTTTCTGTTGATGGTACTGATGTCAGGTATTGCTTTAATGGATTGCTGTAAAACACTTATTTAGTTCTGTGCTTTGGCTGGTTTTCTTTTTCAGCTATCTTCTCTTTACAATCCACCTGATCTTAACAAGAACATTACTGAGATATTTGGGAAGCTTATCAACATCTATAGAGGTATACATGTTGATCATCTTTGCATTTTAATCCAACTCTTATTTGTCTCTCGTAGTTTAGTTTGATTTTTATGAATGGCCCAAAGCATTAGGAGATGAACGACGGTCATTCAGTTATTACAAGGCCATTCCAGTAATAGAGAAATTGTCATTCAAAATTGAAAGAGCTGATCAGGTCAAACATCTTCCTGCTATCGGCAAGTCGTTGCAAGATCATGTGAGTGACTCTTGTAGAGTATGAAATTTTCAGAATTTGTGGGATTCAGATTATTTTCTTATTTGCTTTACAGATCCAGGAGATTGTGACTACAGGGAAACTTTCTAAATTAGAGCACTTTGAAAAAGATGAAAAGGTGAAATTGGAGAAAATGTTTTCAAAATTGAGCTTCAAAATAAAGCCATTGAGTGGATTTATTCTTTTGCGTCACCTTTTCTTAATATTGTATTCTCATGTCACAGTAGTTGTTTGCATATTTCATTTCAAAATCAATGCTTTCTATTGTGAATAACGTGTCAACGTGCAACTCAAAGATGAAAGTATTATAAATGAACAATGCTTAGTGCAGTTCGGTAAATTTTATGTGATATTTTACATTAAATTTGTATTTGGTTTGTGTTGGTTGGTAATGCCTTTCCTACTACAATTATTTGTATTGGTGGTGCGTTAGCAAGTGTTTATAATGATCAATTCTCCCTGATGACTATCAACCTCTTCAACTACTTTAAAGTTTCTGTGCCCTTTTTTTTTGAAAAGTGGAGTTTCTGTGCTTTTTTGACACTACAACTTCTTATCCAATGTTTTAACGTTAGTTAACACTTTAGGCAACAATTCACTTACATGCGAACACACTATAATATCACCAGTAATATAACAACCACCATCATGCTCGTGGTTTGCTCTGGTCGAAACCTTGCTTTTAGAAAGCGCTTGAGAATGGATATGGATCTGACAACGATCAGCTTAACCGACCCGCATCCCTTACTTTATAGGGCTGTCCGTGCACTGCTAGATTTTCATGTGCATGATGTGCGACACTTGCAGATCTCATTGCTTAGTCAATCGTCACTGCCCTATTTCATGGTTTGACATGGATCCCCATTTCATTTATCTTGGGAGGGATTTAGTTAAAGCCACAATAAGCACATTGTTCGAAGCAAAATGTAGTTTGTGAAGTCTCTCTTTTACCTAGTAGAGCTATGAAGAGTAGTAATGCACCTTTATTTAGTGGCTTTCCAGGGTATGTATGCTTGCTTGCGTTTAGCTTTTTTTTTTTAATTTGGGTATTGACAAATAGTTTTTGAATTTTATTGGTTTTCCTGGGCAGGCTTCTGTTAAATTATGTTTCCTGAAGTTGGGTTTTTTGCTTCCTCGGTCATAGTCTTTGCAACAAGTTTCTTTCTAAAAAATTGTAAGCATAACTATTAGTTTATGTAATTGGAAAAGTTTTAACTGCAATTGAAAAATGGAGGCACCAGTTGAAGAAAGATCCCTAGGATATGTTTCGTGACCCAGTGATTCACTGTATTTCGCTCCCTAAGGCTTCCTCTCTCTTACTAACTTCTCTTCTTCCCTCTCTTGTCCTCCCTTAATTTCTCTTACCTACAGGCCATGGTAGCTTGATACTCAAATGGATAATGTGTTTATGCTAACAAACTTAAATGTTATGACATTTCTTGTTTCTTGGGAATGATCTTCCTAAAATCTGTCGTCAACTTGTCATGGAGGTCAAAACCATCTCTCTTTTTGGAGAGGTTTGGGGGATTGGTCCTGCAACAGCACTAAAACTCTATGAGAAAGGGTATCGAACTCTTGAAGTTCTTCAGCATGATGACTCTTTAAGCAATTCACAGAGGTTGGGCATAAAGTTTTTTGACGATATTAAGAAAAGGATTCCAAGGCATGAGGTATGATATTGCTTGCTTCCTTCCCTTTATTCACTCATCTTCTCAGTTGCAGGCTGTATCATCACACAAATATTGTATCATCTGAAATGTACGTTTTAATTCTTCAAACCTAGGTTAAAGATATGGAGATGCTTTTACAAAAGATTGGAGAAGAAATTCTGCCTGGGGTGCGTACAAAAGATTAGTACAAATATTTATATTCACAGAGCCTTCTGAGTTTTTTGCTTTTTGACATTGTTGAAGTGATTCTATATTATACAACAACAACAACAACCAAGCCTTAATCCCACTAGGTGGGGTCGGCTACATGAATCCTTTGTTTTCATTGCGCTCTATCAGTTACCAAATTCTTATCTAAATCTAAGTTGATTCTATATTATAGCTGAAGTTAATTTTTTTTCCTTCGTTTTTTTTGTCTTTGTGCAGTGAGTGTGTAATTCAACTGATCTATTGGGACTTTGTGTTTGAAATTTAAATAGTATATCCTTATGGAACAGTTCATACCAAATCTTTCGTCGTTGACTTCTGAAATTGAGTATTTGTTTATCCTTTGTATTGGAGAAAGGAGTATGATTTCTATCAAGAAAATTGGAATTGAAGATGATTATTGCTCAGTTCACAGAACCCTTTCCAACAATTCCTTTGACTAATGATGATTTATTCTTTAGTTTGTAGATTAAAAGGTACTGTAAGGCAAGCACAAATAACTAGCGTGGAGTGTTTATTATGTTTATTTTGAACATCATAGTCTTCCTGTGAGACATTGTAGGGATTATCATTATACCATTTCCCCCCAACTTGTCTTATTATGCACGTATTTAAACCAATTTTGTTGCACGTAGGTCTTAATTTTGTCATCACAAGTACCCGTTACTACTATTTGGTACGGATGTCACAGGGCATTACTTGAGCTACTGTACATCAGTATTTAATATAAGATATTTGCCTCTACCAATATATATATATATATAAAAGATATCTTCAAGGCATTTTGCAGCATGGTTAAACTTAACATTGCTATAATTTTGACTTATAAAAATTGCTATTTTCGGCAAACTTCTTTGATAGTTTGTGCTGAATTTGAGAAGTTGTTAAATCTTTACCTTGTTTTCCAAAAAATTCAACTCAAATCTCTTGCCAACAACTTCTTTATTGTTAGAATAAAAAAAAAATCTTTATTGTTGAATGTCCATACTTGTAATATGATTTCCTTATAGGTGGAATTTAATTGTACTATAATTTTTATACAAAAATGGTTATTTAATTAGAAAATAGGTCCTTATATTGACGTAGCTTTTCCTTTACAATTCACATATTTTTGTTTAGTAATGTACATATTGTTTACTGTAACATTTATGGCGTAAAAATATTGTGGTTGGTCCATGGATTCAATGGAGATGCAAGGATGCTGTTCTTTCTGAAATGCATGCTAAGAGATGCTGTTTTTTTAAGGTGGTTATTGTGTGCGGTGCTGTTTTTTTAAGGTGGTTATTGTGTGCGGTGGATCTTATAGACGTGGAAAATCATCTTGTGGTGACCTAGACATCATTATTACTCATCTTGATGGAGAAAGGTAAACAAGTCATTTTGTTGAAATCAATATTTTATGCCCTATTTTTTGGGACTAGGAACTGAGCCTTGCTGCATGTATGTTCTACAATAGATTGTATGCTTCATGGCTGAATTTGAATAGAATGGTGCTTTAATGAGTCATAATTTTTTATGTTTTAAAAGTTAGGACAAATTACTAATAGGCCGCTACAATTTACCCATAATTACACTATGGTTCATATTTTTTAAATCCTTCACTTACGTCCCTTTTTTGAAACTATAAGGATTTATTAAGTCGCTATTTTTCTTTAGTTTTAGGTCATTATTTTAAATTCTAGGGACCTACGTGAAGTTTCAAAAAAGGTGGATCAAAGTAAAGTTATGGGTAAACTGTAGGGGCTTATCATTAATTTGCCCCTTAAGGGTTTGTTTGGTTGGGTGTTAAATTTAGATAAGGAAGGAGAAAATATTTTATTTTATAGAATTATTGGGAAATAAATTTATTTAATATTGATTGGTGTGTAGTATGTGAAATAAAGTTGATTTTAAGATTGAAATTTGTGTTGGATGTGAAATAAAATTATTAAAATTTATAATAAATTTAAAATATTATTAAAATATGATTTTGCCCATTTTTTGGGCTTTAGCTAAACAAGCCCTAAGTTTTGTTTTTGAAATGTATGGCAGTACTATACAGTTTCCCTTGACTATTAGAAGAAAAAGTCATTTAAATCAGGCATTTCCAATTTTTAACTTATATTTGAAACATGTCAAACTGATTGTTTGTATTGGAAATTAAGGTACATCCTCTATCATGTCTTCTAGTTATCAAAGCAACACTGGATTGCATTTTCAAATAGTTTTCTTTGCAGCCATAAGGGGTTTTTATCTAAATATGTTCAAAGGTTGAAGGATATTAAGTTTTTGAGAGAGGATCTGGTTTTCAGCATTCACAGTACTGAGGTAAATTCGAGCATCTTGCCTTTCTTTGGTAAATCTTGTAATATAAAGGAATATCAAGAGCTAGGGGATTCTGTGCTTGGGTTGTATTTACTGTTTATGTTTTTCTTGGAGATTGTGATGATGGGTTGCTAATTGCTTTGTTACTTGTATCTTTGAGGAGTAAAAAGATTTGTATTGGATGATATTAATAAGGGTGGGTTCGAGCAGAATTTCAATCTATCACAAACATGAAATAGGTTTCTAAATAACACCATACAAGTAGTGGCTTGTTTGACTAATGAAAACTGCTTTAGTGTGCAGGGAAGTGATTCAGGAGTTGATACTTACTTTGGTCTATGCACATATCCTGGGAAGGATCTGCGGCATCGCATTGATTTTAAGGTGTGTTAATGGAGATCGTCTTGAAGAAGCTGCTTAGCCTAATAACATACATCAGAAGTAGCCTTAGATAACTAATAACTACTGGTTGAAGGCATTGGGTCAATGTTTTATGTCTATGCTTTTAATTGCAAGTACAGAACGCCAGAATGTATATGAGGTATTTTTTTGAAATAAATTTACTTTGTAATGCAGGAATTTT
Source organism: Apostasia shenzhenica (assembly GCA_002786265.1). Taxonomy (NCBI): domain Eukaryota; kingdom Viridiplantae; phylum Streptophyta; class Magnoliopsida; order Asparagales; family Orchidaceae; genus Apostasia; species Apostasia shenzhenica. The sequence goes on from KZ451959.1 coordinate 1,048,704, forward strand.
GAAATAAATTTACTTTGTAATGCAGGAATTATGAGCTTTTATATATAATGCTTAAGTTTAAATAGCAGATAGGAACAATGTTATGATTTTATGAAGAAGATATTCAAGTTCAGAATTTTGAATGGGTGACTTTCATGTAGATCCTTGATGCTTCTACAAAGTTTCATAGGATCACCTAATTTTGATAAATTTCAAGTAAAATTTTAAAGCTATAGTCCAGTATAACATTTTCCTTGCAACAACTAGAAAATGAAGTCAAAAGTAGAGGTGGCAAAGTGGTTTAATAAGCCAGGTTCTTTAGTTGAAACTAAATCTAACTTCACCTGATTAGAACAATATGAAAATTTGATTAAAAAGGAATAAAAATTTATGGCCTTAGAAGTCCCAAGTTTTTTATGGTCAACCCTAACCAAACACATAAAATGTTCCAGTAAATAGGTGAACCCAACCCACGGTGCCACATTTAATTATCTGCAATTCCAATACGAAATAGGTAATAGATGGGTCAAAAATATAACTGAACTTGACCTGAGCACAGACTAAACCAACAAGAACATGAAATATTAAGGTTGGGCTAATGAGTTGGGCAACAAATTGTTACCAACAAAGTGTCTTATACTTTTTAGATGACTGACAGATATCAGTCTTCTTGCATCTCTTTTTCAGGCAGTGGCTCTAGGCTGCTTATGAAGGCCATGTTAGTGTAAACATTTGCTAGTGCAAAAGGTGATGGGCTGAAGTAAAACTAATCGTAGGACCTTGGAACTTTTATTTATCTCTTATATATCTAATATATTATTTTTTTGGTTGGCCCTTACATATCCATATCAGTGTACTTGGAATATAGTTTCTTGTTGCAATTTCTCAGTCTTAGCAGGCTACTTCACATGCTTTTGATTAGACAATGTTCTCTTTCACTTCCCGTAATTCGAGAAGGCACAACACGATTTAGAATAAATTCCATTGTTACATTGTTTTTTGGTAGGATGATTGCATGCATAACATAAGCATTATTACATATTGAACTCATGAATTTTGCTATTTATATCCCTAAGAAAATACTAATAACACAAAAAATTACTCCTTTATTAACTTATGTCAAAGGTGCTAAAAATGTTTAATTTTGTGTTTAATTCATAACGTCTTGTTATGGTAGATTTTTTGTCATTTCTCATGCTAATGTATTTGTTAGTTCTGTGATGTTTAAAATTTCTTTGTGTTATAGCAAGATTTGTATGGTAAATATGTACTATGCTCTTTTGTTTGTGTTATTTACACCAATTTGTTTGGAAATATTGCAAATTTTCTAATATGTTATTCTACAAATTGCAAGGCTATGTGAAACTATAATGGATGATGGAACAGAAGCTATGCACCTTATAAGATTTCACTTTGATCATTATAATAAGACAAATTTGTGGAATAATTGGCAAGATTTTGAAATAACTGCCAATTGCAAATTGTTTAAGCTGTCAATTGAAGCTGAGATTTATTCGTCTGGATGAATTTCGCTTCATTTTCATTGTTTTGCTTGGATTTTGAAGCTTTGATGTTGAATGGTATTAACACTAAATTGAAGCTATTGTTCCTACGGCTTATCCTTTTTAGTCATTTTTACATGAGTTTTTTCATTGCGGTGTTGGTTTCTTTATTTCCGATGAGACCATTTGTAATTATTTGACCGTTGACAGGTATATCCAAAGAACATATATGCGTTCGGATTAATAGCTTGGACTGGCAATGATGTTTTAAATAGGAGGTATGGTATAAGTTCATGATCGACTGTCATTTCTCCTTTTTTGTAGTGTCTTCTTATGTTATAAAATTTTGGTCAGGTATTATATATTGATAATTGTATAGAAAGAATTAATTATATGTACTAATTATAAGGTTAGACGTGAACAGTTGGGTCAAGGTTATGAATGATAATGATAATGATGATGATGGATAGGGTACTGCTGCTGTTGGATAGTAGTGTATTTCTGCATAATGCAAACTATATATTTATAATCTTGCCCAAGGTTACATGAAAATGTTGCTACTTGATTATTTAGGTTGGCAAGTTTAATCTTCTGCAATTTGGGATGGTTAATTACTGGTAGAATACATCATTTGCTGTTAAGTGCAATGATGAAAATGGGTAAACTACACATGGATGTTGTTATTGTTGTTGTGTTGTATATTTAAAGATAGCAAAAATCTCTAGTTTATCATGTGGTTTGCCTTATCACACAACAAGTTTACCTTTTGTTCTGAATAGTTGAATCACTAGGCTTATTGATATCGATTACTTTTACATGAGGATACCTTAGTTCATTAGACTAATTCGATCAACTTCTATCATTTTGACATTGTTTTAAATTAAAAAACTGAGTTTAGCTGCCTCTTGTGATTATTGTTCTTTGCCATTGTTTGAATTCAAAGCGCATATCCTGCAGATTGAGATTGTTAGCCGAATCAAAAGGATACAGACTTGATGACACTGGGCTCTTCTTGGCAGCCCATAGCTCTTCAGGGAAGCGGGTAACCTTACTGAAACTATTAATTTTAATCAATGAATGGGCTTCCTTACCGTACCATTATTGAATTTATAATTGGAAAATTTACATACAAGATTCACTGTCCTTAATTTTATGTCACACTTTCGCTAACCAGCCATAAATCAGCTGAATTAAGCTATTAATCGAGGTAGCATGTTTTGCTCTATTCCCTTTTGCTGTGTGGGCATATGTGTGAAAAGCAGCAAGATATTCTGGTGGTAGGTTTATGGTATTTGAACTTTTCTGTACTTTTCATTACATATATGCATGTATGATGATCAAAGTGTAATGGTTAAGTTTGAAGTATCTGAAGACATTTGTGTAAATTTTCACATATAAGTTGCTCTGATTATGGTTTTTCAGGGTGTGAGATCAGGTCCCAGCGTGAGCTGCTATACAGAGAAAGAGGTATTTGATTTGCTTGGATTTCCATGGCTAGAACCCCGTGAAAGGAACTTGTGATTCTGCTCTCCTGTGTGTATGTACAGTTATCTTTTCCCCCTGTTAGGCTGTTTTGTATGAAGTTTCATAGGGAAAGATTAGGGTTTATTTTTTGGAATGTTTAAAACTCAGGGCCAAGATGTAATGGGAAAAGTGTTTGGTAGAAATAGTTAATAAGGATTCAGTCTAGTAAACTCCGAGGATTTCAATATTGATAGCAGAATGGAGAAGAATGCTAATTATGGAAACAAGATGATAGATTTAGCAGCATATAAGAATTTTATGTGATATGAAGATGTTAAAGTGAAAAATTTATAATTGTTTTATATTATATGAGAGGGAATGTTGGATGTGATTGACAAAATATTTACAATATTACAGATAGTAATTTAAGACATTTTCTTTTAACTTATTGTTTATGGGTAAAAAGCTCAAGTTGATCAGAAGTTGTCGTCACGTTACATTGACTATAAGAGCACTAATCTTTTTTTCGAGTAATCTGAGAGATATCCAAGTCATTCATCCGCATGATCGCACTTCTTTTGTCTTATCCGTCGTGGAACCTTATAATTCGCTTTCGGATCAAACACATCCACGAGAAATCGTAGCCATTCAGAGACAAATGTTCGTCACTATTGTTT
>KZ451959.1:1053334-1064492 GCA_002786265.1 Apostasia shenzhenica
ACGAGAAATCGTAGCCATTCAGAGACAAATGTTCGTCACTATTGTTTCCATGATATCACCAAAAAAGCATCATGTCTCTATCAATTATCAGGCTTTCAAGGAACAACCTGTTCATTTCAACACCTGCATTGAGTATCCTACTAGACCTGCACTGGGCATACTATTTGTATTGTAAATTAAATTATATATAAAAGATGAAAATTTTATTATTAATTTATGAACTATACATAAGATTTATTAAAGTGTATTACTAATTTATAATTTTTAAAAAATATGATGTAAAATGTATATTTTTTATTAGAATTCAGTATAATGTATGTAATATTTTATTTTTGATATTGAAATATATAATTTTTTTAATGTTGTGGTTATTTAGAAGTATTGTGTGTTTATAAATGATTTTCAAATTAGTTAGAAAGACATAATTTTGTGTAATTATTAATTTTTTAAAAAAATTAAATAATTTAAAATTAATTCAAAATAGGAAAAAAAATATTACCATACATTGTGTGTATCAAAATTCAAGATAAATAAAGCATTATGTATAAACATGTTTAGTGTTTTTGATAAATGGATTTCATAAATTTTATTCTTATATTGGGAAAATTATTAATATACAATAATATACTATAAAATAAAAGAATAATTACGTATAGTGGTTAAAATTTAATCACTTTATATATTTTTTCACTTAAATATTTAATATTATGTATTAATTATTAAAATTTTATAGAAATTATAATTTTTATTATAGATATGTTATAATTATTGAAAATAAATTATATATAGATTGTAATTTTTATATAATTTTAGTAGTGTAATTTTAAGGGCTTCTGTATCAAATATATAAAATAATTAAATTTTATTTATATATATTGAATTATTATCATATTAAATTTATATTAGATTTTTACTAAAATCATTATAATTTATGATAAAGTTAAAATATCTTTTTTTGAGCTCACACAACATGTCTTGCTAATTTTTTAATTTATAGTCAGTTTAAGAGTATTAATCTTTGTCTTGACATTGCACGAGTATTTCATCATTAATATCTGCTACTGTTGTTATGTACTTGTCGTACTGTTATTCTTAAAATTAAAAAATATTTTAGTCATAATAATGATATTTTTAATTATTTAGGTTATGAATTTATTTTTTTCTTAATGCCTACATTATCTTATAGGCTGCTTAGTAGTTATTTTTATTTTTTATTGTATTTACTTAGTTATTCAAAATAATATTGCAGCATAATTATTAAATAATAGATGTTTTTTTTTTAAATTTTGATCGCATTAACATTTTTTGAAATATGTTTTAACAGTTTTACTTTATTAAAAATAACTATTCCTTGCAGTAAATCCCAACCGGAAGTTTTATTAAAAATCACAAAACCCCAACCGGCCGAGCTCGCAGCGGCGTCAGCGCCTTCGGGGATGATGGCGGCCGCGGGAACGACGCCGTCTTCTTCTTGCCTCGTCTTTCAGCCGCTTTCTTCTGCTCTCCGGTCCTGCAACCCTTCTGTTCGCCTTTTTCTTCCACCAGTTCCGTTCTCTTTACCGCCATTGGCTAGGGTTTCTTCACGCCTCAGGAGCTCCAAGCGACTGGTTTCCATAGGGCGGGCGGCGGAGGATTCCATTTCTGAGGGAGTCTGGGAAGAATCCGATGGAGGATACGACAGTGAAAGCGATGAATTTGGTCGAGAGGAGGAGTTGGCGGAGCACAACGAGGTAGCTTCTGACGGAGCTAGGGATTTACAGCTTGAATACGACCTCCTTGTTAAAGGTCTTCCAGTGCTTCTTTTCCTATCGAATTGCTTAGTATTCCACTGAGATTGTTGGATTATATGGCGCTAAGTTTATTAGTTTGTGTTCGTCTCTACTCTCTAGTTATTACGCGTTAAGGACGTAACTGGGTTTTCTTTGGTTCTTGCAGAGGCGGAACTGATGCTGGGGCCAGAAGAAAGGGCTATCTTGACACAAAATGAACTCCCTAATGTTTCTAAAATATCAACAGTTAAGTATCCTCAAGCAAGCAGCATTTTTTGTTTGGGTTTAATAAGCTGATGTACGTTTTGATTTTACAATATGAACTTGATTGTATTTTTACATTATTTTCAGGAAAGATATACAGCACAAATGTGATGTTTCTGTTATAAGACTAGCAATTATGTTCTAAACTCGCAAGATAATTTTTTGAATTCTACTTGATTTCAAATCTACTGATTTCCTTAGAACTCAAAGTCAAATCTCTCTAAATGGAATGTATTCAACGTGAAATTGACCAGATCTTTGTATAATTAATGTGTTTTCACTTGTGTGAATATATATAAATAATGTAATGTGTATACATATTTATTTTTATTGCATCAACGAAATTGGTTAGCATGAATGTGCGCACACACACGCAAGGTAAATTAGAGACATATTAGATACGTGGATAGCTTGCTCACAAACCCAACATCTCTATTTTGAGCTTCGAGAAAGCTAGAGAGAATGTGAGGTAGGAGAGATTGAAGAAGATGGAGAACCACAATCTTCACAGCATTTGCAAGGAGATAAAGCAAATGAAAACATTAAAAATGACAAGTGTTCTCGAAGATTTTGGCATTATCAATGCACCAATTTATAACCGTGCTTTGAACCCTCTAAGAGCTAGATTGGCCTTGTGGATTGGATGGCCAAAAAGGCCTTGTCTTTGCCTTCATGATGAGTGGCATAGTTCACAATTTGCTAGATCAATGGTTAAAAAAATAGCAAAATTTAGCCAAAGAATGGGCTAGGACATGGTTGACAAAAGCTGTATGTGTAATTATTTAGTTATAAGAATTTATTGTTTTGTTAAATAATAAATATCAAGCTGATTCGAACCAATTTTTGAGAGAGCCAATCAAGGCTTGAAATCATCTTGAGATGGTGTTTGAGGCGGGCTATTCGGCTTATGGTCAGTCTCAAAATTCTCTATTTAATTTCTGTTCAACTCAAATTTCAGACAATTTTTGAAGGTTTTTTTATTTTCATGTACTTTTACCACCCTCGACATGAAATTGACTGGCCTGTTAACTCTGAGTGGGTTTGATTTCAAATTGACATAAAATTGAAAATTTTCATTTCGAGTTAAGGTCAGTTTACTCGCACTCAACTAGATGCAAGCTCCATTCTGAAAGATTAGCTTAACAGAGATGTTGAGTCATAGTTTTACTTCTGACAACTTACATTTCAAATACAGAGGAAATGGAGCCTGTTTCATTCTCTAGGACTGTCGCTTCAGATACCCTTAATGGATAAGCTACTTGAACGTGGTTGGGATATTGATTCTCTTGATAAGGTGCATGTTTCATTATTTAAGTTGGCATCTTATACAATTTAATAACTTTCCCTGTCTTTGTTAATAGGATGGCTTTACTGCTCTTCATAAGGCTGTTATGGGTAAAAAGGAAGCTGTAATAAGCCACCTACTAAGGAAAGGCGCAAATCCTCATGTTAGGGACAAAGTAAGGAAATGATAATACTACTTGCTCCATTATTCCTTACCAGATTCTTACCTTAGAAGTTCCTATTTAATGTTTTTATTAGCAGCTAATCCTTCTTTGGTTTTAAAACAGGGAACAATTGCTATTTGAGCCACATTAATGTCACTTCAGCATACTTTATTTTATTCAAATTATGTGCAAATTATTGCTTCGAGTAATGATTTGTAAATAATTAATGAATTCACAATTTGATCAGGATTCTCTTATTTTACAATTTGCAAAAAGTCTATTATTTGCAAAATGATGAGTTTGATAAGCAATTTTTTTCGGATAATTATACATATTACACTTTGTACTATCATATTTACAATATTGGATGCCTATTTTTTAAATATTACAGTTTGCACATAATTTTTTTTTAAATATGTCTAACACGCTTTTCTTGTGTGGGATGTAATGTATAAAAATTTTTGATGTGGAAGCTGTATACTTAAACAAAATATGTGAATGTGTAAATATGCTAAACGAAGTGTCATGTATGTAAATGTTCCATTATTTTTTTCAAATCATTGACCTAGAAATTTACAAGCTGTGAATTGAGCTAATATTTTAAAATTATGAGTTCATTCAACGATGTGCAGTATCTGTTTTTTTTTTTCAGAATCTGTTATTTACTTTTTGAAATACACCAAGGTGGCACTGAGGTGGTTCATAGATTGACTGTTCCCTAATTAAAGACAAAGAAGGATAGTTGCTGATAGAAGTATTAAATAGGGTTTTCCAAAATTTTCCCCCTTACCAGGATGGTGCAACCGCACTACATTATGCAGTTCAAGTTGGTGCCATGCAAACCGTGAAGTTACTGATTAAGTGTAAAGTTGATATAAATGTTGCTGATAATGTAAGTGCCATATTTTTTCTTGGGTTTTCCTACTTTTAGATGAATCAACATTTATTTGCGATAATGAGTACAGGATGGCTGGACACCTCTACATATAGCTATACAGAGTAGATCCAGAGACATTGCAAAACTTTTGTTGGTGAATGGTGCTGACAAGACTAGAAGAAATCAGGTAAGTAATGGAGCGTTGATATTTCTCTATTTTCTTCATTCGTTTCACTTCTAATTATCAGTGATTAAGAGTTGTAAATTCACTAGTAGGACTAACTGCAAGTTTTTCACAACCGAACTAGAGCTTGAATCGATCATGCAGTCAGTTCATAGTCTAATCAGTTTAATTGGCTGAACTACTAATTCAACCAAATGACTTCATATTCACGTATAAATATATTTATCTATATAAATATAACATTAATTTCTTAAAAAATGAAAAATTACTTAAAAATACAATAATGAATGAAATGTTTAAAATTTAAGATAATGTTTCAAAAATTAAGTAGTATCTTTACAATCAAGAAGAAATTGCAAAACTTTTGTTAGTGAATGATGCTGATGAGACAAGAAGAGTTCAGGTAAGCAATGGAGCATTGATGTACCTCTGTGATCTTTATTTGTTTCACTTCTAATTATCAGTGATGAAGAGTTGTAAACTCACTAGTAGGACTTACTGCATGGATTCAAAACCAGACTGGATCTCGAATTGATCATGTGGTCAGTTCATTGTTTGATCAATTCAACCGGTTGAGCCTTTAATTCAACCGAATGACTTTATAATTACATTATAAATATATTTAGCCATATAAAGTTAACATCAGTTTCTTAAAATATGAAAAAGTTACTTAAAAATATAGTAATGAATGAAAATGCTTAAATTTTAAAATAATGTTTCAAAAATTAAATATTATCCTGCAATCAATCATTAAAATATAAATCAAACAAAATTATCCATTCATTGTTTCACGTAAGACAATAGATAATCTTATATTAACTTCCATCTTACAAGTTTCACAAATGATTATATCAATTGGCTTAGGTAGAATATAAATATTAATAATTATTTATTAAACTAATTTTGTATTTCCTTAATGTTTAACAATACCCTTTAGAAAAATATTCTTTACATATTATTTAAAATTCGAACTTCAAATCTAAGGTGATGTATTTTTTGTGGTTATACCAGTCCAACCAATTTTTTGGTTCATTGGTTTCACATGGACCCGGTTTAATAATGTTTTGGTCTTTTGGATGAACTGCACCAAAATTATGACCAGTTTGTAGTCAAATCAGTTCAACCAACCAGTTTGTTCTGAGAACCAAGCTAAGCACCATAAACCAAGGGATACCATCTTTCTGTAATTTGTTTATAATGGAAGTTACAAACATTACATGACATTCGTTTGTTATGTAGTAGATCTGCTTTGTTATGTTATGTAGATATAGACTTGTATATGAAGTCTAGCAACTTCATGTTGTTTAATATGTTACATTAGCTTTGGGAAGGATATTTTTCTAACGCCTTATTATGTGGTCCTCCACAGAATCTGATTGTTTTTGTCAATCTTTCTTTTGATGTCTCATTTTTGCCTTTCCATTTTAGTATTGCTTGCTGAAGTAGTTGGAGTATAGTTTGATTGCTCCTGCTGGAATAGATTATCTATACCTGGTCCGTCTACATTGTTTAAGACCTTGGAATGTTATATTTACATATGTTAACATGAGTCTACATCCTCTTTATACCTTGAATGTTCTCTTATATTCAAGAAGATACGTTAATATAAGTGAGAAGAAAATGGAAAAAGTTAAAAAAAAAATGCCTCAAACCTTTCTTTCTTAGAATGGCATATATCTTTCATGTATTTAAGTGGCTATCTAGTTGGCTGCACACTATTTGCTTGTTACTTAATCTATTGCTAAGTCATTCCCTGGGAGGCTAAAGACCTAAAGGAGGTGAACTCCTTTCACTACAACTTTTGAACAAGCCCAATTCCACAAGGCTGAAAGTGCCAAAAAGCAAAAACAAAACAAAAGAAACTTTTTGTCAATCCTTTTTGAGTGGAACTGTTAGATTGTGAACATCTTAAAGTCAGACCAACCAATCACACCGTGGTTTGGTTCATGATTAATGCCACTGAGCTTATATTTGAGCATAAAATGACAGATGTTTGGCTGTTTGTGAGATTATAACTATCCTTTTCTCAAAACTCTTTGGCTATTAGTGTGATTAAATCTGCATTGAACCTGTTTGATGAGAGTTGTTTTGTTATTAGGTCATGTTTAGTAGTGTTAGAAGTATAGTAGGAAACTGGATTAAAGTGTTGATATTTGAATTGGAATTTAATTTCAGGTTAAATTACATCCAGGACCCTAAGTTTAAGGCATAATATCATACAGGTTCATGATTTTAAATATTTAACATTTAGGTTCATGATTTTAAATAATTAACATTTAGGTCCCTGATTTTCGATATATTATCAATTGGGTCCTTTTATAACTTTTTTATTATTAAAATTTTATAAAATTCTCAAATTACCCTCCTCTTTCCATCCCTCCTCCACCTACGCAGGCCAACGAAGGGGAGCCAGGGGCCACATCACCCACCTATGCGACTTTGCGGAGAGAGAGAGGTGAGAGAGCGAAGAGGGAGAGTAAGGGAGATAGAGTAGAGAGAGAGAGAATGGGCGGGCGGCCCCCCCGCCAACTTGTGCAGGTAGGAGGGGAGCAAGAGAGGGAGAGAGAGGATGGTAATTTGGAGATTTTATAAAATTTTAATAATAAAAGAATTAAAAAAGAACCCTATTAATAGTTATATCAAAATTCAGGGACCCAAATGTTAAATTGTTAAAATCATGGATCTGCGTGGTATTATTGCTTAAATTTAGGGACCTGGACGTAATTAAAATTTAGATTAAAAGTGAAATTTGGTATTAAAATCCCAAACCAAATGAAGTTTACATGTCTCCTATTACTATGAGGCTAGAGAAGACTAATGCATATGGCCTTGCTTGCTACAATTTATGGGAAATATTCAAAATAGTTCTTTTTAATATTTTTTGGGGCAAAATAATCTTACTTCTACAATGTACATTCAAATTAATTATGATTTCTACTTGTAGGATGTCCTATTTGTGAAACAGGATTTAATAATAAGTTATTTGTCACCTCTATCTGAATTATGACTTCTAGAATCAGGAGTTACAAAGTATTTATAATGTTGATTATTTTTTTAGGGCAATTACATATACATCGCTAAAATGTAACTATTTTATACATTTAACACCCAAAAAAAATAAGTTTGTGGCGTGAGTTGTAATTTTCATATGATTTTTGTGACTAATATGTAATATTTCAAGTTTTGATACTAAATATGTAAAATGCTAGATTTTAGTGGCATAAATGTATTTTGCCTTTTTTTTAAATAATGGACATTTTGAGATTCCAACAATGACTGCAACGTTTGGATCACATGAAAAAACTTAACAAGTTAACATGAGGTTTGTTGCGTTTGTTCTATTGGTTTGCTGCCATTTGATTGTAAACCAAGCGGCAGATGTTGAAACCGATCTTATATCATCATCAGGTTTTGATTTTTCTGTGCAAATTGTAGATGTCAGTGTGAAGTTCTGAAAAGTGAAAAGTGATTCTTAAATGAATGGAATTTGGAGTTTTGGTCAGTGAGTTTAATACTGAGATCTTTAATGATGCCATTTGGCTTGTGATATGACTTCTAGGATGGAAAGACACCTCTGGATATCAGCTTATGCTATGGAAGAGATTTTAAATCCTATGAGCTGGCCAAGCTACTCAAGCTTGTTCCTGAGAACAGAGACAGCTGAAAATGAAAGAGTGAACCTAATTGAATTCCATGTTTTCGACTCCAGGTACCATTTGTACTCGAGCTTTTTGTTGCCGCTACTGTCAGTAATGTATGAAATATTCTCAGTTAAACAAGATATAACAGAGGCTCGTTGTGTATCCATATGACCTGACCCAAACATGGCTCAAATATTTTGGGTTTGGTTCAACTTGAAATATCATTTTCCAAAGTACGTTGAGAATATGTCTCAGCAAAGTTGAATTTAATCCTGAACTATGCAAAATAGCTGATAGATACCTGAATTTTTAGCGGTTAAACAAGACACCAAAAGGGGGGAGGTAGAGCATGCGGAAACTCAAGTACTTTAAATTTCATGCAAATTTCTAATCTAGATAACATATTTGAATCTAAGATTTTCAATTGTTGCTACCATCAGTTATCTTTGAGATATTCTTATGTAAATGACATATAATAGAGTTTCATTTGAGCATCCAAGTAGTAGTAGGGATGGAAAAATTTATGCCCAACCTGAGCCAACCTAACAAGTTCGTCTTACGTTTTAACTGCTTCAATGAAGGGATTCGAAGAATTACTTTTCCTTAGGGACAATCTAGTAGCCAGAGAGCTAGCAACGGCAAGGGCAGTTGCAAGCAAGAAGGCAACTACCCTTTCAACTTCCATAAAGAGAAAAAGAGAAGCTTCCTCTTTTGTGATACCCTAGAAAAAAAAAGGGGAAGAATATATTGCCCGACTCAAACCAACTGAAACATTTCAGATTTCCGCCAACCCAATAAATGTTCCCTTCTGTCAAGTTTGTTCCTGCAAATGCCTGGAAAGAAGAAAAATAACGTCTATTTATTTCATGATTGGATTAGTTTCTGAGCTTTATCTACCCATTTATAGATGAATAATCCTCATATCAAACTGTCTTAAATTATCTGTTTCTTCACATTATTTTTCTCCTTTGAAGGTTAAATTTGCTATAAAACACACTGGCAGATGTTTTCTTCAAATGTGGACCGGGAGACTGTCCGCATCAGCATAAAAGGCAAGTTAAATTTAGCTCTGAACCAAACAGATAGAATTGCGCTGCAGGAACTTCTGATTGTTTTTTTCTTGGTAGTGAGGAACTTTTGATTGTTGAACAAGCATGCAGATTGATTTCATGCACATTTTCTGCGCCAGGTAAAGTATTTGTACCATTAAGCTTTCTCCGCTAATTTTCTGGTAGATCTGCCTTTAAAAAATTTTCATGTAGATGAGATAATATACAATAGAGTTGTATCTGTGTACAGCCAAGTTATAGACAAGATTTAGAATAGCATATTAGCATTCAGTTCACAGCAGAAGTCCTTAAAATGTAACTTGAGGTGCTGGCTAAGCATTTTAATGACCAGTTAAGAGTTAACAATGATAATTGAAACTCAAAATTCATTTGATTTACTTGAAATGAATCAAATTATACACGTAGATGCACATTTCCTCAACATTAAAATGAATAATCAGATGAAAATTGTATAGAATCAAGATGAAAAAAGTGGTTGATAGGGGGAGTTTTAGCGTGGAAAAAAAAACCCCAAAAGATGTAAAAATCAGTTCATTTTCATACTTATTATGTACTTAACCTAAGCTAAATTGATTTAACTACATGTAGAATCAGATCTGATTCATGCATCCATAGATTCAACTTAGACTAGAACCATTGGTTCGGATTAGGTCCGGGTTGGGTCAAGTCCAATAAATACTTTTCAATGTGAGTGTACGTAGTAGAGCTAAAGACATTAATTAGAATCTAGACTGAGGTAATATAATGTATGTATAATTAAAAATTTAATTACAAATTTTAAAAAATAATTTTTTAACACTAAAGCTATAATATTTTGTTTAATATTCCATAATAAGATTTCAAATTTATCCTTTTAGTTGGTTGATAGAAATTATTTTAGAGTTTTATATTTTACCATTTATATGATTCTAGCCAATTTGGTTCTACTACATTTATACATTAAACCTAAGAATCAAACCATATAATTAATTTCAAATATTTTAAGACCCAGAAACAACACAAATAAATTTGGGCTCAAGCAAAATTTATTGATATGGTTTAGTTTTGGGTTGGTTTTTGATTTTTCGAGTACTAATGCACACTCCTAATTATTTGAGAGTAAGAGGAAGAAGCTTCCCTTCTAAGTTTGAAGGCCATTTGTACGATATATATATATATATATATATATATATGTATATATCAATGATCTTCGAGAATGTTTGTAAAAAACTTTCTTTCAATATTCGATCTTCGAATAGGAGACAGAGGACGCCAAATTGGAAGTCAGCCTGGTAATTTTCAAGTGCAGCTAAGATTTTTGCAACAAAGGTGGTATTAATGGTGTTGAAATTTTTGAGATTTTTTATTTTACTTTTAAGAATTTTAATAATCTCAAGTCAGCTAGTTCAAGTTAAATCATTAAAACGATGATAAAATTATAATTTAGTTATATACTTTTTTTCATAATTATATGTAAGTGTTAATTTATTAATTTTAAATTTAATTTTAATTTGTAACAATTTTTTTATTAATTTGAATAAGATTATTAATTATTTTTAATGGCTTCGATTCAATAATTATATGAACATCAAATAAGTAATAGTTAAATTATTTTATACATAAAGCATATGATAAAATTATGACTTAATTTTATACTTTTTTTTAGTACTAATTTACTTATTTTAAAATTATTTTAATTATTTTTAATTTTAAAATTTTATAAATTTTTTTATTAAGTTTAAATTCATTTACAAAAATTCTTAAATATTTTCAATCAATTTAAATAAATGTAACTTACATAGTTTAAAATTAATTATCATATAATTTTTTAAAAAATCAATTCAGAGATAAATATTATCATCCTAAAGATCTCAACGAAGATCTATTTGATGACATATATACGAGATATATATATATATATATATA
>KZ451959.1:1073062-1237231 GCA_002786265.1 Apostasia shenzhenica
ATATACATATATACATATACATATATACATATACATATATACATATACATATATATATATACATATACATATATACATATACATATATATATATATATATATATATCAATGATTTTCGAGAATATTTGTAAAAAACTTTCTTTCAATATTCGATCTTCGAATAGGAGACAGAGGACAGCTAAGATTTTTGCAACAAAGGTGGTATTAATGGTGCTGAAATTTTTGAGATTTTTTATTTTACTTTTAAGAATTTTAATAATCTCAAGTCAGCTAGTTCAAGTTAAATCATTAAAATGATGATAAAATTTTAATTTAGTTTAATTATATGTAAGTGTTATTTTATTAATTTTAAATTTAATTTTAATTTGTAACAATTTTTTTATTAATTTTAATTCATTTTAATAAGATTATTAATTATTTTTTAATGCCTTCGATTCAATAATTATATGAACATCAAATAAGTAATAGTTAATTTATTTTATACATAAAGCATATGATAAAATTATGACTTAATTTTATACTTTTTTTAGTGCTAATTTACTTATTTTAAAATTATTTTAATTCTAACATTTTTATAATTTTTTTATTAAGTTTAAATTCATTTACAAAAATTCTTAAATATTTTCAATCAATTTAAATAAATGTAACATACATAGTTTAAAATTAATTATCATATAATCTTTTAAAAAATTAATTAATATAAATATAATTATTATATTAAAATATATTTTATACTATAATTAAAATTTTAAAATATTACAAGTTATTTTATGTTAAAATTTATTATCTTTTAAATTATCGTTTACTATAATAATTATATATATAATTTACTTTCAAATAACTTTAATCACTAATGTTATATAAAATTAAAATAATAAATCATATGAGCTAATGAAATGTAATATTTTAATTTACATTTAATTAAGTTATTGATATTAAATATAAATTTAAATATATCTATATATTAAACTAAATAAATTAAAAAGTTAATTATTATAATAAAAATAAATATATAAATTTATATTTATAAATTTGATACACTATACACAAGCATTTACAATATATCAATAAATATTTGTTTATTGTAATTAAGAGCAAATTAATAATTTAATGTTTTTATCATAAAATATTTAAATATTAAAAAATAATATATTTTTTAATTAAATATATATTTATAATTTATATTTAAATTTTATTATAATTATATCTACTTAAAAAAATGTGAACATTTTTGTATAATTTTTGCACCAAAAAAATACTAATAATTATATATATATATACACACATACTATTTGCAGTTTAACTCCAAACGAGGAAAATACAATTAACCCAATGTCATCATATGGAACTTAAAACATGAAACATACTGTGGAGTGTACTGTTGAGAGGCCCTCGTGATTTAACCCTATATAGAAAAAGGCTGTTATATAAAATCTTTCATTTAGGTCCTCATACTTCATCTTTCTTAAAAATAACATCCCTCTTCTGTCAACCATAACATATAATTTCAACACTGTCCTCAAAATCTATCTTAATGTGGCAACGGTGCAAAGTCTAGGAAGTTTCATTAAGAAGATCCGGTTAGGTGCTCCCATAAGGTTCGCCGGCAAGCAGCCCCGACGAGAAAAAATGTCGGGCTGCAGAGAGGCAACGGATGGACAACCAATGAGAAGATGAGACTGCAAGTTAAAAAGAGACGGAGGGGTACTTTCAGTAGTTCGAAGCCCCAAAACGATTAAACCATGCACCCTTATACTCCCCCGATGGAGTCGACAATAAAAAACTCACAGAAAACATTAACACGGACCTTCCTCCTTTCTATTAGTAGGGATAAACTATAAGGACTTGTTGATAATTTACCATACTTTACATCATCTCCTACTAAACCGCCACGTTCAACTTCACAATCCGATGCATCATGAAGACTAGCAGTATATCGGTCCAGCATTTATTTCGACATCATCCATGTTGTCATCTTTCAACCGATCATCTCCACCGCAATTCATGAGGATAAAATTATAAATGATTGCACGAACGACGATACTTTTCATTTGAGCTTTGAAGGGAAATGTTCTCTATTTCATCATCAGACGAGGATGCGAACTCTTCAAGAAAAAGAAAAAAAAAAAAGAATGAACACACAAAGCCGAATAAAAATTTATCAGATTTCCATCCCCACTAATGTTTCTATAACATAAATTCTGAAATCGAAAAAAAAATGAAGAAATGCGTCACAGCAGAAAGCAGTAGTTGAAAATTTAGTTGCCATCAATGCACGAGTCGAAAATGAGGATTGTTCGGTATTACAAAAATGGACCACTGTATATAGGACCAAATTGAGAAACTCTGTTGCCTACCAAAACTAGATAACTATATATTTTTACCATTTTATATTTAAATATAAATTTTATTTAAAAGATGAAAAAAAATAAGATTAAGTAAAAAACAATCTAATTGAAATATTAATGTTAACCTCAAAGACTTCACTGAAAAAGTTTTAAAATCATGAACCTATTTAATATTACTTCAAACTTAAAGGACCTGGATGATATTTACCCTTTCTTTACTCATCCTAGAACATTTGTATTCATCTTGTAGAATTTGTATAAGCATAATGATGCTAAGCCATTTTTTGTTCCCGAGTTCGAGTCAAGCTAGGCATGGCTCAAGCTTGACTCATTCAGCTAACATTGTGGTTCAAACTTCTCTAGTTCAGGATAACTCAACGTGACAACCATTTGATTTCAAGTTATCTCGAGCCTTAATCTAGCTAGCCCAAATCCCCTAGTTATTTGAGAATTATTTTAGAAAAAAATTAAGCGCTTTTATTGGTTTTTAAACATGAGTCAATCATATTCTAACCACTATATCCATCCTCTTTATAAACATAATAAATAACTAAACTAAATTATAATTACATTTAAAAAATAAAATTCTAGGCAAGTTCGATTCGACCATGGCTCGAAGTCAGCTCGATAAAATTACAAAATATAAATATGACTCGTGGCTCACCTAACAAAAACTTAACTCAAGAACAATTCGAGCTAAATATTGTTATCAATTTTCAGGTCAAATTCTAACCGCTACTTCGTTATATACAAACTTTAAAAATATAAAAATACTCATCCTATAAGCATAAGCCTTTAGGTCAGTTGATAATCAAAGACTTAACATGTATCAAAGCCAGAGGTCCCAAATTCAAAACCCTAGTGACCTATAATTATTTTTTGCACAAAGCTAAAATAAAAAAAAAAATAAATTTCTAGTGAATTCATGTTATAAAATAAATAAATTTGCATGTGAGATAGAATGTAAGAATATAAAAATATTCTTGAACTATTACCTAAAAAGCTTAATCTTTTAGGTCAATCAGAGACTTAACACACGATAATGTAGCACGGGAAAAGTAGTCGTAATTAAGCTAATAATAATTGCAACATCCCCAAAGACTTAGAATATATCCCTATTGACCCCTCCAACCCAATGCAACAGACTGGCTACACAAATAACCTAAATATTGATCAAATGTTTCACACTTTGTGTAGAGGAGCTTCTACCAACTTACATCAAAGTAATCCGTAATCCATCGAAAAAAAACTTGTACCATCTAACTTATGGACTCACTTGATTAGCAATCCGATGCAACATCACAAAGTTGACTTATCTTGGTTTTCACTAGGGGTGGCAATATATGACCCGACTCGTGAACCCGACCCGAATCCAACCCGTAAATTTCGGGAATGGGTTACGAATTTTAACCCATTTATTAAACGGGTCGAGTTCGGGTTGGGCATAATTGGGTCAAGTAGGGTTCGGGTTGGGCATTTATTAAAAAATACCCTATAAACAGGTCAGATCGACCCGCCAACCCTGCTCATTTATTAATCGGGTCGGGTTCGGGTCATGAATTTTGACCCATTTAATAAATGGGTCGGGTTCGGGTTGAAGCTATTTGGGTTGGGTCGGATTCGGGTTTAACCCGAACCCGACCCGCTAACCCATTTTGCCACCCCTAGTTTTCACTTCCTACTCATTGGATTAGCACTCTAAAACCTCACCACCAAACAAAAAGGACTTCTCCTAACCCTACTAATTTATAATGATGCTCATTGCCAATTCTTCTTTCATTTTCCTTTCGTATTCTTTGGTCCGATAATGTTAAGGATTTGGTAATCATCGAAATAAGAAATCAAAAATAAAAAAAATTCATGATTTGGGTCATAGATCAATAGTGAATATTGGTATAAGGTTCCAGCAAAATAATTATTTATTTCAGTCACGATAAAGAATTTTTAAGAAAACAAAAGAGTAAAGTGCGTTAAACATGAAAAGACTATATTGGAACATCAATTTGAAAGAGATGATGAAAGCAGGAGTTCATTTTGGCCATATGTAATGTACCAAATTTTTCTTTAATAAAATGAAATATGATAAATAATTTGGAGTTTGTAACTTAATTAAATT
Source organism: Apostasia shenzhenica (assembly GCA_002786265.1). NCBI lineage: Eukaryota > Viridiplantae > Streptophyta > Magnoliopsida > Asparagales > Orchidaceae > Apostasia > Apostasia shenzhenica. Next base: position 1,077,527 of record KZ451959.1, read on the forward strand.
TATAAGAAATGTAAGTTAGGAATATAAAAAGGCTTCATTCATTAATTAATTTTGTAACACTCATCTTAATTAATCGAAATATTTGTTTTATTTAAATTCAATTTATTTTATGACTGTTGGCTTTCTCCTTTTGGCCTTGTTTGATTCGAGGCTTTGTTTTGGCCCAACATAAATTTTCAATTATAAAAAACAACTTTATTTCACATATTATGTACTTTATAATATTAAAATAAAATTCTTTGATATTAAATTTAAAAAATAAATTTTTTTTTTGTCCAAAAAAAAACTCGAACCAAACGAGACCTTTTAGCTTGAAATAAGAGAGAATTTATTTCTATTTGTATAACTTATGAAATTGAAGAGTTATAATTTAAAGTAACGGAGAGAGTGTGCTACCTAGATAATGGGAAAAGAAGAGAGAGTAGCAAATTATCCAAGTTAGAAAGAGCGACAGAGAGAAATTCTTCTACTCTTTCTTTGGGTTCTAGTACTCCATGAAGAGAGGAAAGGAAATTGCGCGAGATACTCGACAAAGGCTTGAGTTGGACAAGGTAAACCCACCACCTACTTCTTGATCAATTTAGGACCTGGGAGAGAGATAAGAAGCAACAATTATAGTGGGCATCAATGGCAATGCCATGGCTTGGTGGGCAGGGTGCCAAGTAGTACAAAGAGAATGAAGGAAGAAGAGAGTTTTATACTGCCAGCCTTGGAAAAGAAAGGAATTGAAGGCAGAGAGGGAGGGAGGATGTAGCAATGGTGGGAGCTTTACATAAATAAAAATAATTAATATTTTGGAGCTCTGGACTTATGTTATAATATGTTTAATAACAGAATTAGTCTGTGAAGAGCAGGAAATCAAATATATGGACAGATATTTGAGGTAGGTGAATTTAATTTGACGTGCATATAAAGTTAAACCTATTAAGAATAAAAAATTTTATTATATTTGATGAACGTATGTTCTATGTTACTTTGTGTTTTGTTATCCCGTATTGAAACATAAAATGCACGCCCTATGTGTTAGCTGCTTTTGTTTATGTCATATGCTATATAAATTGAACGTTGTATTAGATATGCTTCATGTTGTTAAATGCAAATGTCTGCTTCTCTATTATTGTTGACTGACATGTTAGCATATATTTATGTGATTATTAATTATATGAACTTGTTAGCGATAATATAATTAATACAAGAAGAGGAATGTGAAGAAATTTGCAAAATAACTAGATTTGAAAGAAAATAAATTGTGAGTCAAGTGCCCTTGGATAATATCCATACCAAACTCGAGTTAATAATGTTGTGATTGTGGTTGGGTTGTAACCATTGCACTATAGTGATAATAGACTACATGAGTTTTCACTGTTGCAGTAGGGTGGAGATAGACTCCTGAGTTATGAATTCTGACTTTTGAGTTTTTACCGTTGCACTAGAGTGGAGATAGACCCTAGAGGTTTTCACCATTGCACTTGGCTGAAGATAGACCTTTGAATGAGTCATGGATTCTAACTACCATATTTACAATAAAAAAATTAGGTTTTCACCATTACATTAGGGTGATAAACTACTGAAATGAGAATAAAGGAAGGAAATTTCTAAGTGAAAACTCAAGGACTCAAAAAAAAAAGGTTAAAGATTAAATAAAATTAAAGTTAGATGTATTACATCTGTGTATTATATATTGTTATGTGAGATCTATGATTATCATATGTTATTCATGTTATTGATTGTAAGTATAAAAGTATTTTATTTAGCATGTTAAGTTAAGTTCATCTACTGAGTCCAATAATTGGACCGACACCATTTTATGGTACCAAAAATTACAGATTTGCAAGTTAACACAATCACGGGATCAAAGGAGAGAAAGCAAAGAATTAGTGACATATATATATTATTTTATTTTGTTGTGAAAAATTAGCCAACACTCAATTTACATTAGCCCGACTTTGATTATTCGTATTATCGGGATACTGGCAACCGAGATGTTACACCATGGTACTCAGAAATGATTTGCATTGCAGGTCTTACACTATTATTAACCTCAATCAGACAAGCACATTATGAAAACAAGAGTTAAGCATCATGCATAACAGTGGATAAAGAGAAGAGATCATCGTAGAGATTAAACAATGCACCATACACACAACAACTGAAAAGAGAAAGAAATCCCCATGGGGTCCGCCGAAAGATAACCCCAACGAAAGAGATATGCTCTATCACCGATGCCTATTCGAACAAATCCAAGAACATGAAGAAAAACACACAAGTAATGTAGCGCTCGAAAATCTTTAGGATCGGGATGATAGCATTATCTACCGTATACACAAATAACAGCCGCAACAGTAGCACTGAACCCGACTTGGATGTTGAACTAGCAGTGGAGCTGAACCGGAGGTTGGGTTGCTGAACTGAATAGTGAGTCATATAAAAATAGAATTGGAGTAAGAAGCAGCGGGGAATAACAATACTCTGCATCACTTCCGTCTTCTCTTCTTCTTCTTCCCCTACCCTTTCTGCTTTCCTTATCTTCAGGTCTTGTCACACTTCTGTAATTTTCCAAATTAGAATTGAATATAGAAGCTACTAAGATTTCTCATTGTGGTTATTACTCTATTTTCTTGTTTGAGAGCTATCACGGTACACTCCCCGAGTTTCAGAAGTAGCTTACAACATAAACAAGAAACGTACCCAATGAATTATCTGCAAAGCAAAATGAAACTACAGAGTTTTTTGAACATCTTGCTTGATTTCTGCTGATGAGAAAACCCTAATTGAAACCCACTTTCGGAAATTCTTACAGAAAAGCCCTAAAATCGGAAAATAAAACTCGAAAAAAAATTTCTCTGCCAAACCAAATCAGAGGAGAGCCTTTATCTTGAGCTCGACAGGTTGTGCTCGGCAAATCTGGAGGGCAATCGCCGCTGCCGCCCGTGCCCTAGCGTCTACCCGAAGGAAGAAGAGATATGCACTCCGAAGTTCGAACCACAAAAAGGATGATCGAGATTGAGGAGAGAGAGGAAGAATGGAGGGAAAATTAAAAAAAAAAAGGCACAACTAATAATTCTTCATAAATTTTAAATTTTCGAGGTATGTAAATAAATAAAAACATAGATAACATATATGTAAAATGTGCATAAAAAATTACTTAAAAAAGATGCATAAAAAGTAATATTATATAATTCATAAATTAAGCGAGAGTGCGGCTGGAGAGTTGCGCCGTGCGCGTAGTGTGGCTCATTATCTTATTATTTAGCGCTATTTTTGTTTTATTATTTTTATTTTATTTTGCATGTAAATTTTTTTATTTTGCATGTGTATTTTTAGTTTATAGACATATATTAAATAAATAATATTTATATAAAATAAAAAATTATATAAAATATAAAAATAATAATTTGCATGAATAATTTTCTATTTTATATGAGCATTTTTTACTTTTTATGATATTTTTTATCTTTATAAATATATACAAAATTCAAAAAAAAATATAATATCCATACAAAAACATTATATAAAACGAAATAAAATAATATTTTCTCGCTGTTATGTATGTAGCACATGCAGCTCCTATGGTGCCTAAATACAATAATTTTTTATGATAAAAATGAAGTTGCAAGGGATAAAGAAATCAAAAATAACTTAAATTTTAGGGTAAATATAATTCTTTTTCACAAGGGTCTAGTAATTTGAAATCCTTTTCAATGGATCCTTAATTAAAGTATACAATATGTTTACAATAAAAAGTATACAATATGTTTCACTTGAGTTCCACTATTAAAGTGAAATTTCAATTAGATTAATGGACCTGTGTAAAATAGAAGTCAAACTTCAAAGATATGTAGAAAAAATAATGTATATATATATATATGTTAGGGACTAGTTATAAAGAAATTTTAAATTTATAAACTCTTATGAAATAGAGAGCCTATTAAAAAAATTCAAATTCATGGATTAGGGACAATATTTATCTTAAGTTATTTGTTTGTGCAATTATTTTTAACAAGAGTAAAAAATAATTTTTAAAATGAAGCTTTTATTATTATTATTATTATTATTTTTGAACTATAAAGCTTTCATTTTGAGCTTTGTGAATAATTTGAAATAAAATTAATTATATTTTAAGATGCATGTAACATACAAAATATAGTTAATTTTTTATTTTGAGAAAATAATAGATATTATGAAGCTCACGCATTACGCGTTATTATCCCCGTATTATATGTGTGAGAGAATCAAAAAATATTTTATTTATCTATTATTTCCTTTGTTTTACTTCTTCACATTATAATTTCCTTCGTCTTATTTAAAAATTATGATAGTAGTGTAATTTAAGCTTGAGATTCTCTTATTCTGATTCTCACATGGGAAAGGGCTAAGAGAATACTACAATTTAACAATCATTTTGTTTGAGTTTTTTTTTTTTACAAAAAAAAATTATTTTTAAAATTTAATGTGAGAAAAATTTATTTTAACATTAAAAATTATGTAAAATATGAAATATTTTTAATTCTAATATTTGTATTTGTGTTGAATGTGAAATAAAATTAATTTTTATAATTAAAATTTGTGTTAGACTGAAAAAATTGTCTCGATTCAAACGAGATTTAATCCTCTTCCTTCCCTTCTTAAGGCTCATGCTTTATTGCTTTTGTTTTATTATTTTAGTCGATTTAAAATTAACTCAAAGTTAATTTACTCGAAAAAAATAATTTAACTTATAATAAACTCAATATGAGCATAAGCATACATATTTAGCAGTTTTAATATATAATTGTAAAAAATATGCTATAATATTTTATATAAAAGAGATATATTAAATAAATATATATATATAATTTTAAAAATAAATTTATAATATTATATTTTGATACATTTAATGTTTATAATGAATATTTTTATAGAAAAATATGATTCAAAAATTAGACTCACTTTAACTCAAAAATCAACTCGAAATCGAAAAACTTTTGATACGCTCAAATCAAACTCGACCCGAAATTAAAAAGTTTATTTTCGAGTGGAGCCAGCTCGCTCAAAATCTACTCGAAGCCACCCCTAGTTGAAATTATTTTAAAATTAATGTGCTTAAAATCATGAATTTAGTGGGAAAGAGAAAAAGGAAAGTAAGAGAGAAAATACATAAAACCTGTGATGTTTTGTGTCAATATTTTAGATTAAATTATTATTATTTAAAACACATGCAATGCTCATTTTTGTATAATGAACATTTTCTCTGAGAGATGTGATATAAGTTAATTATTATTTTAATAATATATATAGGATGTGAAATAAAATTAATTTTTAATATTAAATTTTATATGTGATGTGATTTGTCAGATTAAAATTAAACTAAGTTAATTTTTAATTTGAAGACAAACGGAAGCAAGAACAACTGTAAGCAGCTTTATCTCACTAATAAAATGAATGAGTATGAGATCATGATTTAGGCTCGAGTTATTGTTGACTTGAAATCGACCTGTTAAACAGATTAGGGGTGTAAATTATCATATTAATACTAAGATTAAGGCCCTGTTTGATGCGGGGTTCAAAATTAATAATAATAATAATAATAAATAAATAAATAAAATTTTTAATTATTTCATATAAATAATATTATTTTATTTTACATACTTAATAAATTTTAATAAAAATATCAAATTTATTTCATATTCTAAATCAAAATACTCGATTCTAATATTTTGGTCTAGGATGTCAAATAAAATTGATATTTTTATTAAAAATTATTGAGTGTGTGAAAAAAATAATAATTTTTTATATTAAAATTTATGCAGAATAATTAAAAAATTTATTTTTTATTATTATTACTTTAGATTTTCGTGTCAGAATAATGCTTCGTGTGATTGTCAACTTCATGAAGTCAATGGTAGGTATATCCTCCAAAACTAGGAACAAAAAAAAAAAAAAAAAAAACTATGGAACGAGTAGAAATTTGACATTTGGCAAATGATGAGCCTTTGAATGAGTGATGACAAATCACACTATTAATTTCTTTGTATTATTCTTTCATGAGAAATAGATGCCTCGAGCTACGCGCCAGCCCATAATTTTGGTGGTCAATGAGGTGGCGCCACATGGCCAATGTGGACCCCATATGCCTATAGTGTCACCAAATAGCACTAATAGAGTAAAATAATATATGAAAGAAGAATAATATTAAATACAATATTTAATATAATCATAAAAATATTAAATATAAATTATACAGTGTTAAGTATAAATTATATGTAACACTAACATATGCATATAAAGCATCGTTTAGTTTATAATTTTTTTTAGACAATATAAAAAATATTTTATTTTTTAAATTTAATAAAAAAAATTAAAATTCTCTTTATCAATTGCAGAACATTTCTCCCTTACTAATATATCCGCATCCTTACTCTCTCTCCCTCTCTCCTTTCCCTTGAAGAATGAGATCTACTAAAATTAAAATCGAGTTTTAAAACCTTGATTTAGATTCAAAGTAACAAAAAATTCTAAGGCACAACATGAAATGATTCAAAGAACATAAACTAAAATAAATTTTAAGCTAAAATTCAAGATTCTAGATATAATATATCTATATTTTATTACTTATTATTCCACCTTAGCTGCCCATAATACATACCTAAACACATATTGCCCTGTTTGGCGCAAGACCAAAACAGGACTAAAATAGTACTAGTTTAAAAAATAACAATAATAATAATAAATAAATTATTTTAATTATTCTACACAAATTTTAATATAAAAAATAATATTTTACTTCACATACTCAATAATTTTTAATAAAAATATAAACTTTATTTCACATCTTAGATCAAAATACTCGATTTGAATAATTTGACCTAGAATGCGAAATAAAATTGATATTTTTATTTTAGATTATTAAGTATATAAAGTAAAATAATATTTTTTATATTTGAATTGGTGTAAAATAATTTAAAATATTTATTTAAAAAGCATTTCCAGAGAAACAAAATAATAACTTCTGAAGATGATTGATTTCATTCATTCTTTCAAGAATAACTGCTTATTTTCACCATAAAAAAAAAAACAACTTATTTAGGCATGAAAGCATAGTTTTCAGAAGAATATATATTAAAATTTTGGAACATAATACTATCCCCACTCTTACCTTATTTACATATTTAAACATAGTATCATCATCCACAGATCCACTACATCATCATCTTTTTTTTCCCCAAATATTGGCCTGCAACCCACTTGTCTATTTCACAGTAGATTCTTCTTTCTTCCTCCCTAAATCTCATTTGTTCTGCAAACAGCAGCACGACAAAAAAAAAGAGAGCAATCTTCAGCTTCCGACCTCCGCGATGCTCTGTAGTGATGGCCGCCAATATCTCGAGCTTCTCTGCCGTTCCTTCTCGAGCTTCACCACCTAAGACACCCAATTCAATTTTTTTTAAAAATTCTGGTAATGAATCGATGTAAAAATGTAAACTTGTGTATAACTCATTAAACATAATTTTCTTAAACCTCTTGATCTTATAAAAAATTAACGTGGAAACTTTAGACTGTTGGTCATTATCAAGGAACAACCAAAAAAATTTAAAGCTCATGTATGACAAATTAGGCAGAAATTTGTAGTTCAAAAAAAATTGTCATGCGCAAGCTCAGTGGGGTCTGTATAAACAGAATTTCTTTATGAAATCTCATGCTAGAAAGAATTGTGAGGGTCTACTAAAACTCAAAACTTCTTTTTCTAATAGAATTCAACAATCAAGATTGAAGCTTTAGATTGTTGTTTGTGATAATGGAAAAACCCCAAAACTTCATATTCTACAAAACTATCATATATGTTGTATCTGGATCCGCACCAACGCATTTCGAGCAAACACGTGGGTGTCGACGCGGCAAAGGTGGAACGAAAGTTCAGTGACAGACGAGTGCACAGTCAAGTACCAAGTAAGGGCCTCTATGCTGTTTTTAAGAGTCCAACCATCGGCGGCGATGTCTAGCTTCTCATAACATCGGCCACGACATTTAGTTACAGCTCCCTACTGTAATATCAGCTCCTACTGTAATATCGGCCATGATATTTGGTCACAGCTTTCTGCTGTAATATCGGGCACGATGTTTGGTTAATGCCTGCCAGTATTGTCGGCCACAACATTGGATCATCCATAGCTTTCTGCTTATACCATCGGCCACGATGTTCGAACGTCCACAACTGTCGTTGTCTCAGCCTAGTGGAGACCGTCGCGTCAGCACAATTTCCACTAAGTTGCAAATTCCAGGTCACCAGTAGCCGGTCATTTGGTTCCCGCAACTTACACAGATCGAGAACTCACGTGCTCTCGCCACTATCAATGGTCTTCTTGGAGCCGGCAAGCATGGGGGCCGACAGTATGGAGCGACCGATTATTATATTCCGGCCCAAAAACTCACTGAGCTCTCCTTTAGCCCATCTATAAATACTTTTGAATAGGGCTCCAGAGGGGGATAGACACATTGAACTTGTATTTGTCCTTCTTCTTGTATTGGTCTTCTGACCAATTTTTTTGGGCTTTAGTGAATCTTTTCTTTGTCTTTCCGGTGAACGTAGGGGAAGTTATTCATGAATCACTTTATATCCTTGTGTGTTTTTCTGGATGATCCTTGGCCTCTTCTTTGAGCTAGCGTCCTGGGCCAGAAACGTCACGGACCGCTAATCCTTAGGGCTCCATTTCTCTACCCATCAACACAGTACCAAACTCAAGATCAACAATATACAAGCACAACAGGCTCTGTAAAAGCAATTTTTTTCTAACCAATGCTAGAAAAACTCTAAAGATTCTGCTGCTCAAACTCAAAACTTCTTGTTGTAATCAACATTAAAGCTTCATATGTTAGACATGATCAGAAATAACATCAAAATCAGAAATAACTTCATATTTGCGCAAAGGAACTATGATAAGCAAATCATTAAGATTTCGCTAACTTTAACAATTTTTAAACCTCTTGCTCCAATGAATTCTGGGAAACAAAATCAACAGCATCTGATTGTAGGTTATGATCGAAGGGAAACTTAGTTGTCTAAAATGTTCATCCAGGTTCAAGCTCAAAAGAATTTGCAAGGGTAAATTCAACGACAAATTCAGATATTAATACATGGTTGGCAGAATAAAGTTTTAAAAATCTAACTTTTATCATAAATCCTTACATGATCCGTCTTCTGAGAAGCAATCTCTGCAGCCTCTTCACCAAAACTCTGTCCGCCCTCAAAATCTCTTCTCTGCTGCTCTCGATAGAGCAGGAGTTCTTCCTGCTGTCTCTTGATGAGCTCATTCCGCACCTTTCTGATTTTCTCATTCTTCCTTGCCCTAGCAGCATTTGTGACATCTGAAAAACCGATTCCACACTCAGATGCACGGCACCGATCATCTATTTCAAATTAGGGCAGCATTCTTCTACTAACCTTGGGCGGTGATCAGGCGGTAGACATTGCCGTTGAGGAGCATCTCCTTGTGCTTGAGAAGCCGAACCCTAGTGAACCGCACAGCAGATCCGCCACCGGAGACCTGGCCGCTGCCGGAGATGGAGAGGGTGACTTGAGCGACGTAGTGCCCCGGGTGGCTCCTCATGACCTCCTCAGCACTCGTCGGCCAGAAAAGCCGCTCGACGCGGCCGTCCGGCAGTTGGATCGTCGCCGCCGCCGCTTCGCTCGCCTGGCAGTTTCCCATCTCCTCGCCGGTCGCTCTCACTCTCTTTCTCTCTCGCTCGCTCTACAGATTGTGGTCAGCAGAGAAGAAGGATGGGGAGCAAAGCCGACGGCGAGCAGCCGGCTGGTTTTAACGTGATGGCGGTCTGACCGCTCTGACTCAGTGAGATTGACCCGGATCGGGTAGGGCTCAGGGGTATTCGTGTAATTTCAAGATTTTAATAGGGTAAACCGTAAAAGGCGCAAAGGGCTGGTTTTGTCATTTGTGCCGTTCGTACGAGGCATGACATCAGCGGGCAGTGCTGGAGGTGCTCCAGGTGCGGTAACAGTAAGGAGAGGGCTCCACCTGACCGCCGGCCAAGTGGGCCTCACGGCGCACGTTAGGCACGGCGTTGTCTAGTATCGTGCGCCGCCCTGCGCGGTGACTGCAGCGTAATATACGGCCGAGATCACGCCTTGTACGGCGTAATTTTTATTTTTTTTATTTAATTAACTTTGACTGATTCAAATTAATATTTTTTAGATATTTACATAAAAATTATCTTAATTATCAATAATTATGTAATTTATCCTTAAAAATAAATATTATATATATCAAACTAAAATCTTATAAAATTATAAATTTTACATTATTTTTATATAAAATTATAATCTATTTTAAATTTTAAATTTTAAAATCATAATTATAATTTAAAATATTAAATTTTATGCTCTAACCCTTTATTTTAATACTAAAAATTAAATTTTAAGGACATATTTATTTGTAAATTTTAAATTTTATAAGATTAAAATTAAACTTGAATATAGATATTTTTTATTAAAAATTATGAATAATGTAAAATAAAATTAATTATTATATTAGGATATACGAAAAATATGATATAAGCTAGTTATTATTTCGATAATGTGTAGAATATGAAATAAAATTAATTTTTAATATTAAATTTTATGTCCAATGTGATGTGCCTGCTTAAAATTAAATTATTTTAATTTTAAACTGCCGAATAAATAGGAGCTAAATCTTAAACCTTAAATTTTAACATCATACTCAAAATACTATTTATTTTATAAATTAACTATATATAGAATCTACTTAAAATTCAATCTAGTAAGATAAAATTCCAATTATAAACTTGTGAATCATACACAATAAGATAAAACTCATAAAAATACTTCAATAATTTTATTTATATTTTTGTTTTTCAAAATACTATATAAAATATTTCATTTTATAAAAAATTTATGTAATATATATAATATTTTGTTTTTAACATTAAAACATATAATTTTTTATAATTAAAATTAATATCTTCTATATAAATCTATTTTTTGTGGGAAACCCAACCATGCTTTTTAAAATAGCTAAGTTAATAAAACAAAAACTAACATAAAGGCTATTAGATGGCCCACAAAATCGACTTTTAGCTTAAAAATATTCTACACACATTAGAAATAAAATAATTTCAAAAATTAAATAATTAAAAGCGATAAACATAAATAACTATAAAAGTTAATATCATAAACCTGAAAAACACCTTTTTTTTTGTTTTGCAAGAAGTAGCATCGAGGTTTTGAAAATCGGACGGACTGACTTTAGAACTGATAGACTGAAAGATACAAAATTCAATGGTCGAATCGGAGTCAAACCGGGATAAAATAAAAATTAAAAAAATTAATAAAATATAATATAAATATAGTTAAGATATATATTATTCACACGTCAACACAACAATTAGACATAAAATAAATGTTTAATAATTAAATTTAACAAATAATATCTTATGTTAATAACCCAAAAAATAATTCCAAGCAAATCGAAATAACAATAACCCAACAAAATATTCGCAAATCACAAATTGAGTATAATATTTAGTATATCATTAAAAGATCTGAATAAATAGTATGCTTTGTCAATATTAAAATACTAAATCATTTCATCATTTCATATTACTAAAATACTAAAATACTAAATCATTCCAAGAGGATGGGGGCCGGAGAGAAGAGTGCGAGGTAAGGGGAATCACGAGTTCGTGACTGTCGTGCGAGTAGAGGCCGCAGAACGAAGGCTGAGTTAGGGACCTAGAGTTTAGGATTTTTTTTTTAAATTTTAAACTCAACCGGTCTAACCGTACCGGTTCACCGGTTGACCGATTGAACCGCGGTTTAGACCGATTTTGGCCGGTTTTAAGCGGATCCGGTTATAAAATTAAACCGGACCGGTTCACGGTTCGACTGGTTGAAACGACCGGTCCGGTCTGATTTTTAAAACCTTGAGTAGCATATCGAGCAATCTCTTCATAGAGAAAATCATCCAAAATACTAGCAATTGCAAATATCAATAATAAAAATCTTCGATATCAAAAGAGAAATTAATACTTTCAGACCAATTATAAATTCAAAAAACTTCCATTAATAAATAAAAAAATTGATATATATAATATATATATTATATTATATTATATATATATATATAATATGCATATTCCTATAATATGTAATAAATAATAATACATCTGGTTTTAATTCGATTCAACTTCAAATTTAATTAACAAATATTGAAGAAATCTAATTAACACGAATCAAACTAGACCTAAAATTAAAAATATCAATTTTGAATTAGAATTTAGGGTATGAGATTGACTTGATTATCAAGATTATAATGTAGTTTATCAACTTACAATAAATATATATTAAAAATATGGAAGTGGGATTAATGATTTTTTTTTTTTGTTTTTGGATGAAAGATTTATTATTAAGTTAATTTAATAAATCTTTTTTTTTTGAAAGTTTAATTTAATAAATATTTAGGTGAATGCAATAAGGACATTTCACAGCCCATGCACCCCATGGCATACTTCTTGGATTTTAGTGATGCATATACACCTGAAAATAATAACTGAATGTACGGAGTGCACATTTCACAAACCATCTAAATTTTTTTTCCTCAGTAGATCAAAAATTGAATATATGGACGTAGGGCTGTTATCGATCCAATTTCGAGCCGAGCCAATACCGGCTCGAAATCGGTCGATCACATTTCGATTGACTCGAAATCGGCTCGAAGTCGATTCCAATCAACTTTGAGCCGATTTCGAATCATTTTCGAGCGGCACGAAATCATGAAATCTCAATTTTTTTTCGAGCCGGGTAAGCTCAACTTGATCCGGCTCGGTTTGAAATATATATAACATGTATTTTAATTCGAGCCAATTTCGAGCTGGATTGAGTCGAGCCTACCTCAGCTCAAAATCGGCTCGAAATCATTACCGAGCCGAATTTTTGGCTCGTTAGTCAGCTCGTTCAAATTGACTCGATTTTGATCTAAAATCGATTCTATTTTCGATAGATTTTTGATTTTTCAGTCCATATTAACACCTTTATATGGAGTGCGTATTTAGTCAAGAAAAAAATAATTATATTGGTGATGTGATAATTGGTGATAAAATTTTCAAAAGAAGTGAGCGCTTTAGATGCCTTGGATTAATCATATAAATAATGATAAAATAGATAATGATGTTACTAGCAAGATTCAACAGAATGGGTAAAATGAAAAAATACTTCTGGTATGTTGTGTGATAGAAAAATTTCATCCAGACTTAAGGATAAATTTTATAAAACCGTAGTAAAACCAGCGATGGTATATGATACTGAATGCTGGCCTACAAAAAGAAAATATACAAATAAAATAACTATTACAGAAGTAAAGATGCTAAGATGGATGTGTAGATATACATAAAAGAATAGAAAGAGAAATAAATATATCCGAAAGAAGGTTGGTGTTGTACCAATTGATGATAAACTTAAAAAAAGTCAGCCTAGATGATTTGGACATATAAATTGTAGGTCGATTGAAGCTTTAGTTAGAAAAATTGAGTTATTAGATCTTGCCCACGTATAAAGAATAAGAAGGAGACCAAAGAAGACTGACAAGAAACTATAAGGGGTGATCTTAGTTACTTAGATTTAGAAAAAAATTTGTTAATTGATAAAATACAATGGAAACAAAGGATTCATGTAACCGACCCCATATAGTGAGATTAAGATTTGATTGTTGTTGTTGTTGTATATACCCGTGAAAACAATTTATTGGGTTCAAATGTCCGACCAAATTGCATACAGGAGTTAATAGCGATGCGTCATGTGCGCCATGGTGGCCCGTCACTTGGCGGTAAGCAAACGAAGCATACGACCAGACCGTCCGATCAAACCAATGAGGTGACCTAGCAGGATGGCTCGGTACGACCACTGGCGTGACAATACTGGACAATTCAATCAGACTAATTGATTGGACTATTTGGTTAGTCTTAGACAGACAGTTTGGTCAGGCTGAACAGTTCAATCATGCTACATCACTGGTGTGACCGAACGGTTCATCCGTCTACGGTTGTTCACTCATTGTTAAGTGTGAGGCCACCGCTGCACACGCAATGCACGACTAACTAGAACCTAATAAATTTTTCATAAATTTGAGTAACAATAAAAATAATGACAATTAGTCCTCGAATTCAATATAAAATGTCAGAAATGTTACTGAAATACATTTTTAAAAATATTTTTTTTATCAATTTATCATATTGTGGGCAGCTTGTTCAAAATTTGATTGATCTAAACATATTGTCATGTTATTAATTTTCAATATTAATAATATAATTTTTTATTATTTCATAAAGTTTTCCATATAATTCATGATTTTGCTTAACACCCCTGGCCTTATTTTTTCTCTTTCTAAACTCTCTTTGATATCACATGCCTAGGGGTATAAACAATTCAGGTTCTAGTTGAGTTTAAACTCAGCTTATGTTAACTTGATTAGATTTCAAGCGGGCCCATGTCAAGCCCCTGTCAATTTTAAGCTGGCTCGAGCATTAATCGACCTAACTAAAAGTTTTCAAAAAATTGAAATTTTTTAAAAATAAAAGGATAAATTATACTCAGGTCCTTGAATTTAAAGCTTAATAATACACAAGTCTACATTTTTAAAATTAACATCAGGGTCCCTGATTTTTTAATAAATTATCAAATGGGTCTTTTTTTTTTTTAAAATTATCATTATACCCCTCCCTCTCTCGTGCTGATCCCTGCACGCGCGAGGAACGGCTGCGGCCGTTAGCGACCGCACGAGCGAGATCCCTCGCAGGCACAGGGATCGACAGGAGAGAGAGAGATGGGAGGAGAGAGAGAAGATGTATAATGGTAATTTTTAAAAAAATTTAATAATAAAAAAATAAAAAACTTATTTAATAATTTATTAAAAACTGAGGGACCCAATATTAAATTTTAAAAACGTAAACCTGTGTGTTATTAAATCTTAAACTCAGGGACCTAAGTGTTTACCCAAATAAAAATATAAGCAGCTTTTATTAGAATATAAAATTAAGTCAACTTAACATATATCTTAACCATAACTAACAATACCTATATATATATCTATATATATATATATAATAATTATATTAAGCCAATGAATATATTATTATATTTAAAAAATAAAAGAACTAGTTAAGTTCAATATAATCTGACTATGGCTTGTGGCTCAGCTCAAAAAACTTTAGTCAAGCTCAATTCAAATTAAATATTAATATGAACATCGAGCGATTATCGATCTTCAAGCCATATGTTAATACTGGATTTGATATTATGTTGATGGGGGAGAAATTGAGCACTAAGAATTTGCGGTATGCGGCGTTTTTCAATGCCAACTTAGAGGAGGGGCCAAAGATCATCTAGAAAAATACACAAGGATGTAAGGTGATTCGGGAATAGTTTCTCCTACGTCCACCGGAGGGTCAAAGGGAAGGAATTTCACTAGTACTCCAAAGTATTTGGTCAAAGGACCAATATAAGAAGAGAAGAGTATACAAGCTTTTTCTTCTATCTGTCTCTCTAAAGCTCTGTTCAGAGTTATTTATAAATAGGCTATAGTGGAGTACAATGAATTTTCGGGCCAGAATATTGTAACTGGTGGCTCCATACTATCGACTTTAAGAGGACCATCAATGGTAGCAAGGGCACACGAGTTATCGATCTGTGTGACTGGCGAAAATCTGCACTTAGTGAGAACCGTGTTGACGTGCAGTCTCCACTAGGATGAGAGCAACAACTGTGGGTGAACAAACATTGTGGCCGACGTTGTAGAAGGTTGTAGGTGGCTAAACATCATGGCCAAAGTTGTAGGAGATTATAGGTGGCCAAACATCATGGTCGACATCACAGGAGGCTGTGGATGATCCAATATTGTGGCCAACAGTACCGACGAGTGTGGACCAAACATCGTGCCCGATATTACAATAGAAAGTTACAACCATATATCATGGCCAATGCTATAGAAAGCCCGACATCGTCGCTGATAGTTAGTCTTGAAGTCAAACATCATCGCTTTTACCATGTCAACACCCACATGTACATTTCAGATGCATTGGGAGGAATCCAAATACAACACCATACTCACCCCTACACATGCCTTCAGTTATTTCTCCATAATAATCCATTTAAACTAGTAAAGAGTAATCATAAATTCATAGGAATCAGTATATATATGTATATATGTATAGTTTGACACTAAATTATTATATTAAATGTAAGCTAATAAAACCTTAAAAGAATCACATTCCATTCGTACTAAATCGACTCTAAATCTGAGATAGATCTAAAAAAAAACTTGACTGAATTCAATTCATGTCCACCAAAGACGTGTAGAAATGAATCTAATTTATTTCATACCTGACCCGACCCACTTCTATGCCTATCAATGCCCATTTGAATTGGGTGTTCTTCTCCTTTTTCCCAAGCAAATGTTCACATTCCTTTCATTTTGTTCCACAACACCATTAATTATCATTTATGGAAAGCCATGTGGAGTGTTGGGCCTGTTGTTAATTACTCACAAATCTTTATAATTAATTCTTAATTATATTTTGATTCATAATTTTTTTTAATTACTGATGTAATTCACTCGAAGATAGTCGATGCACTCGTATATTCAAAGAAGGTAAAACTAATCCGCAAACAATTTGACTAACCACTCGTGTTCTTATCATAGTTCATAGGAATTAAGAAGGGAACCTGATCTAGTTTCCATCCTACAACAACAACAACCACCACAACCAAGCTTTAATCCCACTAGGTGGAGTCGGTTACATGAATCCTTTGTTTCTATTGCGCCCTATCAGTTACTAAATTCTTATCTAAGTCTAAGTAACTAAGATCACTCCTTATAGTTTCTTGTCATGTTTTCTTTGGTCTCCCTCTTTCTCTTTGTACATGAGCAAAATCCAATAACTCAAATTTTCTAGCTGGAGCTTCAATCAGCCTACGATTTAGATGTCCAAACCATCTAAGCCAACTTTCTCTAAGTTTATCCTCAATTGGTGTAACACCAACTTTCTTTCGGATATACTCATTTCTCATTTTATCTTTTCGTATATATCCACACATCCACCTTAACATCATCATTTCTGCAACATTTATTTTATTTGTATATTTCCTCTTTGCAGGCCAACATTCTGCACCGTATATCATCGCTGGTCTTACTACAGTTTTATAAAATTTACCCTTGATTCTGGATGAGATTTTTCTATCGCACAACACACCAGAAGCATTTCTCCATTTTTCTATCTAGTTTCAATACTAAAAAAAAAAAAACACAACTCCAAACATTCATACTCTGATGCAATGTTTATGACAAACTTTATGCATTTCATCGTCATCATTTATATCCCAAATATAATTACTAAAAGATATTCACCTTTCCATAAAAAAAAAATTCCACCTATTATCTGGTTATTAATATGCATTAACTATCACCAATTGTAGTTGTATTACTTACACACAATATCTTCTTTTTCTTCTTCTCTTCTTCTTCCGTTATATGCCATGAAAATCAAGACGGCTCTTTTGTGGCTGATGCTCTCTTCGTGGGCCATCTTCCTATACTTCTCTTTCCGCTTCTTCTACACTCTTAACTCTAAGTTTCAAAGCGAGGTCGGGAAACCAATGATATCACCGTGGAAGAAACAACTACCATCGAATTCTCTGAGTGACATCTCCATCAACATGATCAAAGCACTGCCACCAGAACTGTCGCCGACGACAATGCTAACGCCCTTTCCCGGTACACCCAATGCCCTTTTTGCATACAACTTTTTTTGCTTAATAGATCTGAGAATACGGCGAAAGCCCGAGGATCATTGGTTTATGCCAATCTTTTACGGACTACCCAGACTACTCCCTCTCGATCACACCCCATATTTCTATCCGAACTTATTTACTGTATAAAATGAAATAAGGGAAATCTAAGAACAATTGTTAGTCTTCGACAAAAACGTCAAAATTTTGTACACAAATTCCAAACTTTATACTCAACAAAAGCTGAATTTCATAGAAGATTTGTAATAAGAATAAAGGGCAAACAAAATCATTTCGAATCATTTTCGAAATTAACAAAAAATTATAGTGCAAGCAACGTATAGAATAATCTAATCTCCTCTCCTCTAACTTATGAAGAGGACATGAATTCTAACATCAGAATATTTTCAAGCAAAATGTTTATATATATATATATATTTTATAAATCATTTTTAAGTAAAATTATAAATTAAATTACTAATATATTTTTATAAATCTTATTTTAATATGTTAAAACCCAGATTGCTATTAAATCAATAAAATAAATAAATTTATTATTATGAATCTATTTTTAGTAGATATTATTATTCGTTTCAATTTTTAAAGATGATGGTGAACGACCGGTTCGACCAAACTCGATAATCAATCAAACAGATTTAACTATGAACCAAATAGTTCGTTGGACTTAGAACATTGACCACATTGCATGCGGGCACAAATGATAAATGTGAGTTTGAATAATTTTAGGGTGATTAATTTGTATGTAAATCCAGGTTTTGATGCCTAATATAAATAATTAAATTTTTTTCCATAAAAGAATAGCACAGTTGGTTCAACACGGAAACTAAATCTTATAAATTTATAATACATACTAACCAGAGATATGGAATTAAAGGGTAAATTGCATCAGGGTCCTGAGATAGGAAAGGTATTACAAATTAATCTCAATTTTAAAAAAAATCTCAAGTTTGACTCCTAAAGTAATAAAAACACTGCAGTTCTAATCCCTCTATTAGAATTTCTTGATGAAAAATATGAAATTTAACATTTTTTTAACCAATGTTCTCATCGCACTAAAAATTTAAGATTTATAATTAAAAAAAAAATTACAACTTCATCTCTCCTGTCTCTTGCTATAACATATTAATATTTTAAAAAATCAAAAAATAATGATTGTAAATAATCATATGACGTAATAAGGAAAATTTAATAATTCTGTTTTAATTGGAACTAAATTACAATATTTTTACATCATCAAAAACTCAAATGAAAGTTTTTGAAAGGGTGAGACCAATTTGCAATGCAATTATGACCTCAGGCGCCCGGATGTAATTTACCCGTACGTGAAATCATCCCCTCTATTACCGTGGAAAATTTTCACAGCCGTTTCGCCTAAGGGGGCGTTTGGTTCAATGTTATCTCAATGTTATGTTATGTTATCTTTAGAAATTAATTGTTTGGTTTAATGACATCTTTAAATAACATTACAATTAATTACAAAAATGTCATTACATGATGACATCTAGATGTCACTCCAAATTGGGCGATATCTCAAGATAACACCATCAATTTGTCATTATAATGCCAATAACTTCCAACTAAACAAAAATAATTTGGATAGCATTGATATTTTCTAATATCATAACATTGAACCAAACAAATGTCTATTGATGAATAACAATGATATTTAGATAACATGACATCTAAATAATATTGACATTGAGATAACACTGAACCAAACGCCCCCTAAAATTAATCCCCCCCTCTCTCCCTCTCTCTCCCCCTCCCAAAATTCCTAATTCAATCTCAAGAGCATTTATGGAAAAAAAAAACAAAAAAAAAAACAAAAAAACAAAGAGAAGACATTCTTCCAACACCTCTTTCACACCACAACAATGGCAGGCACCACTCCAACTTCACCACCCTCTCCTCACTGCCTCCTCCCATTGCTAACAACATGATCCTCACAAGATCAAAATCCTTGCAGCAATGGCTCCTCCTGGGCGGCTCCCTCATCTACACTGCCTTCATCACCCTCTCTCCCACCCCCTCACCTCTCCCTTTCACCCTCAAATATCCCAAGCAAAGATTCACCCGGTAGAACATGAAATGAGCATCATGATAAAAGAAAGAAATAATGCACGGGAGATTTCGTCACCTGGATACGACGTTTGATGCCTTGCTGCAGGTGGAAGGAAGCATGGGTGTGATCTTTCAGACGGCAGGTGGGTGAGAGATGCCGGAGGCGGGGGCACTGCCTACACCAATGAGACGTGCAAATGGTTGCCGGAGTCGAAGAAATGCGGCAAGTATGGGAAGAAGGGAGGTTATGTCGGCTGGAGGTGGCAGCCGAAGGTATGCGAACTGCCGCGATTTGTCGCTTCAGAATTCTTCGACATTGTTAAGGGGAGGAAGCTGGCGTTCGTCGGCGATTCAGTTGCACGGAATCAGGCGGATTCACTGGTCTGTCTCCTTTCTCAGGTAAGGCTAGTCACCACGCCCTGTCCAATATTTCTAATGAGAAGTGACGAACAAAATCTGATCATAATCAACTAATAGCTGTGAATCAAGTCTTGAAATCTAGGATTTAGATTTCACTGAAATCCTTACATGCTGTGGTCAAAGATTTGAATTCTGAATCAAAACACAAACATGGGACTTGAAGCAAGCTAACATCAGTCTTTTTACATTCTTCCGAATCTTGTCTCAAACTCAAGATTCAGCTTCTTGGAAACTAAAAAAGAAAATTCTGGAATCAAATGAAGATTGGAGTTCACCCAATTCTAGTTGTCCCCACTTCTAGATTCGAGGTTTGCTATTTTTTCAGGATAAGATAATTACATAGTTATAGCTTGAACCTTTTCAGCAATATAGTTAATTTCTATACAGCTAGGAAGCATTGATGCTATACAGGGAAACGACATAACATCATGATAAATAGAGAAGTTTACACATTTCCACGTACATAATTATTGGACCTTTTGGAGTTCACCTCAATATCTTGCCGTTTAGTGCACTAATTAATCAAATTCATTGCAGATGGACACTCCAAAATCTTTTCACAAAGATGATGAGGATAGATTTCCAGTTTGGTACTTTGAATCCCATGACTTCACTCTTATGGTTTTTTGGACCAGATTCCTCATAGAAGGAACTGAAAGAATAATCAACGGATCTGGCTCGGGTGTCTTTGACCTTTATCTCGACAAGATCGACAAAGAATGGACAAAGAAACTTACGTTTATCGACTATGCTGTCATCTCCACTGGTCACTGGTTTTTCAGGAAAATCTATTTACATGAGGGTGGAAAACTCATTGGGTGCATTTATTGTTCCGAGAAAAACATTTCAAACATCGATGTTCCCTTTGGCTTGCAAAAGGCTCTCAAGACAGCACTAAACTTCTTAAACGAAAATAAAGAATACAAAGACATCTTCACATTGTTAAGGACATTCTCACCAGCACATTTTGAGAACGGGACATGGCATGGTGGTGGATATTGTAACAGAACAAGACCTTTTGATGAAGGTGAAGTGAACTTGATTGGGACTTACTGGGAAATTCATAATCTACAGGTGGAGGAGATGAATAGCATCAAAGCGGTGGGCAAGAGAAGGAACAGAGGGTTTGAGCTTTTGGACATAACAAAGGCGATGATGATGAGGCCCGATGCGCATCCGGATACGCACTGGAACAACCAATGGATGAGAGGTTACAGTGATTGCGTGCACTGGTGTATGCCTGGGGCAGTTGACATGTGGAATGATATTCTGCTAACGCTGCTCAAGAAATACCGACTACAGATTGATAGTACCAATGCCGAGTAATTTCATAAAGTATAGGTGCATACCATCATCATAGTTTATCTAATGTCAAAAATTAACGAGTTCAGGAACATATACAAATTTTTCAGATCCAACTATCCTCTAATTCCTGTTTTCATTGATCCTCAACAATGAGGTAAAAACCCAGCAAATCGTGGATGAATATTTTGTTACAATGCAAAAGCAAGCCAACGTTTGATCTACACAGATCAGTTGTCACTCCCAAATGATTGAAAACAATTGAAGAAAGCAACTGATATTCTTCAAAGTTGCTATCTTGCTTATCTTGAAGTATATAGAATGGGGGAGGCAGGAAAAAAATCAGCAATGACTATACCGAGAAAGAACAAGTAATCTAACTTACAAGTTCAATGCAACATGCTCTTTTGTGACAGAAATTTTGGCAAGAGAACCTAATCTTGAAGACAATTGATTTCCAAGGAGAAATGAAAAATATTCTTGATTCCATATTCTAGCTACTATCTCAAGTAAATTCTGGTATCTTCAACCTAACGAGAAACATTTTTTGTAAAAGGAAGTTGTCTCAGTATAGCTCCAGTTTTCAACTTCCTTTAGCTCCAACAAGAAAAATAACCATGTTAGGGTCAAAATTTAGGAGGTATACAAATATGTCAAAGTAAATGTTGGGATTTGCATAACCAACCATTTTAATTTTATAATGTACACACTCGAAGTACGTAATACAATTTCAACAAAATGTTAAGTGTTATCGCAAGATTTTAAAAAATAATACATAATTTTTTGTACCATTTGAATGTTGTGGTGTATGTAAATGTACAAGTCTATTGTTATATATATATATATATATATATATATATATATATATATATAATATATAATATATATATTCCTCCTGAAAGTGTGGCAAAATAGTCCAAATATCTTTCATCCTATAGCTTAGGGTAGCTAAGGCCAGAAGTAACTGAATCATAATAACACAACTAACAATGTGAACAAACATGTGTAAAATGCAGCATTTATGTGCTTTGGGTGTGTGTAAAAGAAAAAAAAGAAGTGATTTAATAGAACAAATTTGTAAATAGAGAAGTTTACTATGGTTGTAATCCCATAGGATATCAAAACTAAATATTTGTTTGTCTTACACCATTTGATCATGTCAAAAACCAAAACAGTTACTTTTGTAAAAATAATAATAATTAATTAAGTTTTTTTACATCTTATATAATTTTTAATATAAAAAAATTCTATTTTATTTCACAATCTATATCATTTTCAACACAATAATTAACTTTATTTTACATCTTACATAATTTTTAATATAATAAATTTTATTTCTCATTATACACATATCTCAAGGATTCATGTCATGATTGATTCGACAAGTTTACGCTGACTGTTCGACTGCGTACACAACCCTCCGCGTTCTCATCCGGATTGGACCCTGGCAACGGCGGCGTTTATCCGAAAAGAGAAAACATACAAATAAAATAAATGTTGCAGAAATGAGGATGTTAAGGTGGATGTGTGGATATACAACGAAAGGATAGAATGAGAAAGGAGTATATTCGAAAGAAAATTGTGTTGCCACCAATTGAGGATAAACTTAGAGAAAGTCGGCTTAGATGGTTTGGATATCTAAATCGTAGGCCAATTAAAGTTCCAGTTAGAAAAATTGAGTAATTGGATTTTGCCCATGTACAAAGAGGAAGAGGGAGACCAAAGAAGACATGACAAGAAACTATAAGGAGTGATCTTAGTTACTTAAACTTAGATAAGAATTTGATAACTGATAGAGCGCAATGGAAACAAAGGATTCATGTAGCCGACCCCACCTAGTGGGATTAAGGCTTGATTGTTGTTGTTGTTGTTATTATACACATATCTCAAGACCAGCCCACAATTTTCATGGCATGACCAAATTAATTTTTATACCAAACAGCTTGTTACCATTGGGGGATTGGTATGTGACAGTTGTGATTAATTAATGCAGAACATGGCTTTATTGATCATGCAATTTTTTTTTGAAAGGTAAAAGAAAGCTTGTCATTCAACCAGAGACCTCCTGAGAAGTAAGAAGTAAATCGTTACAAACAACTGTGTTAAAGAAAAAAAGGCAAAGAAAGCCCAAGGCATGATTAGCTAGCTAGTACAGACACCATTTTCAGCAAAGAGGCAGTGGCTGATAGTTCCATTTTCTGCTTGTTCAAGGCCCTCTTGGATTTCGTCGAGAAGGAGAGCCTCGGGTGCAAGAGGTGAGTGATCAAATCGATCATGTAATTTGGGTATCTCATGAATGTCGTATATCATTTGGGTATCTCATGAATGTTGTATATCATCAAAGATTCAAGAAGAAAAAGCATTACAGACAAAATATTGGTCGATTACTCAGGGAAATTCAAGCTTTGACAAACTGAAGAATAGATGCGAAAACCTGGTGATCAATCTCACAAAAAAATGAATTGGCAAGGCGAAGCTAACCGGATCCATACCTCGATTAATTCACGGGAATTTGTAACTTCAGATCCCTAACTATGCAGAAGCTCTTTGTCACCCGTCTCCTCGATAACCCGAGCGGATCCTCAGCAACAAGGTCCCCTTCCCTTTCCGCCGCTGCCACTTACAGGGGAGGAAGATCCGAGGCAGGGCGGCGAGGGATCGAAAGGCAGTAGGACGCCGGCGGGGACGAGGAAAGTGAGGGCCAGATGAGATATCGGTGAGCCTCAAAACGATCTACCGGTGAATGCGCACATTCCTGGCCTTCCGAAGTTGGATCTCCGGCGCCGGATCGAAGTGTTAGCGGCAGATCGAACCCCCGAGTCGCGCCGGCGGATGCAGCTACTACTACTAACAAAGCTTTTACAGGCAGGGGCGACAGTAGTTAAATTTAAAAAATTTTATTTAATCTCTCTATTTGATTTAAAAAATAAATAAAAATAATTTAATCCAACTTTTAATTCAAGCAGAGTCTTAACTTATTTAATATTAATTTAAAAACTATATGACATTCGATTAATTTTATTTTTTAATCAAATTTTATATATAAATATATTTATTTATACAATTAGCTTAATTTAATTAAAAAAATTAATCAACAATAAACATAATCTAAATACAAGTTATAAAAACATTCTAAAAAAAACCCTTTCATTATACAATTACAAAAAATAACATGCTAAATCTAATTATTTATATGATTATATATAATATTTTTTATTTTTATGATAAATTTGATTTCGAACAATATCCTATGTCAGCTCAAGATTGAATTTATAAAAATATTGAGCTAAAAAAATAGCTCATTAATCAGCTCTTTTGAATCAAGTTGAGTCTTATTCAATTCAAACATTTGATTCAAATTTCGAGCAATTTTTTATTTTCAAACAAAAATTAATAGACTCAAAATAAAAACAATCTAATTTGTAAGTATATATTAAAAAGTTAAAGTGTAGGAATATGCATGAATATAAATTAATTAAAATATTATATTTAATTTCATCAAAAAAATATATACTCAATATATGAACAAATACGTAAATGTGCTAGATTCTCAACTGCTTTTTTTTTTATTTAATTCTTTGCCCTCAACTACCATAATTTTTAGTGGCCTTTCGCGACGCACCAACTTCTATTTACTCAAAAAGTTATTATAAATCGAAGCCGATCTCAAGCCGGATTGAGTCGAGTTTACCCGGCTCGAGATCGGCTAAAAAACAATTGAGATTTGAATCGAAATCGGCTTGAAATCGATTGGAATCGACTCAAGCCGGCTCGAAGTTGAACCCAATCAAGCTCGAGTCGATCAAAATGTGATCGATCTGATTTCGAGCCGGTATTGGCTCGGCTCGAAATCGGATCGGAAACAGCCCTACGTAAAATAAGCGCATTACACCAAATAATCTCGAGCACCATAGCATCTGCATCGATAATAAAACTCTATCCTAAATGTAATAACTAGTTACCCTCAAAGCACAAAACTATCAAAAGAGTCCGAGTCTAATAAAAGTGCTCGAACTGATACTTAGATGAAATGCACGACATTAAAAAAAGCTTAAAAAGGAGATGACACTAATCAAACCTTCTAAGTGAAAGAAAAAAAAACTCAAATTGACCAAATTTTACCATAGACTACAAAGATTAACTTTATTTGCTCAAAGATCGAAGATCGATTGAAACTTGAATGAAATTTACAATCATTTCAAAGATCAACTCAATCCAAGCAAGCTAACTGAGCTCAAATCAAAAAGACTCAAAATTGGATATATTAAAAAATTTACGTACTGTTTAATTTACGATTTTAAAAAATGTACCAAAATATTTCATTATTTGTTAAATCGATCTTATTTCGAGCTAGCTCGAACCAATCCTACGCTAGCTCAAAGTTAGATTGATACAAATTTTGAATCATAAAAATGGTTCATTAGTCGGTTCACTTGAATCGAGTTGATTTTGATCCGATCTAAAATCCGTGTTAACAACCTTATTTACAATATTGTCATGATCACATGCGAGTGGATACCCAAAGGCCCTGTTTGGCGCTAGGACTAAAATGATACTAGTTTAAAAAACAACAACAATAATAATAAATAAATATTTTTAATCATTCTAAATAAATTCTAATATAAAAAAAATATTATTTTACTTCACATACTCAATAATTTCCAATAAAAATATCAACTTTATTTCACATCCTAGACCAAAATACTCGAACCTAAAAAGGAGCAGAGAAGGTAAAATCGCCTTTTCTGGTTCAGACTTTTGAACCGACAGCATTTAGACATTTAGTTACCGGTACTACTACCGTGGTAGTTCCCAACGGAGATCCCCCATTCCGAAAGATCACAGGGCTGGCCGTTAGGTCAAAAGTTGTATGCCACAGCTGTGGTGCTGATAGATTCACTACTTCAGTGTCATTATAAGTTAGCATGTTAATCACGCAAATAATCAACATACTAATTAACCTTTACAATCTTTTTACTCGTTCAAGTATTTTGATCTTGATCTAGGATGTGAAATAAAGTTTATATTTTTATTAAAAATTATTGAATATATGAAGTAAAAAAATATTTTTTTAATATTAGAATTTATTTAGAATAATTTAAAATATTTATTTATTATTATTATTACTGTTTTTTAAACTAGCATCATTTTTGTCCTGATTTGATCCTCGCACCAAACAATGCCAGATATCTATAAGCTTAGGTTTTCAGATTAATAAGCACCCACTTGCTCATATATTTGCCTCACATTCATCTCTAGAGATTGAAGGCCAGATTTTGAAGATAAACTTCGAAATTTTTCACCACTGAAAAAAAAAATCATCATCTGTTGAATGAACTTACCGAACAGAAGAACTACAACTTAACTGGATGCATTTCGATCAAATCAAATAGTTGATCTCCTATGCCAAAACCAAGCATCCTGGCCATATCGCCTGCCTTCAGTTCAGGTTTTGGGATGTTCTGCTGCTTCAGCCATGAGTAGACAATGAAGACCTTGTTCATCACAAACAGCTCTAGAGCCTCTGGATTAAACACCACACCTTTTGTCATGCTCATCTGTCACAATTAGACATCAAAGTGCTTCAGATTTAACTCGACTAAGGTTGACTTCGAAGAAAAAAAAAAACCGATTTTTTGGAGTTCTTGTTGATTTCTCTTCGGCTGAAAGTTCAGTAAAACTAGTGGCCAGCGAACGATGTTCTGGTGCACAATGCATGATATCCTCATGACTTCATAGTTCAGATGTCACAAAGATTTGGTTAATGCAAGCTAAAATGTTAATGTTATAAATATCAATGTTATCTAGACATATAAATTATTTGATATTTTTTGTTTAATTGATTCAATGTTATTATATTATAAATTAAAATCGTAGCAAGTGCCGCTTCTTCATACAACCAATTGAGAGGGCTGGAATTGGTGGGTGCGGCAGCGTGCTTCCTCTTAGACAGGTTCTACCCCAGTTCTTGCATGGAAGGGAGCATTGTTGTGCTTGCGAGGCAAACATCTGCAGTAGAAATGGAACATCTAAGTTGCCTTTTTTGTTCTTTCGCTTTCCGCAA
This sequence comes from Apostasia shenzhenica, assembly GCA_002786265.1. Classification (NCBI taxonomy): domain Eukaryota; kingdom Viridiplantae; phylum Streptophyta; class Magnoliopsida; order Asparagales; family Orchidaceae; genus Apostasia; species Apostasia shenzhenica. The sequence goes on from KZ451959.1 coordinate 1,105,180, forward strand.
ATCTGTGGTAGGAGCCTTTCTTTTCCTATAATGGCAATTAACTGGGCAGGGTTATGCATGCTGTGAGGGAGACGGAGGGCTAGAGTGCGGCTCACAATTGGCTTCTTCTGGCAGCCCAACATCAATCCCTGTTGCTGTTTCAACCCACTGCTTTTGTAAGGCATCGAAGACTGCACAAGTGAAGCTACAATCGCAGACAAAGTGTTGCAGGTCCTCTTTAGCAGGGCAGCCCCAAGGGCATCTATTAGACTCTCATAAATGCTCTCCCGTCTCCTTTTGATCAGTTTGCCATCACTAACTGGGGTTATGCAGTCCCTGAGGTTAGCAAGTTCTCTCTCATAATGTTTCTTTGATTGTCATCATTTGATCTATTCATAAGATAGTTGACATTTAAATGTCATCCAATTTTTAGAGTGGCAATTTTATAATTTTTTTTAATTTATCTAAATATATCATCAAACAAAATATTTTTCTTTTCAAACTAACATGATAAAACATCACAATAACGTTAAACCAAATAATACCTAAAATCAGTTTGCTCGATATCAAGCAAGCAACATCATTTTGTACATGCGCATTATAAATGGCACACATGAAGTACATAAAATGTACATGAACAAATAAGTTCAACAATTCAGAATATAATGCATATCCAATTTAAGATTGAAGATTACTAGCTCAGCACAAATCCACTTAAAAAATCAACAAAACAGTAAATGAACTTCTAAACTATACAAACAACTAAGGTCGCTAACTTGAACTTAGACTCAAATCGCACCCCTATGTACAGAGCCAAGAGACAATGTCGTGATTTTAACCAGTACATTAAGCTCAAAATAAGGCAATCTAGCAGCCACTCTTCACTCTAGTCCATTCTATTAACTTATCTTCTCCGTTCGGTTCTACTTAAAGTAACACTTTCCGTAAACACAGGTAAGTCAAAAGTCACATCACATCGACAAGAGATCTAGGAAAATTAAAAAAAAAAATGAAACAAATGATCTAAAATCATTCTTCTTTAATCTCCAAGATTTTGGTGACTCGACCAAAAGTAAAGATCCAAGTTAGCCAACTCAAAATATGACTGAAGAGACCCATACACTAATTTGATTATATTTTGAGTGCCAAAGTTTAAAAAGTAACGAACAATTAAAAATGAAATCATCATAAACCGCAGACACATAGAAGAAATTTAAGCTTCACTCTCAGAATTATGTTACCTGGTCAGGCACAAGCATTGCAGCATATCTAGCAAGCTCTCCAGCTCTCCAGTCCAACACAACAGGGAACCATGGGTATGCAGCATCAAGCCTTACAAACCAAAGCCTAATGTCAGGAAATTCTGATAATTCTCTAGGGTCATATGGGTCCTCTCTTTCGTAATTAATTGTAAAGCCAACTGTCTTCTCCAGAAGCACTCTTGCTTCTGTTGTGAAACTATCTACATGAAAAAAAGATTCTTACAGAAAAATCATCAAAAAGGCAGGTTGATTTGATAGAATGACAGAAATGAAGAGAAAGACGACATTACAACATAAATAACACCAAAAAGGCAATATTACATATTAAACACTCAAATATCGAAAATTATATAACAATAATAACTAGCAAGAATTTATCTCATTAGGTGGAGTCGCCTACATAAATCCTTTGTTTCCATTACATTCTGTCAAATAACAACTCCTCATTCAGCTCTAAGTATGCAAGATTATTTTTTATAGCTCATATAGTTGATACTTAACGCGCCGTTGCCGGGTCCCAAGTCCCGGATGAGAAATGCAGAGGGTTGCGTTAGGTAGTCGACAGCCAGCGTAAAACTTGTCGAATCAATCATAACATGAATCCTTTAGAAAATTGCGTTAAAGCTAGCTTCCGTATGCTTCTCCATACAAAAAGAAGAGTCCCTTCTCAATAAGCTTCCTCCAAGTTGCTAGACGGAAAGTGATGTCCTTTGAGCACTCTAAGTGAGGAGTTTTGATCTTGCTACAAACCTCCACCGTTTGCCTATAATGCAACATGGAAGAGAGTCAAACTCCTAAAAGCCATTCCTCCTTCAGCTTTTGATTTGCATAGGTCATTCCATTGGCACCAGTGAATTCCTTTGGATTTCGAGGAGTTCCTCCATCAAAATATGCTAATAATATTTTCAATCTCTTTGCACAACGTAGTGAGAAGCTTTGAAAATTACTCATCGCATAAGTAGGGATAGCCTTAATCATAATTTCTTTTTCACCAATAGGAGAGGAGTCTCTCATTCTATCCTTCTATTCTTTGTGAGATTCTCTCCTTAATGGATAAGAAAGCTTTCTTCTTCACTCTTCCTATCATAGGGTGGCAGGCTAAGATATTTGTCAATGTTGCTTTTCCTCTTCAATTCAAAAGTTGTTTTCAAGCTGATTCTTTTCTCACATGAGATATTGCGGCTAAAGAAGATTCGATTTATCGTAGTTTTATTTGTTGCCCCGATGTCTTTTTATATATCTCCATAATCCTCTGGATATTTTGTGCCTCTTCAACACAGGCCTTGAAGAAAGTAAGCTATCATCTGCAAAGAACAACTATGTACATCTGGCCTTCTCCTACTTGCCCACACCCGTGCATATGCCTATTCTACTCCTCTCTATATATAAGGGATGAAAGTCCTTCAACACAAATGAGAAAAAGGTAACGAGAAAGAGAATCACCTTGCCGAAGTCCCTTTTGGGAGATAAGGTTACCAACAGAGAGCCATTGAAAGAGATGTAAGAAACTGTGGTGATGTAGTTTAATATGTTCCGGAATGTATCTTGATGGAAAGTCCATTGCCACCATCATCTTTTCAAGAAAAGACAATTCGACTCTTATCGTAGCTTTGCTCATATCAAGTTTGAAGTGCACAAAAACTGTTTAGTACCTCTCTTTTTTGTTCATGGAGTGGAGACACTCTATAGTCATATGCAACAATAATATTATCGGAGATGAGGTGTTTGAAGAAGAATAATGAAAACTGACCACATCTTATTCGATTACGTCCAGCACTTTTGAAAGAATAAGGCGTGAAAGCCATCCGTTCTTGGTGCTTTATACAGGTGGATTTGGAAAAGAGCCTTCTCAACCTCTTCCTTGGTGAACTCCTTCTGAAGAGAATTAATCTCATCTTTAGAGAGCTTTTTAACTACAGATAATTTGATCTTAGCTAAAAATTGAATTTAAATTTTTTTAATTCAACCTTGATCAATATAAATATAAATGAATAAAAATTTATGATTAAATTGAATTTTTTTTATTCAACCTTAATTCAATCCTCTCTCTTTCTCTCTCTATATATATAAAATGATAAAGAGTTTACTCTGATCTTAACCTCTATTATTTAATTCTATACAAAATTTAAACAATAGCCAATGCTTAATACTTGTGAAAATAAAAAAGACAATAATAATAATTTTTCAAAAAAAGAAAAGTACAATAAAGCCCTAATTGTAGAGGTTTTATTGGGATTAAGCTTAAGGGGGCATTTGGTACGTTATTATTTGGTGTTATGTTTATATAATCTAAATGTCATGACATTTAGATATTATTTTTTGATTGATAATTTATAAATCTAATAAAAAATTAATTTGTAGATGTTATTAAACCAAACAATTTACTTTCTCTAAATAACATAACATGAACATCAAGATAACATTGAACAAAACTCCCTAAGATCGTTTAATGCCCATCTACCGAGGCATTACTTGTGCAATAAAAGCAACCAAGCACATATACTACCCGATGAATGAGCATCGAATAATGCCAAGCAAGAACCCTAGAATTTTTCCCTACTTTAGGCAGCATTCATATCAAAGAAAGCTCTATTTACTTTATATTGAAATGTGTAAAAAAAAATAATAATATAAATTAATTATTATTTTAATACACATATATATGATATAAATAAAATTAAGTTTTTATTTTAAATTAAATATCTATAATATAAAATATAATTAATTTTTAATAATAAATTTTATATATAATGTAACATACCTAATTTAATTAAAACAAGCTAAAAATAGCTATATACTATCACCAAAAGTAAGAAAAAAGGGAGAGAGAAGCCTAAAAACTTATATAATCAACTGTTCATTTAAGTTAATTTTTTTTACTAAATAATAACTTTTAACAAAATTAAAAAATATTATTCAAATTTTATAATATCACATAAATTCATAATTTAAATTTTAATATCTGAATCTCTTTCTGCCAATTGCCTGCCCCTCCCACTCTCTCTTTTTCTCCTCTAAATCCACTGCCTCCTCTCATCTCTCTTCTCTCTCTCCTGCCGGCGAGGTTCAAGCAAAAGAAGAGCGTAGCTTCTCCGAGTGCATCATGCAAGAAGGAGAGAGAAGAGAGAAGTGGGAGTGGACAGAGACTGGAACGAGAAGAGGAAGGAAGAGGAGAGAGACAACATGAAAGGGTGAAGAAGGAAGGAAGAGTGACAATGGAAAATGGAGAAAGGAGAAAGAGTTATGAAAAGTCTGAGTTCGAAGAGAAGCGGAGGGGGAAATCATTTGTGCCAGCTCCTTTGCAAGAGCAAGAGAAAGAAACAGAGAAGAGAAAAAAAAATGAGATATAAAAGAGGAAAAAAATAAAAATAATATCTTGAAAATTTAATAATAAAATTAAAAAAATAACTTATAAATCAAATAATAACAACCATTACCAAACCTCTATCCTATTAAGTAGGATCAATACATAAAAACCTTTGGTTCATATTACACTATTAAATAATAAATTTTTATTTAATTTCAAATATGTAAAATATTCTTTACAATTTTTTACTATATCTTTTTTCAACTTTTACACTCAAATATTCACATACTAAAAATTTAAAAATAAAACTCACGTGATATTATGTCCTAAATTTAAAGAAAAACTTAAATATAATTTATCTAAAGATTTATGTGTTTATAAACTTTATTCCTCGATACAAACTTATACATACTTATAAACTTTATTCCTCGAATACAACTTATACATACTTGTTATTAGATTTATTCCCTTAGTGATTTGTGCGTGAAACACAAATTTTCAAATTACAGTTGACATTAGTTAAAGAAAAACATAAAATCAAAAAGAAAATGGGAGATTGAAGGGAAATTTTTACACTAATATTCAAAAATCATCAACCTCATGCCAGTCTCTCAATTTCCTCATCATCTGAGTTCTTACTCTGCATTTTTCTCTGCTGGCAGGGTTCTGGCTGGAAGGGAACTGAAGGCATGTGATCCATCACCAAGAAGCCAGGATTAGAGCTGTGCTTTCTGGATAGAAACTTCATCATCTTCACTTTCTTTGGAGCAATGGCAATAACCATCTGAATCAGAGGACGAAGACAACGTCGCACTTTTGTTGATATTGCTTGGATGCGCGTGTGTTCCGCTTTCGTATTCTGAAGAGAAGTCGGTAGTTATGTTACGCCTCATTTAATGACGTCAAGTAGAAATTTCGACAATCTGAACGGTAAAAGAATGTCATTCTTGAGGTTTAATGAGGAGGTTTAACTCAATCGGCGCATGGTGATGCTTTTTTAAATCATTTCACAGTGAGTTTTTTGTCCATGGTTTGGCTTCGAGATCTTTTTTGTTTAATAATCTCTAAATTAAAGTAAAATGACCAAATCGACACATTAACATTCCTTTCTCGCTCGCTCTCGCTTTCAATGGTCAAATACTGAGCTTAAGTAGTCAGATTTATACACATGAATCATTTATAATGGATCACTAACAACAACAAACAACAAGCCTTAATCCACTAGGTGGGGTCGGCTACATGAATCCTTTGTTTCCATTGCGCTCTATCAGTTACCAAATTCTTATCTAAGTTTAAGTAACTAAGATCACTCCTTATAGTTTCTTGCCATGTCTTCTTTGTCTCCCTCTTCCTCTTTGTACTTGGGCAAATCCAGTAACTCCATTTTTCTAAATTTTTATTTAAAATTCTAGAAATTGGTTGTACTCACCAATTTTTGCACTAATAGCTTGGTTCACAACAGGATTAACCGCATTTTCAAGAGTGTTATCTTATCTTTGTGTAAGATTCGCTTTTTGACCCCTTTCTGGTTTTGGACTGGAATATAAAGAGTCCAGAAATCGGACCCTATCTGCCCCATGGCATAAAGCCTGTGGGGAAGTAATGATAGGGGATTTGGCCGTAAGGTAGAAGGAGGCGGGAAGGTGAGGTTGTATTCCTTTTCCACTACATAAAAAAAAATGGAGATAGAGGGACTTGAAACCCTCACAATTTTAAAAGTCGACGGATTTTCCTCTTACTATAAATTTTACAGAACTCTTGAAATCATAAGGGATAGAAAGGACCCATGCAGAATAAGCAAAACAAAAATATTGATCCTTTTTATGAAAGGTGTGACAAATCTTAGAGATCCAAATGTTGCTTATCCTTATTTTAACTCAGGGCTCGATTTGCATCATTGTGTTGTATAGCTGTAGAAAAAATATAACTATGAAATTTTTTTTGTCAGAGAAACTTCTATTAGAAATTGTCATAAAAAATATAACTACTTGATAGAAAATACAGTGTGTATTGCCAATTGATGTTTTTAAACAATTAGACATCTACGTAAAACAATTCTAATTAATATTTAATTATTGTTATATAATGATATAAATATAGTTGATATATTTTATTATATGTATATTGTTTTGTATATAATAATTTTGATTACATGTATTATTTATAATTATATGTTTATTGCTTTTAATATAATGCATGCCCTTTTTCCTCTCTCCTCCCCTGCTCCATTGCTCCCGCCTGCTGTGAGCAGGCACAGAGGTATAAAGTTATTATTATTATTAATATATTTATTAAATCAAAAAATAATTTAAATGGATTGTTATATGGTGTTTAGCATAACCTTAGGAACCCAGACAAGATCATTAATCAATCTCAGGAAAGAGTATTAAAATTTTAAATTTTTGAAGCCAATGTGATATTATATTCTAATCTAAAATGTAATTTATCCTTAAATTTATAATAATAATAATATGTTTAATAGTTAATTATCTATATAAATAGATGTATAATAATTATTATATATAATAAATTCTGTTAGATATTTTTATTTTATATATTATAAAAAGCTAAAGCAATTTATTGAAAAATTTCTTTTAGTTCTCTGACAACTATTTTTTAGCTTTTCGAAATCTTTGTTACTTTTTAAAGACTGCTTTTCCCACATATAACAACAAACCTAAGTGTAACATTAGTGCGTAATTTTAGTTTTTGCAAATTTTTTGTGGCAGAATGTCTGTTTATGAAATTTAGCTTTGTTTTGTTTAAAATTAAAAAATTAAATGATTAATTTTAAACAGGCATATTACATCACACAATAAAATTTAATATTAAAATTAACTTTATTTCACATCCTACACACATTACTAAAATAATAACTGCCTACATCACATCCCTCACATATCACAACATAAGGTCTTATTTGGCATGAGCCAAAAATGGGCAAAAAAAATATCTTAATAATATTTTAATTTTAATTATAAATTTTAATAATTTATTTTCACATCCAACACAAATTCCAACTTTAAAAATCAACTTTATTCACATCAACACAAATTCCAAACCTTAAAATCAACCTTTATTTCACATCACTACAAAAAAAATACCACCTCCTAATATTAAAATAAGTTTCTTTCCATCAACTCTATAAAATTAAAATTATTTTTCATCTTTTCTTACCCAATTTCCTCAAACCAAACAGCCCAATAAACTAATTTTAATATCACATCCTTCAATATCTCAACATAATAACTAACTTTATTTAACATCATTATATTTTTAATAAAAAAATATCTCTATCCCAAATTAATTTTAACTTGATTAAATTAATTCCTAATTTATATATGTAAATACAGATATTCCCACACAAATTTTTACATATGCACATAACTAGACATAGATAATCATGAATATGTATATATTTAATTATGTATAAATGAAAAAGAAAAAAAAAAAATATATATATATATATATTAAATTTCTTGATGTGAGGGTAATGATTTGTTTGCACTTGAAAGATAGATAATGTGAGAAATTATTGCAATCGAACAGCCTAACACTGGATTTTGCGGAAGCCATTCGGCATGCAACACTTGCGTGCGGGTCCCACCATCACGACTCGGCATACGTAGCATATTTGTTCATATATGTATCGTAATACATCTCATATGTAGCAATTTTTATCATATATGTATTATAAAATATGTCATACGTAGCAAATTTTATCATATATGTATTATAATATATCTCATACGTAGTAATTTTGATATATACTATGAGATATATTATGATACATATGTGAATAATTGGAACCCGCACGCAGGTGTCGCACGCCGAATGGCTTTCGCAAAATTCACGTGTTAGGCTGTCCGACTGCAATAATTTCTCCAGATAATATAGTTTTGCAGTTCATTTTTATATTTGAGTAAGAAAAAACAATTTGATGTTGAATACGATTTAGTAGCACATCTGGTATAATATAACAATAGAAAAGATCAGAATCATATTGAAATATTTTTATTAATATTTTTTCACACAGGAGCCACCATTAAACTGGCTGAGCTGGTGAAAAATGCAACAAATATATTTAGTTGGTCCATAAATACTCAAATTTTAGATTATGAAAAAATTAAATAAAACTTTTTTAAAATATTATTGTCTTATATACTACTTAACAACTAAGTAGTAATATTTTAATAATAAATTCTTCCTCTTATATATATATATATATATAAGTATAATAGTTACTTTTCATTTTGATAAATAGTATAATAGATAAATAATACTTAAATAAGATAATAAAATAAACAGAGTGACATTATATGTAAACTTCTAAGAATTTGGTAATATTTTTTTATAAAGGTGAAATTTTATATATACCTCCAAATTCATATCTAATAATATATTAGAGTTCAAATCTTCAAATTTTATATATACCTACATTAAGTTTTTTTGTTTTTTTATTGTAGAAACAAAATTATAGATGGGACATCAAAGAACTATCTCATTAGACTCAATACATATAATAGCTTCCTTTCCCATCATATTTATGATGAAACTCAAAAAATCCTCCAACCAAATTATCTGGGATGTTGTATGAAGAGCATAATGGGCTAAATTGTGTGCTGCTCTGTTGCTGTCTCAGCCAATATGGGAGATATTATACTGATTAAAAGCTTTCATTCGTTCCTTTAGCACCTTCATTCAAGGATCGAAAATAGATATGTCCACATCCGTATCCTGAATCATCTTGATAGCTTTCATAGAATTACCTTCGATCCAGACATGTTTCAAGTTTAATTTCTCGCCAAGATAGAACACTTTTTCAGTAGCCATGCACTCTGCAACTGTTGGGTCCAAGCATTCTTGAATTTTCTCTGTAAGGTATGCGATTACTCTACCTAAGGAGTTTCTAGCAATTACCCCCAGCCCCATTCTTTTTTTCTTTATTTTTCTTTATATCTTGCAAATCCTCATCTACTCTTGGAAGTCCTTCCCTCACGCTGCTTCATATTCCTCAAGGAAGTTGGTAGAGAAAATGCAGATGTCAATAGATGATCTTCCTTTTCCTCCCCTTAGTCAGTTGTTTCTTTCACCCTAAATCAACCAAAGAGTGATCACAAAAAGTTCAGCTTTTAACGTTATTTGAGTTCTCCAAAACATCGCATATCCAATTTTCCACCGAGGCACTATTTGGCTTGGTCATCTCCGACTCCAACCCTAAGTTTGTCCACACAGCATTGGCAAAACTGTAATCCTTTAGCACGTGTGTGATAATTTCATTCACTGATTTGCATAATAAACATTCCAAGTGGGTGATATTTATTCGATGGGTTTGAAGTTTGCAAAAAGTGGAAAGAGTATGCAACTCGCCATAAGAAGAGCTTGATTTTGCTAGGGACCTACAGTGCCCATAGCAATTTCCAATGGCACCCTCCATTGCTTGAGACCGAACCTTGTAGGGAAGAGATTTTGATTCCAGCAATATGAACTCCAAACTTTGTGTTGATATCTTGGATGAAGTTGTAAGCACTGCAATTGAGTACCTCCCCGAATGGTTGGCCCAAATTTTCTGATCCGAGGAGTTGAGGTCACATAATGGGATGCTGGAAATGGTTTCGACATCTTCACATAAAAAATTATCCACAAGCAGTGAAATATTCCATTGGCCTATAACTGGATTAATTAATGCATTTACCGTAATATTTTCGTGGAGATTTTGATAGGTGAAAAAGGCCTAAAGCTCCATCGCCTAAGTATCCACCTATCCTTCCAGATTTTGACAATTTTCCCATTGCTTATGCGCCAAATAAAGCCCATATCCACGACTTGTTTTGCTTCCCGTATGCTTCTCCATACAAAAGAAGAGTCCCTTCTCAAATAAGCTTCCTCCAAGTTGCTAGACGGAAAGTGATGTCCTTTGAGCACTCTAAGTGAAGGAGTTTTGATCTTGCTACAACCTCCACCGTTTGCCTAATAATGCAACATGGAAGAGAGTCAAACTCCTAAAGCCATTCCTCCTTCAGCTTTTGATTTGCATAGGTCATTCCATTGGCACCAGTGAATTCCTTTGGATTTCGAGGAGTTCCTCCATCAAAATATGCTAATAATATTTTCAATCTCTTTGCACAACGTAGTGAGAAGCTTGAAAATACTCATCGCATAAGTAGGGATAGCCTTAATCATAATTTCTTTTTCACCAATAGAGAGGAGTCTCTCATTCTATCCTTCTATTCTTTGTGAGATTCTCTCCTTAATGGATAAGAAAGCTTTCTTCTTCACTCTTCCTATCATAGGTGGCAGGCTAAGATATTTGTCAATGTTGCTTTCCTCCTTCACATTCAAAAGTTGTTTCAAGCTGATTCTTTTCTCACATGAGATATTGCGGCTAAAGAAGATCTGATTTATCGTAGTTTATTTGTTGCCCCGATGTCTTTTTATATATCTCCATAATCCTCTGGATATTTTGTGCCTCTTCAACACAGGCCTTGAAGAACAGTAAGCTATCATCTGCAAAGAACAACTATGTAACATCTGGCCTTCTCCTACTTGCCCACACCCGTGCATATGCCTATTCTACTCCTCTCTATATATAAGGGATGAAAGTCCTTCAACACAAATGAGAAAAAGGTACGAGAAAAGAGAATCACCTTGCCGAAGTCCTCTTTGGGAGATAAGGTTACCAAACAGAGAGCCATTGAAAGAGATGTAAGAAACTGTGGTGATGTAGTTTAATATGTTCCGGATGTATCTTGATGGAAAGTCCATTGCCACCATCATCTTTTCAAGAAAAGACAATTCGACTCTATCGTAGCTTTGCTCATATCAAGTTTGAGTGCACAAAAACTGTTAGTACCTCTCTTTTTTTGTTCATGGAGTGGAGACACTCATATAGTCATATGCAACAATAATATTATCGGAGATGAGGTGTTTGAAGAAGAATAATGAAAACTTGACCACATCTTATTCGATTACGTCCAGCACTTTTGAAAGAATAAGGCGTGAAAGCCATCCGTTCTTGGTGCTTTATACAGGTGGATTTGGAAAAGAGCCTTCTCAACCTCTTCCTTGGTGAACTCCTTCTGAAGAGAATTAATCTCATCTTTAGAGAGCTTTTTAACTACGATAATTTGATCTTAGCTAAAAATTGAATTTAAATTTTTTAATTCAACCTTGATCCAATATAAAATATAAATGATAAAAATTTATGATTAAATTGAATTTTTTTTATTCAACCTTAATTCAATCCTCTCTCTTTCTCTCTCTATATATATAAAATGATAAAGAGTTTACTCTGATCTTAACCTCTATTATTTAATTCTATACAAAATTTAAACAATAGCCAATGCTTATACTTGTGAAAATAAAAAAGACAATAATAATAATTTTATCAAAAAAAGAAAAGACAATAAAGCCCTAATTGTAGAGGTTTTATTGGGATTAAGCTAAGGGGGCATTTGGTACGTTATTATTTTGGTGTTATGTTATATAATCTAAATGTCATGACATTTAGATATTATTTTTTGATTGATAATTTTATAATCTAATAAAAAATTATTTGTAGATGTTATTAAACCAAACAATTACTTTCTCTAAATAACATAACATAACATCAAGATAACATTGAACCAAACTCCCCCTAAGTATCGTTTAATGCCCATCTACCGAGCATTACTTGTGCAATAAAAGCAACCCAAGCACATATACTACCCGATGAATGAGCATCGAATAATGCCAAGCAAGAACCCTAGAATTTTTCCCTACTTTAGGCAGCATTCATATCAAAGAAAGCTCTATTTACTTTATATTGAAATGTGTAAAAAAAATATAATATAAATTAATTATTATTTTAATACACATATATATGATATAAAATAAAATTAAGTTTTTATTTTAAATTAAATATTATAATATAAAATATAATTAATTTTTAATAATAAATTTTATATATAATGTAACATACCTAATTTAAATTAAACAAGCTAAAAATAGCTATATACTATCACCAAAAGTAAAGAAAAAGGGAGAGAGAAGCCTAAAAATTATATAATCAACTGTTCATTTAGTTAATTTTTTTTACTAAATAATAACTTTTAACAAAATTAAAAAAAATTATATTCAAATTTTATAATATCACATAAATTCATAATTTTAAATTTTTAATATCTGAATCTCTTTCTGCCAATTGCCTGCCCCCTCCCACTCTCTCTTTCTCTCCTCTAAATCCCTGCCCTCCTCTCTCTCTCTCTCTCTCTCTCCTGCCGGCGAGGTTCAAGCAAAGAAGAGCGTAGCTTCCCTCCGAGTGCATCATGCAAGAAGGAGAGAGAAGAGAGAGTGGGGAGTGTGACAGAGACTGGAACGAGAAGAGGAAGGAAGAGGAGAGAGACAACATGAAAGGGTGAGAGAAGGAAGGAGAGTGACAATGGGAAAAGGAGAAAGAAGAAAGAGTTAGAAAAAGTCTGAGTTCGAAAGAGAAGCGGAGGGGGAAATCATTTGTGCCAGCTCCTTTGCAAGAGCAAGAGAAAGAAACAGAGAAGAGAAAAAAAAAAGAGATATAAAAGAGGAAAAAAAATAAAAATAATATCTTGAAAATTTAATAATAAAATTAAAAAAATAACTTATAAATCAAATAATAACAACCATTACCAAACCTCTATCCTATTAAGTAGGATCAATAACATAAAACCTTTGTTCATATTACACTATTAAATAATAAATTTTTATTTAATTTCAAATATGTAAAAATATTCTTTACAATTTTTTACTATATCTTTTTCAACTTTTACACTCAAATATTCACATACTAAAAATTTAAAATAAAACTCACGTGATATTATGTCCTAAATTTAAAGAAAAACTTAAATATAATTTATCTAAAAGATTTATGTGTTTATAAACTTTATTCCTCGAATACAACTTATACATACTTATAAACTTTATTCCTCGAATACAACTTATACATACTTGTTATTAGATTTATCCCTTAGTGATTTGTGCGTGAAACACAAATTTTCAAATTACAGTTGACATTAGTTAAAGAAAAACCATAAAATCAAAAGAAAATGGGAGATTGAAGGGAAATTTTTACACTAATATTCGAAATCATCAACCTCATGCCAGTCTCTCAATTCCTCATCATCTGAGTTCTTACTCTGCATTTTTCTCTGCTGCAGGTTCTGGCTGAAGGGAACTGAAGGCATGTGATCCATCACCAAGAAGCCAGGATTAGAGCTGTGCTTCTGGATAGAAACTTCATCATCTTCACTTTCTTTGGAGCAATGGTAATAACCATCTGAATCAGAGGACGAAGACAACGTCGCACTTTTGTTGATTGCTTGGGATCGCGTGTGTTCCGCTTTCGTATTCTGAAGAGAAGTCGGTAGTTATGTTACGCCTCATTTAATGACGTCAAGTAGAAATTTCGACAATCATGAACGGTAAAAGAATGTCATTCTTGAGGTTTAATGAGGAGGTTTAACTCAATCGCGCATGGTGATGCTTTTTTGAATCATTTCACATGAGTTTTTGTCCATGTCTTCGAGATCTTTTTGTTTAATAATCTCTAAATTAAAGTAAAATGACCAAATACGACACATTAACATTCCTTTCTCGCTCGCTCTCGCTTCAATGGTCAAATACTGAGCTTAAGTAGTCAGATTATACACATGAATCATTTATAATGGATCCTACAACAACAACAACCAAGCCTTAATCCCACTAGGTGGGGTCGGCTACATGAATCCTTTGTTTCCATTGCGCTCTATCAGTTACCAAATTCTTATCTAAGTTTAAGTAACTAAGATCACTCCTTATAGTTTCTTGCCATGTCTTCTTTGATCTCCCTCTTCCTCTTTGTACATGGGCAAAATCCAGTAACTCTATTTTTCTAAATTTTTATTTAAAATTCTAGAAATTGGTTGTACTCACCAATTTTTGCACTAATAACTTGGTTCACAACAGGATTAACCGCATTTTCAAGGAGTGTTATCTTATCTTTGTGTAAGATTCGCTTTTTGACCCCCTTTCTGGTTTTGGACTGGAATATAAAGAGTCCAGAATCGGACCCTATCTGCCCCCATGGCATAAAGCCTGTGGGGAAGTAATGATAGGGGATTGGCCGTAAGGTAGAAGGAGGCGGGAAGGTGAGGTTGTATTCTTTTCCACTACATAAAAAAAAAAAATGGAGATAGAGGGACTTGAACCCTCACGATTTTAAAAGTCGACGGATTTTCCTCTTACTATAAATTTTACAGAACTCTTGAAATCATAAAGGATAGAAAAGGACCCATGCAGAATAAGCAAAACAAAAATATTGATCATTTTTATGAAAGGTGTGACAAATCTTAGAGATCCAAATGTTGCTTATCCTTATTTTAACTCAGGCTCGATTTGGCATCATTGTGTTGTATAGCTGTACGAAAAAATATAACTATGAATTTTTTTTTGTCAGAGAAACTTCTATTAGAAATTGTCATAAAAAATATAACTACTTGATAGAAAATACAGTGTGCATTGCCAATTGATGTTTTTAAACAAATTAGACATCTACGTAAAACAATTCTAATTATATTTAAATTATTGTTATATAATGATATAAATATAGTTGATATATTTTATTATATGTATATTGTTTTGTATATAATAATTTTGATTACATGTATATTTATAATTATATGTATATTGCTTTTACATATAATGCATGCCCTTTTTCCTCTCCCTCCCCTGCTCCCTTGCTCCCGCCTGCATGGCAGCAGGCACAGAGGTATAAAAGTTATTATTATTATTAATATATTAATTAAATCAAAAATAATTTAAATGGATGTGTATATGGTGTTTAGCATAACCTTAGGAACCCAGACAAGATCATTAATCAATCTCAGGAAACAGATATTAAAAATTTAAAATTTTGAACCAATGTGATATTATATTCTAATCTAAAATGTAATTTATCCTTAAATTTATAATAATAATAATATGTTTAATAGTAATTATCTATATAAATAGATGTATAATAATTATTATATATAATAAAATCTGTTAGGATATATTTATTTTATATATTATAAAAAGCTAAAGCAATTTATTGAAAAATTTCTTTTAGTTCTCTGACAACTATTTTTTAGCTTTTCGAAACTTGTTACTTTTTTAAAGAGCTTTTCCCACATATAACACACAACCTAAGTGTAACATTAGTGCTAATTTTAGTTTTTGCAAATTTTTTGTGCAGAATGTCTGTTTATGAAAATTTAGCTTTGTTTGTTTAAAAATTAAAAATTAACATGATTTAATTTTAAACAGGCATATTACATCACACATAAAATTTAATATTAAAAATTAACTTTATTTCACATCCTACACACATTACTAAAATAATAACTAGCCTACATCACATCCCTCACATATCACAACATAAGGTCTTATTTGGCATGAGCCCAAAAATGGGCAAAAAAATATCTTAATAATATTTTAAATTTATTATAAATTTTAATAACTTTATTTCACATCCAACACAAATTCCAACTTTAAAAATCAACTTTATTTCACATCCAACACAAATTCTAACCTTAAAATCAACTTTATTTCACATCCTACACACCTCCCAATATTAAAATAAATTTCTTTCCCATCAACTCTATAAAATAAATTATTTTCTCTTTCCTTACCCAAATTCATCCTCCAACCAAACAAGCCCAATAACTAATTTTATATCACATCCTTCACATATCTCAACATAATAACTAACTTTATTTCACATCATTCATAATTTTTAATAAAAAATATCTCTATCCAAATTTAATTTTAACCTTGTTAAATTAATTCCTACAAACGCGCCGTTGCCGGGTCCCAAGTTCCGGATAAGAAACGCGGAGGGTTGCGTTAGGCAGTCGACAGCCAGCGTAAAACTTGTCGAATCAATCATAACATGAATCCTTTAGAAAATTGCAGTAAAGCTAAGGCGGTTCCCTGGAAGCGACGCATTGTATTACCTAAATACAGTAAAAAATGGGTAAGGGCCGCTGCATCGGCGCCAGGGTATAGTGAAAAGTGAGCAAATGTCCCCACATCATAAACGGATGCGGGTAAAGAAGCTAATCCATCATATTAGAACTCAAGTCAGTAGGATTAGATTAGGAACTTGGAATATAGGCAGCCTGACGGGTAAGCTAATGGAGTTGGTGGATATTATGATTCATAGAAAGATTAATATTTTGTGCCTACAAGAAACAAAATGGGTTGGAGAGAAAACTAAGGAAATTGATGGCTTAAATTTTAAGCTTTGGTACTCTAATAAGAATAAAAATAAGAATGGAGTGGGTATAATTCTGGATAAGAGCTTGAAGGATCACATAGTAGAAGTTAAGAGAAATTGTGATAGAATTATGACTTTAAAAATTATAATCAATGAATGATCATTAACATTGCAAGTGTGTAGGCTCCCTAAGTAGGTTTGGATGCGAGCATAAAGAAAAAATTTTGAAATAATTTGGAAGAGTTAATACAAGAGATACCTCAGGAGAAAAGATTATTTATTGGAGGATATTTAAATGAACATGTTAGAAGTATTGCTGAAAAATTTAATAGCATCTATAATAGATATGATTTTGAAGAGATAAATGAGAAGGGTAAAACTATTTTAGAGTTTCCTTTAGCATATGATCTTGTAATTGCTAATATTTTATTCAAAAAGAGAGAGAAGCATGTTATCACGTACAAGAATGAATATCAAGAATTCAAATTGATTATTTTTCTTATAAGAAAACGAGATCGCTTGGATTGTAAAGATTGTAAAGTCATTCCAAATGAATGTTTGACTACCCAATATCAATTAATGGTTTTAGATTCCGAGATAAAGTATTGGAGAAGAAATAATAAGTCAAAATCCTATCCTCAGACTCGATGATGGAATCTAAAAAATGAGAACAAATGTATATTTAAGAAGAAGGTTCTAGAACTTGGGCAATAAAATATTAACGGGAAAACTAAACTTATGTGGTTGACGGTTGCTAACTGTATCCGTAAAGTGGCGAACGATGTGCTAGGAGAATCCAAAGGAATGATTCCAAAGGTGTGATTCCAAATAATAAAGATACTTGGTGGTAGAAAGATGATGTATAAGAAAAAATTAAGGAGAAGAAGATTTGTTATAGAAATTGGTTTAAAAACAAAAATAAGGATAAGTAGGAGAAATACAAAGTAGCTCGACAAAAATCTAAAAAAGCAGTAGGCAATGCAAAAAATATGACTCTTAAGGATTTATATAAGAAGCTAGACACTAAAGAAGGAGAAAAATAATTATATAAGATTGCCAAGGCAAGATATAGAAAAACTAAAGATTTAATTGAAGTAAAATGTATTAAAGATGAATATCAAAAATACTTTTCATAAAAAAAGATATCAAAGATAAATGAATGAGTTACTTTCAACAGTTTTTCAATGAAGGTTGTGAAAATTCAATTGATCTTCGAAATTCAGCACCCCAAAAGAAAGTAAAAAATTACTCTTACATCCGACGTATTAGTAAAGCTGAAGTCTGAAAAGTTTTTAAAGAAGATAAAGCATAAAAAAGCAGTATGACAAAATAACATCCCAATAGATGTTTGGAAGTGCTTAGGAGATGAAGGAGCTTCTTAGCTCACTAGATTGTTTAATATGAATTTGAAACTAAAAGAAATGTCAAATGAATGGAGAAAGAGTATATTAGTACCTATTTATAAAAATAAAGGTGACGTACAAAATTGTGCCAATTATAGAGGAATTAAATGAATGAGTCATATTTTTAAACTTTGGGAGAGAGTGATCGAACAAAGGTTACACCATAATATTAAGGTATTAGAAAATCAGTTTGGTTTTATGTTAGGTAGATCTATTATTGAAGCCATTCATTTATTAAGAAGTTTAATGAAAAATTTTAAGGAGAGAAAGAAAAACCTATATTTATTTTTTATTGATTTAGAAAAGGCTTATGATACTCAAGAGAAGTACTTTGGAGAATTTTAAAAAAGAAAGAGATTTGCATTGCTTATAGTCAAGTTATTAAAGACATATATGAAGGAGCTGTTACCTGTGTTCGACAGTTGGATTACACCAAGACTCGGCTTTAAGTTCATATCTTTTTGCTTTGATTATGAAAGTCATGGCTGAACATATCCAAGATGAAATGCCTTGGTATATGCTCTTCACAGATGATATTGTTCTTGTTGAGAAAACTAAAGAGAGAGTTAAAAATTAGAGCTTTGAAGGAATGCTCTAGAATCTAAAGATTTTCACCCCAGTAGATCAAAAACTGAATATATGGAATGCATATTTTGTCAAGAAAAAAATACTTATATTGAAAATGTGACAATTAGTGATCAAATTGTCAAGAAGAATGAGCGCTTTAGATACCTTAGATCAATCATACAAAATAATAGTGAAATAGATAATGACGTTATTAGCAGGATTCAAGCAAGATGGGTAAAATGGAGAAATGCATCTGGTGTGTTGTGCGATAGAAAAATCTCATAAAAAATCAAGGATAAATTTTATAAAACTGTAGCAAAACCAGCGATGATATATGATACTGAATGCTGGCCTGCAAAGAGAAAACATACAAATAAAATAAATATTGCAGAAATGAGGATGCTAAGGTGGATGTGTGGATATATAAGAAAGAATAAAATGAGAAATGAGTATATCCGAAAGAAAGTTGGTGTTGCACCAATTGAGAATAAACTTAGAGAAAGTTGGCTTAGATGGTTTGGACATCTAAATCGTAGGCCGATTGAAGCTCTAGTTAGAAAAATTGAGTTATTAGATTCTGCCCATGTATAAAGAGGAAGAGTGAGACCAAAAAAGACATGACAAGAAACTATAAGGAGTGATCTTAATTACTTAAACTTAGATAAGAATTTGGTAACTGATAGAGCGCAATGGAAACAAATGATTCATGTAGCCGACCCCACCTAGTGGGATTAAGGCTTGGTTGTTGTTGTTGTAAATTAAATCCTACAAACAAACAGATCCTTAATGTTATTTCCTAGCTATAACAACTTCCTCAATATTATTGTCTTAATGTGTCTGTCCCAATTGTAGACTAAAATTAATGTCAGCATTTGCCATCATAGTATTGCAATCCATTCCTCCTAAATTGCTTTAATTTCCTTACATCGACACTATCAGCATCACTAAACATGAATATTTGCTCAAGGACTCATGTTGTCGATACCAAGTAACTGAGATAAGGCTATTGATGATAGTGAGCTAAATATTTTCATACAAACAATCGATGATTTTCTAGAAAAAAGCAACATGAAGTAAAAAGAAAATAAGTGCTAATAATAAAGTATAAGGAATTGCAGGCCAGGATTATTTCAAACTAGGTTTTCAGGAAGAATGTTAAATGCTTGAATAAAGCCATCACCTGTAAAAGGGGAAGTTTTGGATATTTCTTATTAAGCTTCATATTTGGATCATGACTATCACTATCCTCATTTATCACACGCTCTCCTGCGGGAAAAAAAAGCCAACAGCTACAGATGGAATACAAATCAAACGAAAACCAACTTGATTCGTAGCATTAAAAATGAGCTTCAAGAGCAATCCAAAATTGAGAAAAAGAAAGAGCTCTTAAGTATCAGTAAACCCATGAAAGAAAAGAAATATGATACAATGAGAAGTAATTTAGAAGTTTTAACAAGAACTGACATGAGCATATATCCAATATGAAAATCGCTGAGAATCTACATGAGCAATTGTCCCATAGTAATGAGTCAATAACAAGTAGATGTGTTGATATAGAAGTGGTGGCTCTTACACTGGCCTAGGTTTTTAAGCTAATGAGCGTCCACTCACTTATGTATTGGGCCTAACTTGAACCTCCATAATATTTCTCACCTAACAAAACTAGGACGGATCTCCGAAAGTAATAGGAACTTATAATGATGCATGAGTTCACTTTGTATTTAAAATCTCAAAAATAATTAGTAGGACGTAATGGTTAGTCACAATGTCAAATATCTCGGACGTAGGAAGTAATCTCCAAGTGAGAGATTGTTGGAGATATAGAATCTTATTCTAATTTTCTAATTCAAATGTCTGACTGAATTTTATTTAGATATAATTGGGATTTGTTATTCAGTTACGGGTGTATTTGTGTAAATTTTATCAAAACCGGGGGTGGGGAGACTATTGTGGCTCGAAACATAAAGTGGGTATGGAATAGAAGATATCAATGTGGTGATGCGTAGGTGAAATTCACCAAACCATGTAAAACTATGTATGATTTTTTTTCTTCATCATATAGACACACACATACAGGTAAATATGTGTACATATGTATAGTTGATCTCTGAATGAAATACATTAAATGCATACATGAACAGATGAACCTTATTATTATTTTGCAGATGATCTTTGAATGCAATAGATGCATACTTATAGATGTATACATGTATAAGAAACGCTTCAACAAGATGCAAGATCAAGGGTTTTCACAATCAATAATTATACTATATTAAATAGTCAAGCCTGCACAGGAGGAAAAATTTCACAAAAAACTTCAAGAGAACACAAAATAAAGATTTGTTTCTGAGCATTGGAACATCATAACAGCTGGTTGAAAGTAGAAACAATTTAATTTGGGGGAACAAATAATAAGTAACTTCAAATGGAAGACTCTGGAGAAAACCCTCATTAGCCTGTGCAACTTTCAACCATAAAACCAATAAGAAATCATTGCCGATTAGATTCTATATAAGTCAATGAGACTGTATTTGGAGATCCAAACCATGAAAAGTTGATGCATACTATTGATATGAAAGAGTAAATGCAACAAATGTAGTTCATAATAACAACTAGTAGACAAACAACAACAACAATCACCACCACCACCACAACAGTAACGACAACAATGACAGAAACAATAATAGCATAATCTAAACTAGCTGTGACATTAATTTCTCCTCTATTCAACTAAGCAGCACTCTCTATGAGGACCAATGATTCAAGGTCACATGTAACAATTATATCCTCCCTCTTTTTAATGTCATAACTTTGATGCCCAGACATTTACCTACAGATGCCTCTATGGGTCAAAAATAGACATGGTCAAAAAACCTTGAAATGTTACTTCCTCATTTTATCCCCTATAGCTCTCTGTGATACAATTCCTTCTAATACAATCTGATCACTCATCAATCTCAGCATCCATATCTTAGCTACACTAACATTAGTAGAATAAAAGAACGTGATAACCTCTTCAGGAAGAGAACTTCCAAAAGGTTGTAATGGATGAGCTGAAACCAAAATAATTACAGTTTAAAGAAAGCAATTGGGAACCAAGTTGAGATACTTATCAATCTATCCTTAAATGAACTATAAAGGCGACAAAAATCCTAATGGAACCGCATCGTGAACAGATTCTCAAAAACATGGAACAAGCGCAGAGCATTCACCGTCATCCGCAGGGGCCGGAAAAGCGCCATCCGAGGCCGGGCAGTCTTCCGTCACCGCATTCACTACAGGAAGCGGCGCCGGGGGAGGGAGAGCGTCGCCGTCATCGCCGTCGTTGTCGTCGTCGCGGGAAACGGTGCAGCCGGAGAGTCTAATGATGTGGCCGACGATCTCCATGAAGTCGTCTCTCATGCCGCGGAAGCCCCCGGCCATCGGCGATGGCTTAGGGTTTCGGCATCCGGGCTTTAGCCGTCAGGAAGACGACAAGACGAGAATTGGGGTATTTGTGGAGTCCACGTTTTGGGAATGCCGTGGAATCGGAGCTAAAACTGCTTATTGGACCGGTTCCACAGTTTAGAACCGATCCGATAAGAATTATTTTAGATCTTTTAAACTACATATATAGTGCTCTTATTTAATAGGACTTATATGCTTTATAATTCCTTCAACTCTCATCGATTTTTAGATTTTTTTGCTTTTCCAAAAATTCTACAAATATATTCAATATTTTGATGATTTTTTGACATCAATTTGCTGCGGTTTCTTCCTCAAATCTCCAGCAGAATGCTGATCCGAATTACTTTCCAAAACTAAATCATCTTTCTTTACTCAAAAAAAAATTTGATGAAACTTTAGAATTTGATCTTGATTTATTTGAAAAACACAATCCTAATCTTGAGACTAGTGGAGGTGTTGGTACTGGCAACTCAATCTTCAAGTATCTCTAACAAATCTCGAATGAAGCGCAGTAAAAATATAAAAGTATTTTGCATTATAAATTAAATCTAATAACAATCCGGAGATACCTGAGTATATTGCTGTTGTAAAATTTGTAAAAAACAGTACTCGTACAAACAAGGTAGTATGGGTGGTGGGACTGATACATTTAAGAAACACATAATAGATTTTATAGATTTAATGAAAAAACCTTTATCAACCTACTATTGCAAAGGTAAACCAAGCACAACTAAATTCATATAGTGGATCTATCTCATGGTCATCTAGAAATAATAAGACATATCAAAGTTCAATTCGATTCATTGTATGAACTAAACTTTTTATAATATATAAAAAAGAAGGATTCTTAGAATATGTTATTCAGTATTTATAATCTCATTATAATCATATTTTTAGAAATATACTTAAATAGGATTACATGTCAATGTATGAAGAATATAAAAAAATTTTTAGGCCTCGTTTGTTTCGAGGCTTTATTTTAGCTCAACATAAATTTCAACTGTAAAAATTAATTTTATTACACATCTAACACAAATACAAATCGTAGAATCAACTTTATTTCACATCTTATGCACTTTCTAATATTAAAATAAAGTTCTTTGATATTAAATTTTAAAAATAAATTAATTTTTTTCTTTTTTCTAAAAAAATAGTTCAAATCAAATGAGGCTTTATTAAATACCTCACTAACATTACTTGTATGGTTAGTTTAACTTCTGATATTTGGATTAGCAAAATAAGATTAGTTGTTGTTAACGTGAGGTGTAAGGGATCCCAAGAAACACTGAAAAAGAGAGAGAGAGTCCTGAGAGACGGCGGCGCGCAAAGGGATAAGCCTGTTAGTTAAGCTTAAGAGAAAGAGAAACACTCAGAGTAGCACACAGAGGTTTAAAGTGGTTCAGGGAGGAAATCCCCTACATCTACCGGGCGTTCAGCGAAGAGATTTCACTAAAAAAAAGGTAGCCGTGAGGGCTAGTACAATGCTTAGAGAGGGAAAGAGGGAGAGAGAGAGCTCCTCAATTGGGGCTCTAATACAGTGAGGATGAGAGAACCATGGAAGTTGTTTGTGCTTTGGCCGCTCTTGTTGATTCTCTCCTCTCCGATCTTCTCATTTCTCCTTTGAAGATTGTTCAAGGGTATTTGTAGACGATGGACTGTACAGCTTTGTCCTGATTTCTCGAAGAAAAGGAGGTGAACAAACTCTGAGCTCGCGCCGCTTGTCGGCCGCTGGAGGGACTAAAAGCAGCAAAAAAGGGGAGCATGATCTTTTAATATTGGTACTACTTCTGGGGATCCGTGGTAGTTGGAGCATGAGGATCCTTGATTTGTGGGTATGAAAAAAGTGTCTTGTACGGGGAACGACGCGGTCGGGCCACGCTGATGGTGACAGGTACAGCTGCGTAACATCGTCATCGATGTTAGCAGGGATAGTCCTAGCTCGTCGTGAACGAGGCTTGGTTGAACCATCGTGGCCGAGGTTTGACCGATGTTTGAGACCTGTGAGAACAGATAAATGAATTAGTAAATAAATAAATGCTAAATGCCAACTCGGCGCCACGTGTACGGTAGGGATGCAGCGCTGGAACCACGTGTTAACAGTTGCATAATTGTTAATTGTCATTGAATTAATAATTAGTGAAAAATGCAGAAATGCCTATTATCATTAAACATATTAGATAAGACTCGAACAAATTTTACTATTTTTACTTATATTCAGAATGTTTATAAAATTTATGACATAGAAAATAAAAGTTTTCTATTAGTTCAGGTTTTAGGTTATAGGAGATTATAGAAGTAGCTTGTCTGCTATATCTCTTTGCATGCTTACTTGTTTACAAGCTTAGTTTATTATTAAATCACAAAATCAACAGTATAATTTTCTAAACAAATTCAAGAATAATAGTTCAGAAGAAAGGGTACCTTAGAAATTTGTTTTTGTAATTACAAAGAATAATTTTTTTTGTAATTAAAAATATTTGAATGAGCTATAATTGTTTTATTATAAAATTTTTTATTAATATTAATAACAAATTTTTATAGCCATTTTAAAAATATTTTTTTTTATAAAATATATAAGAATATATATTTTTTTTAATTAAATAAACCTAACTTAGCCTAAAACTTGAAACCAGACTGGATCCAGATCGATTCCAGGTTTGGCCAACATAGATTGATTGGAATCGGACTGGACTGGTTCCAAGTCCAACCAAATTTAGAACCAGTTAGATCAAATCAGTTCGATTCAATTAGCAGGCCTAATTGAGCTGAAATTGGATTAGTTTAGTTAAATGAAGAAAAAGGATGAGAAAGTTTTTTGTGATTACTTTTAAAAAAATATGAATGATTTGAAATAAATTAATATATATGTAATGTAAAATAAAACAAATTAATTATCTTGTAAACATAGCACCGTTATATATATATATAAGAGTGGCAATTTATAATTCGACCCATGAACCCAACCCAAAAATTTTGAATTTAGTTCCCATTTATTAAACAAGCCAATTTTCAGTTGCGCATAATTGGATTAAGTCGGGTCGAGTTCAAATCACTTGTAGACAAGTTTTTGTTCTATAATACGTTGGTGAGTTGATTTGAACCATTTATTAATTAAGTTAAGTTCAAATTATTTATTTTGATCATTTATTAAATAAGTTGTGTTCGTGTTGAGCTTAACGGGCTGGGTGATATTCGACTTTGGGTCAAACCTAACTTATCAACCTATTATACCACCCCTACATATAAGCGTGTAGTGAATGCGAATTAAAACAGTGCTGCAGCAAGATAATGCTATGTAAAACAGGTATGTTTCTTTGGCGCACAAGCGCTAGTCCCGCGCACCATCGCCACCGCCAACGCCATCAAAGAGGGGAGAGACCGAGGATATTTTTGTCTTTTTATATTTATATAAAACTAAAAATCATAAATTAAGTAAAGAGGACATGATTAAAAGTCAACTTTAGGGATCCAATTGAAGGGTTTTAAAATCATGAACTTACTTAATATTACCCCTGTATCTCAGTAACCTAGATAATATTTACCCAAAAAAAGAATATATGAAATAATTAAAAAACTTAAACCTATGTGAAATGATCCCTATCCTCATGGAGCCATAAATAATTTATCCTTTGTTGTTAACAATAAAAAACTTCGGCAATTCACACACCAGTCATAAAAGAAAGGAAACAATTGGTCGAAAGAAATAACAGTGAGCACAAATAACTTGGTTAAATATTACCACACAAATTTTACAGAATTTAATATTGATAAGATGTAGCATTCAATATACATGTTTGATGAAAGTACATTTATAGAATGAAATCTAACTAAATCAAAGATATTCAATAACTAAAGATATAAGATATCATAATAAGAATAAGAGTAATGCTATACAGCTCAAAAAATTGAACAAAAGAATTTTAAAACCGTCCCATAAAACCGTTGTCTAGTGTGGACGAATGTACTGTTCAATGAGTAATACATTCATCCATTGGACAATGCTTTTGTTTACTGATATGATCTTAAAAACTTTTTGGATTATTTTTTTTAGGGCTACATGGTACTTTCAGTTCATGAAACAATAGTGCTATGAAACCATTTACCTCGAGCCAACACATCCATTTGATGAATCAAGTCAAATGAGTGAGTCATTGGGTGGTTGCACTGTAGTAGTCGCAAATAGCTTTGTAAACCAATCCAAGAACCAGTGAGGGATCAATTGTGGAAAAATTATTGGGTGCGGCAAGTGAACAAATCTTAGGTGTTCGCTTGCAAATGATACCATGTAGTGTGGGGCCTGTGGGCCCCACAATACACCGCTTGATGGCGAAGTGGACAGAGAGAAAGACCTACGAATGATTCAGTTGACCTTACTGAACTGTTCGACCCCATAATAAACTGTTAGATCAAGCCTGATTGGATGGAGTAGAAGACGGTCAAACCGCCGCTTGGCCTGATCGGACGGTCTGATCTAGTCCACCACATGAGTAAGTACATATATATTAATAGTAAATATCTACTTAGAAAAGTATTTACAGCTTGAGATCAGATAGGTGTCACATGTACTCATATCCTCTTCAATTAATACCTACTTGATTTTAAATTATACTTACTTTTCTGAATAGATACTCATTATTGATACATGTGTACTTACTCGTGTGGTGGAGTAGATTGGACCGTCTACTAAAGGATACTGGACAGTCCGGTTAGGCCAATCAAATAGTTTGTTGTGGGGTCGAACAGTCTGATAAAGTCAATTAGAACATCTATCTATCTTACGCTCTTTTCATGATGTGAGGTCCACCGGCGTCATGCGATGTTGCATCATTCATGAGCAACCAGTTGATGTGATTCGCTCGCCACACCTAATAATTTGTCCAATTGTTGAAGACGTTGTTGACCCATCATTGTCTCCATCATCTGTCACTGTTGATATCTCGAAAGTCAGATATCTCAAGTTCAAGATATGAATGTAAAATAATTCACAAAAAAGATTATTTACCAAAAATTGCTATGAGTTTACCAAAAAGTAGCTAGTGAAGAATTTATAACAAAATCTGTATAACATTACATGCAGCATGGAGTAGAAAAACTGATTGAATTGCGCCAACAAAAATGATTCTTGAGCTAAATAAGATGGTTTTAGACACACCAATTAAAGAAAGCAGTTAATAATTAGGAAGTTCTTCCCCAGTAAAACAAAAGCTTGGGTTTGCCAGCACATATGATACATAAACCATAAACTCCAAATCAACCTGTCACACCATTAACATCAAATATAACTTCTATATATTCAAAACCAACAAAGAGATGAAGCCAATATGTGTATTTGATGACTAACCTGAAGCACAGATAAAGTCATTAAGGGAGCTGAGTAATAACCAGATATGATTTCGCAAACAGCGAACAAGTAGTAACCGGCTTTGGGCTGGTTCAGTGGAATTGCTGTGACACATCGTTATTGTCATCAGTTTCATCTTCTGCTCATTACAGTCAGAGTCAGAGGTCTTAAATTCAAGACTCAACGCTGTAGTTTGTAGAAAGGATAAGAGGTTGATAAAAAATGACTTGCTTGCTACCTAACAAAACTGAACTTGACACTGTGCAACATTGAACATAAAACAAATACACAAAGGTCCACAAAACCAACTCTAAACAATCAGAATAAGCACAAAATCTCATAAAAATTAATAAGATAATATTAATACCATCACTAATGTTCTTAAGACAATACATACTCAGTGAAACAAACAAATGATTTAACTATACAATACAGGCACATATGATACATGAACCCAAAATAAGAATCAAGCTATGTAACACACTCTTCACAAAGCCAAAAGCAGTAGTCTTCTCGAACCATTTACATGAAGCCAGCTTATGCATTTGATGATTGAAGAGGCAGAGATAAGACAGAGCTGTTGGATAACAATTAACCGTGGTTTGCCGATGGATTTGTGAAGCTAAGCATATAAATAAAGCAATGAAGTAAAACTTCTTCACAAACCCAAAAGCAGTTACCTTTTGCACCATTTACATGAGCCCAACATAGGCATTTGATGATTGAATAGGCACAGATAAGCCATAGGGCTGCTGGGTACTAGACGCATATGGGTTTGCGAAAGAGTTTGTGAATGGGTTTGCGTACAAGTTTGAGACAGGTTGGTTCATTGTCGACATCATAATCAGCTGTTGCTGCTGGTGGGCCATAACCGCCATCTGAACGGAAAGGGGAGCAGCAACTGCATTTGAGGCGAAGAATGGATCATTAAAAGGTAATGATTGCTGCATCTGGTTGCTGTCAGTTGGTTGTGGGTCCCATGGGTTGTAGCTGGTTGGCTGATTTGCTCGTCTAATTGCATCATCATATAAGCTGTCTAGTGTCAGCATGTCCAGTCCTCCACCCTGAATACAAATCACCCAGTATTCAATGTACAAAACTGTCAAACGGTTATTAAGATTGTTATGATTCTCCGGCACAGATGCAACATAATATTTGTCGTATGATGACAAGTTTTGACAGAATGGTAACGAAACATGAAAATTTGGGCTCGGGTTAACCCATTCAATATCTCATTCAAGTTCATCATGAGTCAGGTGGAGCTTAGCAAGTTTGGATGAGTTGAGTTTGACTGGAGCTTGAGTCTCTGCCATAGTTGAGTAGAACTAGAAGTGGCAAAAATAATTAAAACAAATTTGATGACAATTGAAGTTAGCAAGTATGATCTAGAGTTGAACTTTGACTCGAGTTGGGAGTTAGTAGTGATTTGGTCAAAAACATACTTCATGTCAACACAAATTTACTTTATATTGCATTAACACTTTGCTTATTGCATTAGTCTAAATGGCTCAATTGTTAAGAGCAACCAAGTAGGAAGCCCACCCCAAGATGAGTGCTCTCCTGTACAGACTTCCACAGAGCCTCTTAAGTTATGTGAATGGAGTTAATGGGTTGAATTCCCTGCTAACTTTAAAATGTGAGAATATATTTCCATCTCAAACTTTGTAAGAATAAATGTCACTGAAATTATGCATGTTTTAAACTTAAATAAGTACACATGACCCATCAATTCCCTTATTTCTATTACTAGGTCGAAGAGGCCATGGAACTCTCACCTCATGCCCCTCACCAACTAGATTCCCTTGGAAAATAAACTTTAAAAGAGCAAATCAAATTGGCTCAAAGATTCCTGCTATTCAACTTGAAATTAACTTATGCAAGTTCCAATCAACTTAAAAGTTTTTGAATCGAGTTTTGACTTGACCTAAACTTGCTCAAACTTGATTTATTTGTGGTTACCAACTGACCTAAAAGCTCAAACTTGTGGGTCATAATCCATGAATAATTTTATATTCTTACACACCTTCTCATGAACAAGCTAATTTACTTTAAAGCTTAGATTTAACTTTATGCTTGAGATAACAGGGAGTCACTAGTGATCTAATTTGAGACCCCTAGCTCTTATACCATATTAAATCTGTGATTACCCACTAACCTAAAAGCTAAGGTTATGACCCAGAAATAATTACATATTCATATACCAACCATAAGTAAAAGTTTAAAAGCCTTTGGACAAGTTGGGTTAGGATCTGATCAATTACCTTTTTATTTAAGTTCAATTTAAGTTGCAATTCCAAACTCCGTTACAAAACAGTCCAAATTTCAGTTGAAGCTTATTGCAATTCTGCGAATGGGTTAAACTCGAGCCCAACCCATTATGTACACTCAATTGGGTTATGCATATTATAGAAAATAATAATGTGATTTTACTGTTAAGATCTTTTGTTCAGTGTGTACTATGGCATACCAGTTTTGTCTCAGCTGCAATGGTCTCATTTGAGCTTGATACACTAACAAGAGCCAACTCCCATCCTGTGGCTCCACGCTCCATTGCACTACTCGCACTTGGAGAATTTGTCAATGGAAAATCTTAAAAAGGAGAAAGATAGGAAATTAGTAAGTAGTTGCAGAATTTACTGAGGAAAATTGCCATAAGGATTTGAGCAATTTACCAACTGGAACGATAGTAAAGGCTAAAGCATTTTTGTTCTCCAATTCCGAGGCATCTGGGAAGGTTTCATGCAATCCCTAACAGATAAGATTGGGAATTAACATCATATTATGAAAAGCAGATGAGCCATGAACTAATAGCATAACTGAACTGTAATACCAGGAGATCGGTTTTGTCGGATGCTGCTAAGGTTGCTTTGAGCTCTACTGATTCAGGGGGTGGTGGGGGGGGTGGTGGTGGTTGTGGAGGAGGGGCCTCCTGCTCTTCAGGAACTTTCTTATATTCAATGGCTGAAACAACATTTGAATCTGTTTTCTCCTCCTTTACCTGATTTATTTGCAGTAAATTCTGAATAAATCAGATTGCAAATTACTAGAAGAACATGCATGCCATAAAAGAAAGGCATATATCAGTAGGAATTAAGTTTATCAATAACTTGCATATGAAAATCACTATAAAGCAACAAGCAAATCAGGAAGATAAAATTAACCCTCAAGATATGCTAACAAAAAGGATGAATTATTTTTTGAATCATTGAGTTCCTAGGGATCTCTGAGGTCATTTGGTCGTTTCCTATAAATCTTAGTGCCAAAGTTGACGTAAAATTCAATTGAAATAGTCATATTATCCTTTAATATATTCTTCGACTCCCCTGCCCCCTCCCCTGCCCCACACCTTTCCTCCCTCTGACTTTCATTCTTTCTCGCCTTACTTCTAGGCTCTATTTTTCTTCCTCTCCACTTGCTATCTCTTGAAGAGCAACTATTGGATCTGGACAGAGGACCACATTAGAAATTTGAAAAGTATTCATGGGACGACGCGTGTGCATGCAGGCCCCATGTGCAAGGAAGCTGAACTACGTCATTTCCTTATTGTTTCTTTACATAGCGGCAATTTTCTGCTATGTAAAGACCATGCAAGGGGCTTTTGTGACTACTTAAGGCCATTTTGTGGCTAAGCAGATGGAGCAACAATATTTTCCTACTTAGTATTTTGTGGTTTTTTGATGTTAACTATTTAATGCAACCCCCATCTCAATTCTCTTTTGATTAACAAATTTGGTTGGGTACCTGAGGGGTTGATAATGCCCTTACGCAACCTTTCTGTAGCAAAAATGTGTTGCTACATAAAGAAATAATGAGGAAACGACATTAGTCTACTTCTGCTCACCTATGAGGCTCGTGTGTGCACGCATCATCTTGTGAATGGGCTCCAAATTTCTACGTGATTCTCTATTCAAACCCAATAATTTCTCCTTGAGAGAGAGGAAAAACACAAGGATCTATTTAAAATTAAAACAGGAAAGAATCTGAGTAATGCAACTAAGAAATATAAACTTGCATAAATGATGGTAAAACTTAGGGGTCATATCATGATTTCATGTCATGCTTTACTGATTACCAGGAATAAAAAGATATATGCAGGCAATTGCATAGATTACCCACAAATTAATGGTGGAAAAAATTCAACTTGTAAAAACATCAGAGAGATAACACTAACCTGATCCTTCCGAACAGTTAATGCTAGAGGAGCTTCTCTAACATACTCCTCCATAGTAGTGAGGAATGATGCTGGTGGCTGTATTAATTAAAATATTCAAAGCATGTGTATTTTAGAAATCACATAACAAAATGTAGAAAATGAAAAGTACAGAGTTGAGATACTATGAAAAGATACCTGTTCTATTTTAATGAATCCTTCTCTACGTCCAATATCAATGCTTCTACATACTTCGTAAAATCTTGTCAACATCTCTGACTGCAAACCACCACATATTTAGATAATGATGATGAAAATTGCAAAATTTTAGAAATACATCTAACTGCCAACCAGCGCGTATTGATATAGAAGACTCTGGAAAAACTTGATAAAAAAGTGTATAACTGGGTGCGGGAAACTTCAATCAGACATAACGTTTAATCTTGAAGGAGCTATCAAGATGTTTAACATAAGAAGGAGTTCTTGGTTAGCATTTAAACAAAAATTGAAGCTGCAGTTGATTCAGTTGTTTGTTCACCATTCAAGCTTCATTTCTGGTGTTTCCTACAGGTTTTGATCACTTAAATCAAATAGGTTTATGTCATTGAAAGTTATATAAGTTTTTCTTGAAATTTTCTTGCTTATTCTTGAAGTTTTCATTATTTGAGTGTTTGACTTACTTGCAAACGAGTTTTTCTTCTTAATCTATATATAACTTCTTTTTTTTGCTTTTTTTGGGTGCTGGGTGAAGAAGGATGGTTGATTTTGTTATGGATCTAATCTTATATAACTTCTTATTTTCCTTCAAGTTCTTTGACGGCTTATTGATTTTTTTTTTATTTTTTTATTTTTTTATTATTATTTTTTTTGACGGCTCATTGTTGGGTTCCTACAAGTTCTCTCTTGCCAAATCTTTATATGCATAGTGCTCCTCTTATAATTTTTTATTTGATTACAAGTTATATTTTAGCTAGCTAATCTAACATTTCTACCTAATTCTTTTTCTACTCCCTTAGTGGAAGTTGTTAGATCTTCTTATTGAGTAAAAAGATAGGGAATGTTAGGATTAAGAATTATATAAAAATCTATTATGGATTAGATTTAAGCTCGTAAAAAATCTTGAGGTTAACTCAATGGCCTGAAAGAAGTAAATTGTAAAATGGTTTATTCGGCTTTGATTTTTGTAAAAAGTTGGTGACTGTAAACCTATTCCCACTTAAAGAGCCAAGTGGAGTAGGCCAGAAAGGAGTAAACTTCTTGTACTTCTTTTTCTCCTTGTGCATCACACTAAAACATAATTAATATCCCTTATCATAAATTGAATTTTAAAGTCGAGACTGGACTCAAATTATTTTCGTATAATTGAATTATAAGGTACCTAAATCACATCTATTATCTGAATTAGGCAAGGTTCAAGTTAAATAGAAGAAAGCAATAAAATTGGCCAAATCGACTGGAAGCCTTTATGAAAGCGCAAAAAGTCACAAAAATCACAAGTGTAGTGGACCTTCCAACAGGCTTGGGAATTTAAGGCCATTTACAGTAGTTTTAGACTACTTTTAGGAATATTTTGAATTTCTAGCAAAGTCTTTTGTTTTATTTCCACATCTCCTAAATCCCAATTTATCTAAAAGTTGGCATATTAGCTAATGCTCGGAAGAATGAATTATCAAATTTTCTTTGAATTTAGTTATTTTCATGTAATTATTAAGTTGCTTATATAAGACGTTTCCACTTATTTTAGAGGCAATCAATAAAAATATTTTTGAGACTATTTTCCATACTTTGTTTCTCTCATACCCAGACTTGTGTGCTACAACATCTCGTCTTGAACTCTCCTCGGGGATCGATCATGTGTTCCTAGTGTTTCAGCTGTCGTTAGGATTCAATGGAAAACTTGGAGCTCCATCGACTTGTACGATTGATTGAAGCATTGGAGAAATTAAGAAAGGGAATGAAGATTCCCTGAAGACCAATGTGCTTAAGTTGTGAGTGCTCTCATATCAATTCCTGTCCTCTTTTACAATATTTTAATCTGTACAATAAATTTTACCTGAAATAAACTCAATTATAAATGCTTTAACTCAATTGATTTGAACCTCGTTAGTTTTGATTGATACCAAAATCTCAACTGTGTCAATTTACAGTGTTGAGTTTACTTAGGATTGAGCTAAGTCGGCCCGAGCATGTACAAGACTTGGCAGAGCTTAAATGACCCAAGGATGCACAGAACGAATTCCTTGCCTCTCTCAATGGTGTGTTTGCTTTTGCCTGCTCCAACAGTTGGATTTGCTCTCCTTGTTTTTTATTAATCCATTTTCTCTTCATATACTTTGAGAAAGCATCTATTCACTATCCTTCTAGACGCATCCATCGATCCTAAACTTAGTTTGATTCCTGATCACAATTTTGCCATTTGAGCCTTTTTAAATGCAAGAATCTTGTTAGCAGGCAGGTTGATGTGATATGTACCATTCACTACCTAACATAGCTAAATCATTTCAAACAATTGGGATTATCTTTATTTGAAAAGAGAAACAATATGTAGAATGAGTGAAACAATGGAAAGGGAGTACACCCAAAAATATTATCAGACTTTATTGACACTAGTTAGCGCATAATAATTAACATCATTTTATGACCACAGTTTGAGAAAACATACTCCGACAAGGTATATTTTAACCAAAATTTTATGACATGCAGAAATTCCTCTTTTAAAAAATGCATGAAGGAAGATGAAAAAATTAGAAGTATTAATTACCTGTTGACATGCTCTTTTATATATATCAAGTACCTTAACAGCATCATGTCTTTGCATATCAAAGAACTAGAATATGAAGCAGATAATTAGTTGGCTTCATTGACATATAAAAGCCTTGCCATGAAATGCAAGAATCTGCCAGTACCTTGTCAACCAAATTGATTATACCATCACTAATGGCGTTATAAATCTTACTACTCTCGGCAGCAACCTATAAGAACAAAATCCAACATACCAATATATCGAAAAACAATATATATGCACACACATTACCCAGAACAAAACTCCTTACCATAGTCAGAGCAAGTCGAATTACAAGATTATATACAGCTGCACCTTGTGGCTGCAAGCATAGTCCAATATAAAAATTCATGAAACAATATAAAATATATCTTCTTTTCTTTTTCTTTTTTTATTTTGGGCCCTGTAAGTCCACAATACAATGAAGGCTTAGATTAGCCATTGTTCATTCCAAGAATCACAGACCTGGCAATTAATGAGACGAATTAAAAGTTGCTGCAGCGCGGGCAATTGTACAAGCAATTCAACTGTATCAAGTTCTCGAGTTTTCTGTATCAGAAAAACATCATGTAGAAGGATTTCAAATAAGATATACACTAAAATAAAGATAATATGTAAGTACACAACAAGATAGTAACAAGCACTATACTTTTTCTCCCAATGGAAGCTAGCTGAGAGCTTAGATTCTAAAACGTGCATTTGTTTGCCAGATTAAAGTCAAGGTTAATAGCAATTAAATCCATTTGTTTGCTCTGTTGGGAGCAGGGTAGGGGTCAAATGATTAATTTGCACAAATTTCAAGAGTTATACAAAATTGCCCCTTTTAAATTCACAAAATATACTCTAAGCAGAGAAAGCACACTAAATTATGCGGTAGACCAGTTCTAATTTAAAAGCTTATATATAACAACAATAACAAACCAAGCTTTTATCCCACTAAGTGAGGTCAACTACATGAATTCTTTGTTTCCATTGTACTTAATCTAAATGCATATATGTGAAGGAAAAAATATACAAAAATTGTGCAGTAGATCGGTTCTAATTCTAAGGTACATGTGAAGGAAAAATGACATTTCTCAAGAACACTACTAAAAGAATGCCTTGTAGCTTTCTGTATCACTAATATAACTGGTCTATTTTGGGTGCAATTTTTAACAAATTGATTAGAAAAATTGTAGCATTTTAGCTTCAACTTGAAACAATCAAGAAATGATTTCATTGCATCAGCATCAGAATTCAAGATGCTTACCACAGGACCTGTCTCAACATCATACTTCAGCACATGGGAACATTCAAGCCTTTCCTCCAAATATAGAGCGTATGTTCGGACCCATGCAGAATAATCCCACGCTGAGAGCCACACAAATCATTTTAATCATTGGCAGGACAAAACTACAGCCTATTAAGAAAATATTAAAAACAAATACCATATGCACTTGAGTCATCCTTAAAATGGGATAGGTTTAGCATATGACTTTTAGTTCTTCCATAATTAATAAGTTCTTCGCGAAAAGTAGGGTCCACCTCTCGTAAAGCACGATGTACAACAATCAAAGTCTTCAGTGCAACCTATAGGATAAGAAGCATTTCAAAAAGTAGACAAATTGCCACTATTCAGTGTTCACACAAATGGAGGTTATAATTTAGAATGAGAGTTACAGAACCCATAAAACTGTCTCAAGATCCCTAAGAACAAGTACTTCTAAGTAGGTATTTATTGTCAGTAATGGTTAATTTATAAGTTGTGAATATGAAAAAGATGTCTCCATTTATGTCAAAGAATATTACAGTTTTCATTCCATTCAAGTTTTGGATTGAAATTATGTGCTTTAATAATATAAATGAAAATTCAACAATCTATATTTGGAACATAGAAATTTTATATGCATAAAGCACGAAAAGGTGAGAAGCTCTGATATCTGTATTAAAACATTAGTCAAATGCCTACTAGCTTATACCGTCAAACAATGTTGTAGGCAAAGATGTCTGCTAGTTTATATTTGTGTCAAACAAGGTTGTAAATTCTTGCCAGGTCATTTCAGTACTGAAACAGTTAATAATTATGAGGTAAAAGGTTAGGAGGATAGCTTTTAGTTTTTTTGAGATACATGCATAATGTGAAATAATGTTATTTAGCTATGTTTGAAATTGTCCAGGGTATCTTTCATAAAAAAAATGTGTAGAGTGTAAAATACAATTGATTGTTGTATTGAAAAATGTATAGGATGTGAAATAAAATGATGTTCTTATATTGAAATTTATGCAGGATGAGATATAAAATATTTATTATATATAGTTATTTAATAAAATAACAAGCCATAGCCTTCCTGAGTTTGTTCCAAACTGAACCAAAATTTTGATAATCACTTTGGGATAATTCCATGCCATCCCTAATTCCTAGATCTTTCTTATAAACAAATTGAATGGACTCAAACATAGAATAAGCGAAGTTTTTCATTTAATCTAGATGCAAAAGAATTATAAAGTGGTTATAGTCAACATAAGTTATATTACAAAATTACAATTTTATGTATGTGTATAATCAGAAGGGCCTTATTCGTATAAAATATATTGTATTTGCGAAGAATTGGCTCCAGCTGATGTGAGCCAAACATGATCATTTTGACATTATGCACAAAATTATGATGATTCTGCAAATTAATTAAAAATATACAATTATTCTAATAAGTCCTTCCATGATTTTTCTTGTTTTTGGAAATATAACTTTAAAATTTACTTGGAATAACTACTGAGCGAGGATTTGTTTCGAGGGGTGAAATTATCCAAGAAATTGTTCCACATTGGATCTTCTAACCCTATTTTTGAGCAACAAAATATACTGTTGACTTAAACAACAACAGCCAAGCCTTTATCCCACTAGGTAGGATCAACTACATGAATCATTTATCTACATTGCACAATATCAAATAATGACTTATTTAGCTCTAAGTATGTAATATCATTCCTTATAGTTTTTATAATATTATTTTTAATTTTTCTCTTCTCCTTTTTACATGAGCAAGATCTAATAACCAACTTTTTTATTGAAGTTTCTGTAGGCCTACGATATATATATCCAAATCATCTAACTTGACTCTCACTAAGTTTATCATTAATTGAGGCTACTGTAACCTTGTTATGAATATATTCATTTCTTATCTTATTTTTTGTGTATATTCACTCATTCACTTAGTATCTTTATTTCTATGACACTTATTTTATTCAGTACAACAAAATTCTTATTGAACTTGAATAAGGGCCTGATATGGCTTGATTAGACAATTATAGTGATCTGAACAGTAAAAGATTGAAAGTCAAATGACTAAAATATGTAGCTATATGCATACAGCCCAGTTGTGAGTCTTTGACAGACGTCTAGCAAGAGCATGAATAGAGTATGCCACATCTGCCCGAGGTCTTGAAGCTGAAATAGCGAAAAAAATAGCTGCAAAGCAACCAAAAAAAATGCTCTGTTATTGAAAGGAACTTGATTTGGTTAAAAAGGCCCTTGAGAGAATGTTATTTAAAACTTAATATGTTACTTCAAATTATAAAGCTTTAAGATTCCCAAATGGATGTAACAGAGAATGATATGTTCAAGAATCAACATGTTCCTGGAAATTATAAGAAGCACAACATTCCCTAATGGTGTTTCTAAAGAACGAGAAGTTGAAGTCAACAAATTCAATGCTACAAACACAGCAATACAACTACATAATAACCAAACTTCTAAAACTAAATAGCAGCTGCTTTGTTAGTTATCCATGCATATTGATACTACCAATCAAATGCAACCACAGTAATATAAAATATGTGGCTATTGGTTAAGCACAATATGGAGATATTTTGTAATAGCACATCTCACCATAGATATTATCAGTTTTGATTTAATGGGTTTCATGATGTTCATCCCTCATTGGTATCACATATATTATGAAGAGGACAGACGAATGCATGTGATGCATAACTTAAGTGAATGCATAAAGCTTCAACCACCACAATGTTCAATTCGGATGAGTTATGGGATGTACATCAAGTCGACGGATTGGTATTGATGAGAACTATGATGTGGCTTAGTAGGTTCATCTTTGGGGAGCAACGAGAGGACTCAGTATACAAGTGAGTGGACACCAATTAGCCCAAAAATGATTTTACGCACGACATATAGTAACCCACTAATGTGAGACAATTCTCATATACACTTAACCATTTCCCCCTCGCCTGAAAGTTCACCTTACATCAACCCCACCTCCAATAGGCCACCTAGGACACCCGTCAAATGTAAGTGCTTGCACTGCCAGGAGCCATTAATTGTAGAAAACCGAGAGCCATAGCAGGAGTTACCTCTCTTGAAATCTCAACTAAAGATCAGGCATCACTCCCTCTCCACATGGGGAGAGTCAATTGCACATGGGAGCCAACACGTCAGTATTTGAGCCTAGCTAAAAACATCATCTCTTACACCAATTTGTTCAGGGAGAAATGGAGGATTCATAAGTGAGTGGAGACCAATTAACCTAAAAGCTCATGTTTATGAGAAAGGGTCGCCACTTGTATATTAACTCCACAACTTGTGGTAACTCACCAGTGTAGGACAATTTCCATATGCAGTTAATAGTTCACCTGCTAAGGATGCTGTTTTGATACCAAATAAGTTCATTCAAGCCTTCTTTCAAAACATTTTCCTAATTTTTTTTGGAATGACTATTTATTCCCTTACCTTCCATATTTTCTGCTTTGTTTTCATTTCATTAATAATTCAAATATATCAAAAAGAAAAGCATGTACTGCAAACTTCTCAAAGTTCACTAAAACCACTAAGCAAAGCCAGCAACAGCCTTAACCAATTGTAAGAAAAAACCATCTTATCAATGCAACCGAACTTCAATTATGACAAGGTAATCTAATGACATACGAAGTACTTGATCTCCAGGACTCTCAAGAAAAAAAAAAGGCCAAAGATTAAAAACACTGATGCCAGTAACCTTTTATGTGTTTCTCCTTCGCAGGATGCTCAACATGGTTAGTGGCCCTAACAATTGCAATATCCAATTCCTGGGTAGAACCAAAATAACGCAGAAAAAGCTACTCAATATCCGGGATCAACAAATTGAATCCACCTAATCCATCGCTACAAATTAAAATTGAATTAACACACCTTATAATCACTGTTCACTTTTGCCAGCCCTACTGTGGTGCTGTCCTTGATGGCTCCCAAATACTTCCTCAAGCTCTGCTGCGTGCCCCCTCCCGACATTCTCCTTCCAAAGCGTACACAAACTTTCAATCACCCAAAAAACACAAATGTAGATTGATAAATCAATAACTTGCATAAATCAAGATAAAAAGGATCAAATCACTAGTGCGAATGATTTAGAAAGAAATTGAGAGAAAATACAAAAAATAATTTAAAAAAAATGAAATTTAATGTGAATCTCGTAACCCAGATGTAGATTGATTATCTACTTTGATTTTAAAAAAATGTGTGCCTTAAGATGGAGCAACACCAGAATAGATAACGTGACCTCTTAGGAAGCATCTTAAGTAACGCAATTCTAAAGTGGACAAGACTTCTACATCTAGGTCATGAGATGTTACACCCGTGAGCACAAAAGATGAGAAGTAGCTTGTAGTGACCCAGTCCGAAGAGGGTGGGGAATAGAAATATTTTTGGTAGGCTTTTATGATGAAAAATGAGTGGGGATTTCTGACAAGTTTTTGTGTCAAAGGAGGGCCGCAAGGATAAATCATCCCATATCCTAAAAAAGAGGAGGAAACCTAAGATATATAAGTAATAACATGATTATAGCTTATAGAGCCGCCTTTCGAATGCAAAACCATGAGCCTAAAGATAGAAGCTCCGCAATTAAGCATGAGCAAAAGTAACATGAGGATGAGTGACCTCTTGGAAAGCACCTCAATAATCGACCTCTCATAATACGATGTGGTTTAAGAACTAACTAAATGCAAGCTTATGGGCCAATGGTGGCCACCACCAAAAAAGGCGAGGAGTAAACTGTAGTGATCTAATCTAAAAAGTGCGAGTAATGGAAAGACTATAAGCAAGTTTTAGTATTACAAGGGGGTATGGACTCTTGGTAGGCTTCTAGATCAGAGAAAGAGGGAGCTGGGAAAAATCGTCGCTTATCGGAATGGGAGAGAGATGTTGACATATATAAATAATAAATTGATCCTAACTTGTAGAGGCATGTTTTGGGGAGAAAACCGTGAGGCTAAGTGCGCTTGAGCTGAGATGGGTAACCTCTTAGAAAGAAACACAAGCCATTAGTCCATAAAACTAAAGCGAAAAATACCTCTATATTTGGATCACAAGATGTTACAAATCATCAGTTACACGTCTGAAATGACATCACAATAAACTAAACGGACAGCAGAAATCTAAAACCAAAAAAAATTGTGGTTAATTTTCAAGTACTTTGATCTACAGATATCAAACTAAACTTGAACACATCTAGATAGAAGCATATCAAACTTCTACATCAATTGAATGCTATTACAGACCAAAAATAAGTTGAATCAGTTCTTTCGAGGTGGGAAATAAGAGATCGAATGCGGAAATTGGTCAAACAAAAGAATATTATACTGAAAAATATTACCCAAACGATATGCGAGATGAGCCGGAGAGCTTCCAGAGAGACAGAGCGAACGAACGAACACGAGAGAGAGAGAGAGGCGGGGATCGGTCGGGGCAGTCACCGGCTTTTCTAAGCTCTAGAGAAGAAGGCTATTAAGTTGTGCCGCCGACACCGTTTAGTAGGGTAACGGCAGTTACGGCACTGGCAGATGAAAGATCCCCGCCGCAAAGATTAGCGGCTGTGCTGGGGGGAGTAGGATAAGGAAAGGAGAAATGAGGGGCAGGAGACATGATAGAGTGTTGATTTGTAAGAGAGCGGAAGGTAATACTGAAAGTTCAGTGTGATTTTAAATTTTTTTTTTATTTAAAATTTAATATATTTTGAAATATAAATTTTAACATATTGCCCAGGATATTTGCATAAAGGTACCAGACAAATTAGGAAAATTTTATCATAAATTACATCCGGGCCCTTGAGGTCGAGAATACATGACAAACTAGTCCGAACTTTTCAAAAATCTCAATTTTACTCTCTGAGTTATAGAAGCATTGCAGTTTTAATACCTCTTTTAAGATCTCATTTTTTTGCTAATTTTTTCTCATAAAAATAATAAAATTTAATTATTTTTTGATTAGTTAAATTATTTACTTATTTTAAATCATCATTATATTTTTCTATCATCACTTTTCTTTAAAAATTTAATAAAAATTTAAAATATAATTTTTGTCATCTTCTTTTTTTTTTACTTTAAAATTTTAAAATAAAAAAAATTATATTTTAAAATGATATTTAAAAAAAATCAAGCATTGATAATTTAAAATAATCTCATATTATAATGATAAAAAATTAATAATTATATCTTAATTGGGACTAAACAGCAATACTTTTATAACCTTAGAAACTTAAATTAAAGTTTTAAAAAATTAAATCTAATTTATAGTACCTTTAAAACCTAGGTGCGGCCGTGCGGGTGTAGGGATGCAATTTGCCCAAAAATTAATCTTTCATTCTCT
Source organism: Apostasia shenzhenica (assembly GCA_002786265.1). Classification (NCBI taxonomy): domain Eukaryota; kingdom Viridiplantae; phylum Streptophyta; class Magnoliopsida; order Asparagales; family Orchidaceae; genus Apostasia; species Apostasia shenzhenica. The sequence continues at coordinate 1,147,274 of KZ451959.1, forward strand.
AACAAATTGAGCAAAGCAAAAACGTTTGTTGGAAAAAAAATTAATGCAAGAAAGACGCAAATAATAACTCAAATATATATATATATATATATATATATTTTATTGAACATGTCGAATTCAGATTACATACGATAAGATTTGAGTTTAGTTTAGGTTGACTGAAATGGAAGATTTTTTTTAATTGAACTGGTTATTTTACCGTATATCATAAATCATACCGAAATAATTAATATCCATAATTTTATATTCAATATAAATATAAATATTAAAATTAATTTTATTTTATATTTTATATATTTTTTAATTTTTCTATTAAATTTATAAAATAAAATATTTTTTTCTCTTTTATTCAAAAGTCAACACGATCTCCAATCAAAAAAAACCTAATTTGCCACTAAATGAATCATTTATTGATTTAAGAACCTAAATAATCTTTATATATCCCTCACGTCACATAGCCCTTATAATAACACAAATATTTTTACATAGTAAAAATATTTTTTATATAATAAAAATAATTTAATATAAAAAAATGACACACTCTTAGGCTCTATTTAGCATTATTGTATTGTATGAAAAAGTGATGTATTATATAGTTGTATAAAAAAGTGCTGTTGAATAAAGCTATTTTATATGTTTGGCAAACTAGTGTTAAAAGCTGTCATCAAAAACAGAACTGTTTGATTAATCTGCTGTATTGTCTAAAATTTTTTTACTTTTAACTAAATTAAGCATTTAATTTAAATACTTTTTATTACATATATTTTATAGATATATAATAATTAACTTATTCTATTCTGTTAAATAATTAAATTTATATGCCATTAATTTTACAATATATATATATATTATTTTATTTTTATAGTTTATTTGCATATTAATTGTAAAATTTTTAAATAAATAAAATTTGTTTTATATATTTTAATTATATTTGCTATGAGTTAAATTTTGCTCTGTTATTTCTCTTTACAAAAATTTAAATCAACTATATAGTATATATAAAAATTATGAAAAATTATATACACTAATAATAATTTTTTTAAATTTTTTTTTGCCAACCTTTACTTTAGACCGGTTTTGAGTTTTATAGTTTAAAATTTAAGATTTAAAATAATGTGAAGGGTATTTCTGTCCATAAATTAGAGCAAAATCACTATTTCAAAAAGCTATTTTTTTTTCAGTTTTTTAGTACAACTGTTTTTTACAATTTTAAAAGCTGAAAACGGTTTAAAAGTTATTTTTCCAAACACAACTTTTTCACTTTTAGCTATATAAAAAAGCACTTTTTATATCAAAAATTTTTACCAAACGCAACCTTAATCGTGTACGAGGCTCACCCACATATGCATTGCAGTATCATTCGCATTCGAACATGTGACCCCATCGACTTTTCTCCGTAGAGTTGTGCTGTCGATCTCAAATGAGATAGCTAGACTAGGTTGCGAACTAGTAGTATATTGTCATAAATGCCCTTCTGTTTCAGAGAAATTACATGCATTTGCCCTGGTCGACCGCGGGGAGTGCGAAGCTACACCTCTAATGTGAGAATTTTTCAATAGGTTAACTAATTTCAGTATGATTTGATCAAGTTCTAACGAATTTGAAGTTCATTAAAACCAACTTGAAACACGATTTTATATGTGTAGATACGCATCATTTTTTGAGTGTGCAGCCAGTATTATAAATCTTATTATTATAAAACTCAATTTTAATTTTAATTTCACTTACAGATTGAAAATATCAGTTTCATTAATTTCGTCAAAAATTTTTATGTGGAAGTCCTTATAAGATTGGTGGATTAAAAGTAAGTCCACTGCACTTATTTATGTCTCAAAAATCAAAGTTCAAAATTTTTATTACATGAGTATCCATAGGCTTGAACTTCAATCACATTACTTGAACTAATTATCAATAGATTCCTATCTTTTATTTATAATTATATTTTAATTCATATTTTTCAAAAAAAAAAATCTTTTATTATTCCTTCATTTAAATTATATATGAATCTATTATGTTTCTATTTTATTTTACTTTTAGACCCTTATTTTAAATTATAAAATAAATGAAAATTTCCATAAAATATTAAAAACTTAGGTATAAGATTTCAGAAAAATATTAATCAGGATGTAAAAATAGGAAAAGTCCCTTCTTTCTAATTTGTCCCAATTGCTCTACATATCTTATAGAATTTTGAACTCGTCTTATTACTACTACAAATATTTTTTAATATCTTGATTGGATATTGTTAGATATAATAAAAATTTAGTAGGAGTACTTACAATTTTTTATTAAATTATTATTAAGAAGACGGGACCCTACCGTAAAGTAATGACTGGTTTGCTCAAGTCGCATTCAGATTTTCAGTCGACGTTTATATCAATATAGTAAAATTTTTAGCGAGGAATATTTAGTGTTTAGTAATTATATAATTTTTTTTTTCATTTAAACATAGTGGACAAGTTATGATCTTTGTTATAAATAATATTCTAGGGATAATTTATAAATATATTTTTATTTTTTTGTCATTCAAATTCAATTTACATTTGATGAACAAATTTTGATTAAATTAAATCAGAAGTTGTAAACATGACATATAAAATAAATAAATAAATAAATATATAATATAATATATATATATATATATATAAAATTTTCTGTCAAATTTGAAGGCAAGCTCAATTTTCAACTATCAAAATTTATGATATTGAATAAAATTTAACTCCACATATTTAATGTACATGAAAAAAAATTCAATTTCGATTTAATTTTTTTTTCTTCTAAAGCATTGAGTTGCTAAATTAAAATTGAATATCTTCATATATTTATATCACAAAAATTGAAACTTCTAATTGAAATTTTTACTTATTATAAAAATCATACATTAACCTGTTTTCTATAATATATATATATATATATTGTTGAACTATTAAATCATAATTTTTCATATTTTTATAATGATAGTGTGGTTCAAAGAAAATACGCGGCCCTGTTTGGCCTGAGGACTAAATTAGGACCAAATCAGAACTAAAATGATACTAATTTAAAAAATAACAATAATAATAATAAGTAAAATTTTTTAATCATTCTACACAAATTCTAATATAAAAAAATATTATTTTACTTTACATACTCAATAATTTTTAATAAAAAATTAATTTTATTTTACATCTTAAACCAAAATACTAGATTCGAATATTTTGGTCTAGGATGTGAAATAAAGTATATATATTTATTAAAAATTATTGAATATGCGAAGTAAAATAATATTTTTTTATATTAGAATTTATGTAGAATAATTAAAAAATTTTATTTATTATTATTATGATTATTATTATTATTATTATTATTATTTTTAAATTAGTATCACTTTGATCAGAATTTGATCCTGATTTGGTCCTCGCGCCAAACAAGGCTGTTAACTAGTGCTCACGCAATTTCGTTCATATATATGTTTTCTATATATATATATATATATATATCGATGCTTAATTTTGAATGAATCGTTGTAATTTAAGCGATTATAATTAAAAAGTAGTTAATTTTAAATCAAGAAAAAATAGTTATGAACATAATTGTAATATTTAGCAAGAGTGATTAATTAGAGGTGTAAGTAGACCGAGCCTAACCGAGCTCGGTCATATTCATGTTCATGCTCTTTTTAGATTCCATTGTCCGAACTTCGGCTAATATTTTCAAGCTCAGTCGGTTCATTTACAAATGAATAAGCTTGAGCTAGTTCGAGCTTATTCATATACAATAGTCGAGATTTTGTCAAGCTAACTATTAAGCAAAACATATATCTTGCAATTAAACTATCTAAACAAACTTATATCAAGATAATAAATAAAATTTATTTACGAACAATTCATCAATCATTAAGTGAAATTAAATTATCATTTTAAAATATAACTTATGCCCTGTTTGATGCGAGGACTATATCAGGACCAAATCAGGATCAAAATGACACTAATTTAAAAAACAACAATAATAATCATAAATAAAAATTTTTAATCATTCTATACAAATTCTAATATAAAAAAAACATCATTTTACTTCATATACTCAATAATTTTTAATAAAAAAATTAATTTTATTTTACATCTTAGACAAAAACACTCGATTCGAATATTTTGATCTAGAATGTGAAATAAAGTACATATTTTTATTAAAAATTATTGAGTATGTGAAGTAAAATAATATTTTTTTATATTAGAATTTGTGTAGAATGATTAAAAAAATTTTATTTATTATTATTATTATTATTATTTTTTAAATTAATATCACTTTGGTCCTCGGGCCAAATAGGTCCTTAAAGATAAATAATATGTTATCGTTAGAAAACAACTCCAAATAATAATATCATTAATTAATCGCATTAGGGAGCTTTTAACTGAGCTTTTAATTACAAATAAATTCATAATTTTCATATGCATTGTCTACGAACATATTCAAGCACACTTATTTAAGAGTCGAGCCTTTTAAAATATAAATAAACTCGTTTTTTAAATTTATTGAATAAATAATTAAATATGAGCAAACTCTCATCGAGTCGAGCATAGAGCTGCTAGTTGAAAGCTCAGCTCATTTACAGCTTTAATTTGGACGGATGAATGAACAAGTTAGCATAAAATATGAGATATCTTTCTATCATAAAAAATGTGATATTTAAACACATAAAACATGCCGTACGTTATTATCTTCGTATAATTGTATGAGCAATTACGTTTAGGTCCTTGAGTTTAACGCTTAATATCGCTCAGGTTCATGTTTTTAAAATTATAACATCAGGTACCTGAGTTCTAATAAATTATGAGTCTTTTTTTAATTTTTTTTTATTAAAATTTTTTAAAATTACTGTTTTACTCTTACCCCCTCTCTCTCTCTCCTCCTGATCAAGCACACGCGCGTGAGCCGCGTGGCCAGCGTGTGTGCGCCGGATCAGGAGGAGAGAGAAAATGACAGGAGTAATATGGTATTTTTAAAAAATTGTAATCATTCAAAAATAAAAAAAACCTATTTGATAATTTATTAAAACTCAAGGACCCCGATGTTATAATTTTAAAAATATAGACCTGTGCGATATTAAGCATTAAACTCAGGGATCTAGGCATAATTTGTCCTAATTGTATTAATAATTTACAAAATCAGGGTTTAAACTGTAAAAAGAAGGGTCAAAGGCGCAAATTAAGAAAAAATTGAGATAAGATAATAAAATCGTAAATTAACTTTGATTAAACCAAACGAACCGGTGATGGATGACAATTCTGTCGAACTTGTTGCTTTTAATATATAAGATTTAATTTTTTTGGGTTATTTTAAAATTAAGTCTTAGAAAATATGTTAATTACTAATTTGACATTCAAGATATACTATTTACATATATTAACGATAATTTCATATGCAATTAAAAAAAAAAACTTGAACTAAAGATATGCTAATCCCATATAAAGTTGAATTGTTTTTAATAGCTAATTTAACTTGACATAATTCTGTTTAGTATTTTAATAGTTCAACAAACCAAAACCAAAATGAAACTAACGAAAATTATAAGGATCTAACAAAAATTCTTCATGTAAAAAAAATTTAAAAACAATTAAAATTTGGTACCCAAATTTATTTTCATGTCTATTTAAGGTACTTCAATTTTACTTAATCTTGACCTTAAATTATAAAAAATAATAATAAATAAATTTTTATTATATCTTACATAAACTCTAATATAAAAAATATTATTTTATTTTACATCTTTTTTTCAATAAAATTATCAATCTTATTTCACATCTTAAATCGAAATACTTGAATGAAATATTTTGGTGTAAAATATAAAATAAAATTGATAATATTATTGAAAATAATTGAATAAGCATAATAAAATAATATTTTTATATTAAAATTTATGTAAAATATAATAAAAATTTATTTATTATTATTATTTTTTAATATAGTATTATTTTAATTCTGATTTTAGTATTCACGTCAAACTGAGCCTTAGTCTTTATCTTAAGTCCTGCAATTGAAACATTCAATGTTGTTCTCAGATTTCTCTTACTCCTAGGTTTAGATACTAAAAAATTACATTTTGGTCTCCAAATTTTTCAGTTTTAATCTCATTCATAATTTCTTACAATAGAAATAATAATTTTTAATTTTAAGATAAGATCTTAAAAAATCATAATTTGACCTCTTTATTTATTTTTGTCTTTGTCTTAAATCTAAATTTCTTACAATAGTAATTATAATTTATTTATCTCACTTCTCTTAGTCCTGAGCTTAAGTCTAAAGAAATGATAATTTGGATTCTAGAATTCTTTCATTTCCCAAATCAGGTCCTATGAAATTATAATTTAGTTCCTCAATTTTTCTTAGTCTTGATGTTAAGTTCTAAGAAATTATAAATTTACAATTCAGCTCTCAATTTCTATTACTCTTCACTTTAGGTCCTAATTCCTTATAATGGAAATGAAAATTAAGTCTCCCAATTTCTTAAAATTATAATTTAATCTCACTATGTTTGTAAATCATCCTAAATCCTAATTTTTTTTAATAAAAATTATAATTTAGTCTCCTTGCATTACCATTCGAACCTAATTAATTACCATTTGATCTTAATTTGGCACCCTTCTTCCTTAGTTTTCACAGTAGGTCCTAAAAAGCTATAATTTAATTTCTTAATTTCTCTTGGCCTTCACATTAAGTACTGATTCCTAATAACAAAATTTATAATTTTGATCTTTAATTTTTCTTAGTCTTAGTTATAAATCCTAAAAAATTACAATCTAGCTTTCAGATTTATCATTATTTTAACTTTAAATATTAATTTCTTATAACAAAAATTATAATTTAATCATCTAATTTCTCATAATTAAAAAAAAATCAATTTAACCCCTCAATTTCTATTAGTTTTTATTTTTGCCTTAATTTCTTGTGATAATAATTATAAAATGAAGTAAAAAACATGAATATTATTAGATAAAATGCCGAAAGAAATATGATGCATGGAATTGTCAAAAGATTTCCTACGATGGATTATAGAAAAATGGGAATTCAAAAGTGTTTACAGGATCTTCTTGCATTTGAAGAAAAATGAAGCGAGTAAAAGGTTAATTGCTTCCAGGCTCGAGGTCCGGATATTATAAATTAGTCCTAATTTTTTAAATTTAAAATTTATTTTTTAGCTTAAAAAATTTATAATTCTAACCTTAATTAAGATATAATTATTATTATTATTTTTATTAATTAAATTTATAATTCTTTAAAATATAATTTTAAAATATTAATATTTATCCTAACAAATTTTAAAAAATATTAAAAATACAAGGTAATGATTCTTTAAAATATATAAATGATTCAAACTAGTTTTATATTTTTTACCGAAAAAAGCTTTCAAAACGAGCGACCAAAATCGTAGCACTTTGACAATCTCAGATAATGAATCAAAGTTTTTCAAAAATTAAGATAAATTTATAATATACTTCCAATTTCAGGAGCCTGATGCAATTTACCTTTGAATAAATCATGTGTTAGTAACATTGATATAGATAGAAAAAAAAAAAAAACATTGATATAGATAGATCTGATATAAACAGATGCTTAGAAAACAAAAGAATACATGTATATCAAAGAGGAATCAAGCAACAAGAAGCAGGAAAAAAAGATAAAAGAGAAACAATATTAGAATTTAATAGAGCATAACGAATGAAAAAGATCAAAGTAAGGGTGGCAATTTTATGCGAAACTCAAAACTCGCTCGAAAATCACTCATATTTTGCTCAATTTGAAATAAACTTAATTTTCTTCTAACTCGAAATAAATTCACTCGAAAAAAAACTAATTCAACTCGTAATCGACACGATATTTATATAAACATACATGTTTAGAATTTTTTAAAGCATAATAGAAATATTACTACATATACATAAGTTATAATATTTTATATAAAAAAGACAATAATAGAAATATACAAATAAAATTTAAAAGTAAATTTATAATATATTAGTTTAATATATTTAATATGAATAACATATATTTTTATAGAAAACATGACTTATCATTAGGCTCGATTTAGCTTTGAAAGAATTTTTTAGCAGAGGCATGTCAATCATTGACAAGCGTGTCAACATGGTCTTTACGTTCGAGCGAAGATCAACTAACTTTCATAATCTCTAGTTTATTTTATATTTTTGAGTCAACCATATATATTCTTATTTAGTTGAGTCGGTTAGACTAGTTATATAAGTGGAAAAACCCACTTAATGTCTTGTATTTATTTTGAATTTTATTTTAATTAATTTGAGCTAATTAGATCTAAATTGAATCAATTAAATTCAACTCGAATCAAATCAAACTCAAATTAAGCAAATTAGGTTGAAATTGATTCAATTGAACTCAATTATATTGAGTCGGGTTCAATTGAAATCAATCGTGTCTTGTTTGAGTTCATTTGGGTTTAACTATTGTTGGAGTTAGATTCTAATTGGATTAATTGTGTTGACTTATAAGTAAATTGCAAATAGGAGGACCAAAACTTAATTAGACCAAAACTCATTATAATGAAAATAAATTAAAGTGTGTGCATGTAAGCTTTATAATATTTTGAGTGTGCATAGCGTAATTAAATAAGAATGAATGAATAATGCATAAATAAAGTTAAATAGTGTGACATGTAGGTTAATATCTCATGTGCTTTATAATATTTTGAATGTGCATAGTGTAATTAACTAAGAATGGATAGGTAATGCATAAATAAAATTAAATAGTGTGGCATGTAGGTTAATATCTCTAAATTGAATTAGGCCAGCCGACCCTAAGTCAATCAGGATTTTTGTCTTCTCCTCCTTGCCAAGAAGCAAGACCACGGTTCGAATGTCCCGTCTCACCTCGGTCAATTAAGTTGGCCTCTACCTCGGTCAATTAAGTTGGCCTCTAGTTGTCCCATGTCACGCACTACCAACTGATCTTTCCATGAACATCTCCGGCCGTCACGAACTCCTTGCAACACAATCACCCACCTCTTCCATGTTCGAGTATAGGTTGGTTGAAACCCTGAGCCTCCCTCCACTACAAAGCTTCAGTCATGGTCAGGTGAGAAAAGAGATTGCTGACCTTTGAGTTGAGTGCACAATTGGTGTCTCCCTTTTGTTTAGACGGCTTTGAGCAGTGGCTGCCAACAATGAAGGGTTGAGGTTCTTCCGGTTTCGTGTTTTTCTTTAATCCGAAGTTATTCCTAATTTCAGTTGTTTCCGCCGGTCAAAATCTGTAGACATTCGTTGCATTTCTTTGATTGCTTATCATCTAGTTTAAGCCAATTCTCTCTCAGCTCTCTCACTAAACACCAGTTATTGCTCTTAAACTTTATATAGAAGGGAGGTGATTTTTGTGCCAAAACTTTCGACAGTAACATTAACCTCCTAGAAACCACCCTTTTAAACTTTAGACAAACTTAGAAAATAAAAAGCCATGTGAAAGACCATATATAAATTTGGGCCTTGTAGATAATTTACTCAAAGACATTATAAAGCAATAATTTCATACATAGCATGCATCTTCTATCAAACTTAAACTTGTTAATCTACACATATTAGCAATCCACAACCACCAAACCTTGCTGCTCAACTAAGTTCATTAAACATGACCAACCCTCTTGTTTACATTGTGAAAGCCACAAGAGCCACTGAATTGAGATGTTTTTTTTTATTTTTATTTTTTTTTAAAATCATGCATAAATCCAAGATGTACAAAATTTTCAAGTTTAGTTCAACCAAGTTTGAACTTGAAAAGCCAACAAACAAAACTCGGAGACAAGTTCTTGAACATATTATAGATACTTGGAAATAAGCTATGTATATTGATTGACATACCCGCAGCTGCTAGAATCTTGAATGCATTTCCAATTTTTGTTGCTTGCTTGACAGAATTCTTGTAGGATTTGAACCTTTTCAAAGTAGGATCTGCTTCCAATAGTTGTCAAAAAAAAAAAAAAGTTACTGACGTGGAAAATAAGATAAAATGCTGCTATCAAGAACCACATAGTTATAACAATATGAGGACAAAAAACAATTCACGGTTCAAACTTTTATCATGTTTGTTTGTAAGGTTAAATTTAACAAGGTTAAATTTAACAAGGTTAAAATTAAATTTGGATAAAGATATTTTTTTATTGAAAGTTGTGAATGATGTGAAATAAAGTTAGTTATTATGTTGGAATATATGAAGGATGAGATATAAAGTTAGTTATTATATTGGGATATGTAAGGGATGTGATATAAGTTAGTTATTATTTTAGTAATGTGTGTAGGATGTGAAATAAAATTAATTTTTAATATTAAATTTTATGTATGATGTGATATGTCAGGTTAAAATTAAACCAGATTAATTTTTAAGTTGGAAACAAACGGGGCCTAGTGACACGTTCATATTCAAATACCCTGAAGCCATAAATGCAGTATAAGAAGGAGCTGGCACTTAATTTAAGGAATAACAAAAAAATAAAAAATTCACATAAGGTACGAAATGATATGCCAAAACCTTTAAAGTAAAGATGGGAAATCAAAAAGTCTCCAAAAAAAACAGTTTTGCACTGTTTTTCATCTTACAGCAGTAATCTCAAAAGGAATTTTTCAACAGCTTTATTTTTTAAGATAGTCGAAGACAGCTATATGGATTAATTTTTTTCCATTCAGTAAAATTAAAATCAATTCTCTTTAAAGTTGAGTATAGATCATATCTGATAATCATATCACAAATCATTTCTGATCTTTCCTCTCTCTTCACTCTTTACCATAGTCACCTCCACCTCACAAGTAGACAGCGGGTTCCCCCATGAACCTCCACCTTACCCACTGATGTAAAATTCTGAATACCGACTTTATCAACATCATCATCAGACATAGCTAAGGAGACCTGCAGTGATATTGCGGCATAGTACTATCATTTACTATATGTCTACTTATTGTTTCCATATTTTATTTCCTAATTTTGTTTATTGAGACATTGTTATGTGAGTCAGTAGATCAGATGAAGTAAGTTTTGATGAGGATGGAAATTTGATGCATGTGCTTTTTTGGGTTGTGGGTGTGTGATGATGTATTTTGGGTTTGGGCCTTTTTAGGTGAGAGAAATTGTATTTGGGGAAATTAGTGCATAGTGGCCAAGATTGGAAAGAAATCCAAAATCTCCTCTCCCTTTGATATGGCCATCCCCACCTTCCACTCTCCACCCTTGATTGAGTTGGTTGCAAACCAAGGGTCATTAAAAGAGAATCTTGGCTATAAATATCTAGAGGGGTAGTTAGGGTTTAGCCCACATCTTAGCCATCACTTAGAGTGAGCGAGGGTTCCTTATCCTTGGGCCACCGGCCACCCCTCTTCCACAGCTACCGCCAATCATGTCGAGCCGCCATGGAACAAACCTAGCCATTGGATGGGCCTTTGGAAGGAAGGGCTTTGTGCGAGGGGATTAAAAGAAACTACCTACAAGTTTGATGTCAATTTGACCATGAGTTCAGGGATTTGAGTGCTCTAGTTATCCTCTATCTTACTTATTTCCCCTCTTCTTCTATTGATCTTTATGATTTCTATGATTCACTATATTGTTTTAGGATAAATTACAATCGGACTCCCGAGTTTTCAAAATTTTAATATCTGGATCCCTGAATTTTAATAAATTTATCAAATTGATCATTTTCTAAGTTTTTATTATTAATTTTTTTAAATTCCTATTCTACCCTTTCCCTTTCTCTCTCTCATCCCCCCTCTCTCACTTGTCTCTCTCTCCCTCTCTGACAGCGCTGTCGCCGATAAAGAGGAGGGGTCTCCCATTTGTGGACATGTGAATTGGATTATCCACTTCTTTGTTTCTACTTTTTGATCTAAAATTTTATACGTGGATGTTAATAGATTTTAGTTCATTTTGGTGAATTCTAATTGGTTTCACAAATTGAAGTCTAATTCATATTTAATTGTTAATTTCAATAAACACTTCCATAGCTTTTCAATCTAGTTACTTTTCTTTGTGAATGCCTTTAAATTATAACCAAATTGAACTCTTCAACAAATCCCCTGTTTGTGTTGGTGGTTTAAATTTTATCTTGTTATAAAACTAAATTTTCCCAAATTTCTGAAGCTCGTGTTTGGTAATTCCAGTAAATCCATATGCATTTAGGTTTGTTTAGGACCTTTAGGTAATTCGCCATCATTCTCTATATGTGCCAAACAACCTCAGACAATAAATCAATAAATTCAATTTGATAAATGCATTAGACATAAAATGACAATAGAGTTAAGACCGGTTAAGGATTATGCTGAGAGTAATTATAAAATACAGGAGATTAGAAATCTGTAAGTGATACAAAATGTAAATGATATGCAAATTTAATCAGCATACAGACTACTTAAGTGCAATTCAGGAAACATATCCCTTCAATATACACTCATCTCAAATAACTCAACTAATTGAACTGCTTTCCTTTTCTTTGATCAACCCAAAATCTAACAAGATGTAGCAGAAAGTTGCTATTTGAAAACTTTAGAGGTATTAATGAAACTCTTTTTTTTTCCTTCAAAGTCTTTTCCAATATAAGAACTAACTTGCTAACGTAAAAAAAGGCAATAAATTTTATGCAGCTATAACAAAAATTAGCTATGTCTAAAGGCCCATTTAGCCAAAAGTGTAAAAGACTAAAGCCATGACCAAAGTTATTTTACATCTCATCTTACACAAACTTCAACATTAAAATACTTTATTTCAATTCCTACACAATTCTCAACACATCAATCAACTTTATTTCTTAACCTACATAAATTTTAACATAATTAACAACTTTATTTTTCATTAAACACATTTATCAAGAAAAGTCAAAAAAAGCATCATATTAAAAAGAACTTAAAAGAGTGAAGCGAAAATAAAAGTATGGAGAGTCTTAGGAGGTGAGTATTATGTAGAAAATGAAATCAATGCAAACCAATGAAAATTGACACACAACAAATGAAACAAGCGAAAAGCAAATGCTAGTGCCCATCTTTTTTTACTCAAAGTATAGGTCAAAGAAATTAGTACAAAGATCAACTATATCGAAGCATACTTCCATTATAGTGCAAAGGAGCTTGCTTCTATAATATTTTGCACTGAATACGACTCGTATGATTTTCAACTACATTGCCTGACAAGCTTGCTATATAAATGATTTGTACTACTGTATGATTGAGAAGTATACTTCTGCTATAGTGCCCATGCAGCTCGATTTTCTATTGCACCTCTATACGATCTGATCATACACTTATGCTTGAGCCACTACCCAGTCCTTTATGGAGTTGGTTTTATACTTAAAGATAAAATATAGCCACTACCTAGACCTTTAAGAAGATGATTTCATACTTTTATATAATTCAAGAGTATGCTTCAGCTAAAGCCATTGTGTAGAACTTCATAGAGATAGTTTCATAGTACTATATAAACCAATTATATATTTCTGCATCCTCTGCACAAACCTTTATGTAGATGCTTCATACTTCTATATGATTTGATCATATAATTTCACTCAGCCCATCACATAAACCTCAACAGATATGGTTTCGTGATGTTATACAATTTGAACCAATACTGCTGCTCTATACACTGAGTAGGCCTTTATGGAGATAGTTTCATACTACCACATGATCTAAGAGTTATACTTACAATGTCATGCTCTGCACAGATCATTCAATGTACTACAACTAATACTTAATAGTGTCAAATTACGTTAGTAGAACGACAACACCTAGCATTATCAACTTGTAAGATGATGATTGAATTTTATGTAAGTTTTATTTTCTACAAAACTCACTCCTAAAACTCTCAAAAGTATGAATCTACCGAATTCAAAAATGTAAAAAGTGCAATCAATTGTCTCGAATAATAAGCAATAATCCATTTCCATAAAAGCAAGAGTATAAAACCTTGAATTACTTTGGTTCTATCAAAATCCAATGCAAGGTGAAATCCAGTTAAAAGATTCAAGGATGAGCAATTGAGCACTATTTAACCTAAAAAGCTAGGATAATAGGCTAGGGTGATTAATTGTATATTAAGTGCCACAATTGTTTACTACTAATTTGAAATAATTGATTTTTTACGTGCACTAGCAAAAACCTTTCCCCTCATATGAGAATCCATCAACATTGGTCTTTCCTCATTCGTAAGTTATTTTAACTTATAAATACATGCTCCTCAAGAGCACACACAACTGCCTAAGACTACAATAGGAGTCATCACTTTTAGATTTCTTGCTCAATTATAGATAAAGAATACAGCCTGAATGAACCATTTGATCCCAGCTGAACTATCAACTATGATACCATGTATTCAGAGAGAAATATAAGAAAACAAATGGGGCTTAATATACAAATGAATGAACGTCATTTAACTCAAAAAACTTAGACTAGTGGGTTAAGGCTATCACTTGTATAACAAATACTACAACTTGTTACCAATATGGGTTCATGTACTAAGAACTTTTTATCCTAAACAGTAAAAAAAATCTAACTCTAGAAAATTATCCATACATAATTATTAGTTTACTACTTTACCCACAAACTCAAACTTCTACAAAGCATACATCAAGCATAAATACTTTGGATCCAACAAGTACAGTTAAGTTATACTTCCAGCATTCTTCAGGTTTTCTTCATATGAATTTTAATCTTCGCATTCTGGATATGACCACAGGGCATCCCAGATTGGATTGTCTTACTTCTAGTATTTTGTCTAATGAATTAGCAGAAAGTCCAGAGGCATCAAAAAGCACGCCGACACACTTGCTGAACGGTCTGCAAATAAACCGTAGTTTACACTCATCTAAGTTGATTAGTTAGCTTGACGAACAGTATGATGAAAATTCCAAGAACTCTTATCTAAAAAGGCAACAGGCAGGATCAACATATGCAGGCAGTAGGCACATGTATGAAATTGTTTTGTCACTTGTTCACTAGCTTTTCTTGCAAGTTCTCAGAAAATTGTTTTCTGTATGATTTTTATGAGAAACTAAGTAGGCCAGGTTGAAATATCCTTTCATTTTAAGTGAGTGAATTACATCAATCCCTCAGAATTGAACTGCTTTTCATAAAGGCCCACAACATTTGAATCGATTCACTTGGTTACTTGAGGTCAAACATCATTTCATTTTGGTCCTTCCATTTTACTTTCCTCGTCACATATTAAAGGCATACATTTTGATAAAGATCAAGCAAGTTTTCTCATGTACATGAATATAGAGGGATCTTTTGCCACAAGCTCGGCTTGATAATAGCTCATTTATGTTTATGAACAAATTCATTTATGATTTTGAATGGACTCATTTAAGGCTCGAAACTATGATCAATGAAGCATATATTGTATATGCATAATATTGTTGAGTTTTATAAAGACTTCATTGGACATAATAGAACCAACTTAACAACTATGCTTAAGATAAGTTGCATCTGGTGCCTTAAGTCAAGGGCCCTTACACACAAATCCCAACCTTTTCGAGTTGGTAAGTTAGATCCTCCAGGTTGGATCGTTGCCTACTGTTAGATGCTTGAAGATGAATCCCACATTTTACATGGATTTTTCATACAGAAACTATCAAAATTACTTCAAATCATAGCTTTCGAACCAAATTAACCCTCTTCCCTTTCTTTCACTCACCTATTTCTCTCCCATCCGATTGGCCCTTTGACTAGAGTTCACCAACGAGCTTTGAGACCGAAGAGAGAGGAAATGAGGTCATCGATCATCAGCCAAGAAGTAAAGATAGAGACTCTGTGTGATTGTGTGTGTGTGAGAGATAGAGTGTGTGTGTGAAAGAGAGAGATGGTGAGTCGTCAACCCTCCACAAAAAACACAAAGAGTGAGTGAGATGGCGAGAGATAGAGATACAAAAAGGGTGGGAAAAAGCATTTACAATGAGAGGGGAGGGTTGGAACTTGGAAGTATCATCGGGCCTCCATCTAGAAGTGGAGTGGTTGAGTTAGAAAGAAAGAATGAGAAAGAAAGGGAGAGTGAGAGAGAAAAAGTATTAGTATGTGTGAGATAAAAGAAGAGTGATAAAGCGTGAAACATACACTGAGAATGAGAGAGGGTCGGAGAGAGAGTAAGTGACAAAAGAAGTTGAGTGTGATACTCATGGCCGAAGACGACAGAGAGTGATCACGAGGTAATGTTCTAAGATAAGAAAATCACTAGAGCCAAGTGAGACTCCTAGCAGGCTTCTAGGTCAGATAATGAATAGTCAGAGGAGAACATGAATAAATCACACATCAGAAATAGAGATGAATTTATATAAGTAAATAACATGATCCCAAATGATAGATGTAACCTTCGAGGTAAAACTGTGAGACTAATAATAAAAAACTCTGTGGTTAAGTGTACTTGAGCTAGAATAATACTGAGATGAGTGACTTTTTGGAAAGTACCCAAGTTACACACTTCCCTAAAACTATAGTAGACAATACATCTATATTTGGGTCACAACATATTACAATATGATATCAGACCCAACCTCCCACAATACGATATAGATCGAAGATAAACCAAGCAGAAGTTAGTAGACCAGCGACAGGCTGAAGAGGATAAAAAATGATCTCCGGGGGAGAGAGAGAGAGATAAAAAGAGAATATGAGAAGATGAACATAAAATGGAAAATTTCGCCCAACTTAACAACTCCGTTGACAAATAAATCTAACAACAAGCAAAACTCCAAAATGAAGGACACAACTTACAAGCTTAAAAAGTAGGACCTACATGCAATAACTCCCTGAAAATAAGCACCAGAATCTAATCTACCCTTATACTTATAATGAATTTTAACTATATTTTATATTACAAGATATTTATGATCTAGTTTATATGTATATATATAAGATGGCATTTTTAATGGTTAATAATCTTATTTATAATATAATTTTTATGAAATAGTCTATTTACATGAGTTACAATGAGTTGTAAGTTTTTATATTTAGTAAATAATAGAAATGTCAACAAAGTCAAATTAAATTTAACTAAAATACCAATGCTTGATTAAAGCTCAGGGACATGCTTAGTATCGATAAGAAATTAGATAAACAAGCTTGAACAAAATTTCTAAGGCTCGATTCATGTTTGAGGTTGAGCTCAAGCTTGCCAAAAAATAAATGATGAGCTTGAACAAGGTAATATTGTACTTGGCTCAATTAGTTTACAACTATAGATACACCAAAACTATCTTAAAATAGTTTTGTGAACTACTTAAACAAACTACATGGACTTAAGTGAAACAAATTAGTAATAAAGGATCCAATTGAAACAATTCACATATTGTAGATTTTTGTGAACTATGGGCCCAACCTCGAAAAGCTGGGTTTAGTTAAATTGTAAAATAATTGTAATTAGCAAATAATGGATTATCTAACCAAAGTTTCCTGTGATACAAACAATTTTCACAAGTGTTATATGTGAACTATTAACTATCAAATGCTTTCATCCAACAATGTTTGTATGTTTGGTACTGTTGTTGTAAAACAAAGCATTTAACAAGTCAAGCCCTGACATTCTAATTGGGTTTCCTACTCATGTGAGCCCCAATTGAGTTGTATGATGGGGTGCCAAATCCAAATAGGTCATCCACAAGTAGTGAAGACCATACGCAGGTAGGATGAGTTCGCTCTTGTGGAGAACCCTACCTAATAAGTTCAGCATGGTTCTAGCTTCATCTATAGAAATTCCACAAGTCCCAGTCAATACAAATGGAAAGATCACAACCGTCAAAAACCCACATATCATTGGTTATCATCACCGGGTCATCAATTTTTCAAGAAATCTTGAGACACCATTTGACTCCTAACTTACTTTATCAACACAAAGGCCATGTAGCACATGTCCAAGTGAAGGTAGGTCTATATCCTAACAAACTAATAGAAAAAGTGTTCCTATTCCTCTAGTCATCATGATGCCCTTCCCTCATGTCCCCTTGGCAGTTGATATAGGATATTATTCTCTTCCCACCAACTTGGATCCACCGCCTATAAATACCAAATTGTCTTCTTTTGAGAACATGCAATCCACTACAACCTAATCTAGAAGCACAGAGATCAGACTCTTTTAATCTTTCCTCTGTTTCTACCTATATTTTGCTATAAGTATTGTCTTTGCCCTCAGCAAATCCTCTTTTTTTAATCTTGTGGATCTTTTTTGTCTTAGCTTAACAGTGGACATAGGACGATCCCTCCGAACCATGTCTCTATATTATATTTTGTTCTACTTTCTAATTTTGTTTTTCGGAACAAACGCTGTGACTTGGATCCTTGACCAAGACCTACCTCCGGTCTCCTCGTGATTTGTCCCTTTTCCTTTTCTACTCTTTTTAGTCAACTAAACTTCTCATTTGATTGCAAAACTTCTTCAAGAAACATAGACATAGGTAGTATGATTGAATATATGAACCAGATTCATTACTTTACCACTCCATAATCTGATCAATTTCAGCAAAAAAACTGCTAATAAAGACTCTGTAATACAGGGAAATTTATCTGACATCAATGGACGCATATAGACCGATTTGCTCATGCCCCGACACTACCAATCTTCATGATAACAGGCCTAAAAAATGCTCCCATGCATTAATAAGAATGAATTCATGAAGAAACGCAAAAGAAATAAAGAATCTGCCATGAATAGCCATCCACAAAGCCACCAAAACTCCAACTAAACCACGCAGAGAAAAGCAACAAAACAACTTGCAGAAAAAAAATATAACATAAGAAAAGAATCCTGATATGGGGGCGGCCTAAGGGCAGTAGCTTACTTGAACTGCTTCGACAGCAGCCATGTCTAGGGTTTGAAGAAGTGGAGCGCGGCAAGGCGCAAGACCCGATCCAGATCGGTGCGCCCCTCTCGCTTGGTCCCTCTCTCTCTCGACACGCCATTTTATACTCGACTCTGGCTCGGACCAATTACAAATTCGTACTATTGAAAATAAACATTTATCCAATCGTCCTAATCACTCATAATTTCTCAAGGTTTATTTGTAAATTACGCTTGAAATCTTCCAACTAACTTCCAAAATATCATAAACAGTACGGATTAAAACCATAGTAAGGCAATTTTATGCGAACTCATTTGTATTTTACCCGATTTAAAATTAACTTAATTTTTTCTGCTCAAAATTAACTTGCTCGAAAAAAATCAATTTAACTCATAATTAATTAAATATGTATATAAGCATACATATTTAGAAATTTTTATAATGCATTTGAGAATTTTTTTATATATTTTACATTAAAGAGATTAAAATAGAAATATATATATATATATATATATAAAGTTTTTTAGTTAATTTATAATATTATATTCTTGATATATTTAATATATGTAATAAATATTTGGGATAATTACCTACATGCTACACTATTTTACTTTATTTATGTATTATCCATCCATTCTTAATTAATTACCCTATGCACACTTAAAACATTATAAAATCTTACATACACACACTTCACTTGTTTTCATTATAATAAGTAATTATAATTTTCCAATGACCTAACTATAGTTAGGTTACAAAAAATTTGAACCGTTCGTTATATTATTTTAAAAATATTTAAATATATTTTGAGTGAAAATCTTAAAATTTTGATGTTTAGGTAGTGGCAAGGGAAGGAGACATCCGTGACGTGAATTGATTTTAGGACAGATCAGCGCTTTAGTGTGATATTGAGGAAGAAAATTTTTTTTAATGATTTATTAACGAAATATTTTTTTAAATAGATTTTGATTGAGTTTTAACTTAAGTATGTGTATGTAAGATTTTATAATGTTTTGAGTGTGTATAACGTAATTAATTAAGAATGAATGAGTAACGCATAAATAAGTAAAATAATATAGCATCTAGGTAATTATCCCTAGATATTTTTATAAAAATGTAACTTATAATTAGGCATAATTTAATTAAAAAATAACTCAAATTTAAAAATATTTTAATAAATTTGAATAGAATTCAACTCAAAATCAAAAGTTTCAATTTAAATTTGAGCCTGGCTCCATCGAAATAAGCCTATTAGGTTATTTTTTCAAACAAGGATTAATGAGACGAAACTGAGAATCAATTATCGATTTTGATCGATTCCGATATATAATTTTGACCCATTTTGTTTTTTCTTTGGCCACATTGAATCTATAACATAAACAGTGAAATATTTCTTCAGTATCTTTTAAATTTTATTTTTTTCATATAAAATGTAAATCAATATGATCAACAGATAAAGTTTTTAAACATTTAAAATGTGTAAAATAAAAATAAAGAAGTAAGAAAATACTAAGTAGAAAAGATCAAGTGTACTTTTATTAATATTGTAACTTAGATATGATCCAATCAAAAATTTTAAAGATATATATATATATATATATATATATATATATATTTATAGTTAAATCATCATAAATTCATATTGACAAGTAAAGATTAAATAATTATTTCTATTTGTGCAAGTTCATAAGATACAAGTTAAACAAAAAATTTATCATGAAGATTTTTAGTAGATAAATTATAACTAATTGCATAAATAATCGAGTTAGCTATATTTCTTGTGTGCAAAGAACAATTTCGTTGTAATTACGTATCTAACGAATTTGAGCTTTTTCATTTGTAAAAATGTGTAAATCTACATTATCTATTTATTTGGGTTTTGTTGCTCTCCACATTAGTGGGCTGATAAGTATCTGAATCAAATTATTGAGATTTTGCTAGATATTTTTTGAAGGTATCCATCCAACCTCTAGACCTATTAGTTTTGTAAGAATTCGAATATATGCAAAGTTCATGCATTATATTTACCGAATCCAAATTATTAGGATCGGTAAAAACTATGTTAAAAACCTACCCATACCTTGCTTCTCTTTATTTAGAATGCTTGAATTGTAGCGGTGATGATAGCAACAGTTGGCGACAACAAAAGTGTCACGGTCCACCTTCCACTTGTGGTGATGTTATTGATTACGAGTCTAAAATAAATATGCTAGTGAATCTTAAATTTAAGCTATTTGTAAACTCAACTTATATCACTAACATGCAAAAGCGGTCTATTTGTTTGTAAGGTTAAATTTAACAAGATTAAAGTTAAATTTGGATAGAGATATTTTTTTATTGAAAGTTGTGAATGATATAAAATAAATTAGATATTATGTTGGGATGTGCGAGAGATGTGATATAAGTTAGTTATTATTTTAGTAATATGTGTAGGATGTGAAATAAAGTTAATTTTTAATATGTGATGTGATATATCAGATTAAAATTAAACCAGGTTAACTTTTAACTTCAAAATAAACGAGACCTAAAATACCATTCTAGAGCAGAGAATGAGATCACTCATGCACTTAGTTGTTGAATACCTTGCTCATGACTAATCTAACTAGAGTTATGTATGCATTAAAACATTGCACAACACTCTTTTCATTTCTATCCTTAGCTTTGATAGGCACATGGGCTATACCTTGTGTTCTAATTTTAAAAATATTTAAGTCTCGTTCGATTTGAAAGTTAAATTTTAAATAAGAATTTTTTTTATTTTATAAATTTAATAGAAAAAAAATTAGTTTAATATTGAAAAGTGTATAAAATATGAAATAAATTAAATTTTTATAATTGAAATTTTTGTTGAGCCAAAAAAAAGCCCAAACTAAATGGGCCTTTTATTTACAAGTGAAAATCATAAAGGGCCTTTCGATTAAAGATTATTTCTTCAAATATTAAACCTTGTGTATAAAACACATTGAACATCTTCGCGTTATTTTCTAGGGCCGAAAGTCCATTCTCGAGAATTTTTTGACTATTTTGGAAGAGATAGTTATAGGATTTGTGTAATAACCGACCAACAAGTATGAAATATAGGTTTGTACACTCCATTGCCATTACCACGAAGGCCATAAGAAGATATAAACTTTAAACCTTACATTAGGTGTAATAAAGATTGCATAGAAACATAATTTGATCCGTATTATCGTGGATCAATTCTACATGATTAGATTTACAAAATCAAATATTTTTATTATTTATTATAAGACTTCTATTGCTTCACATATTGCTCAACTTTTTGGGATGAGATTTATAAAGCTACATTATTTTCCTTTAATTTTTTGGGATAATATTATGGTCATATTAAGATCATATAAAAGATAGGATTAAATATATAGGATATTTACCACAAGACTATAGAATTAGCATTATATTTAATATTTCAGATTTAGTAGTCTGCCAAAGTCCCATCACAATAACCAAAAAATCTTTGAGCATTCCTCTTTTTTTGAGATTGAACTTGTCACACGTAAATTTTTATTTCTTAGTTCAATAAAGTGAGGCGAGAGAGCAAATTGAGAAAATATTAGATGATCAAGCCATAGTTAGTAGGAAATATAACTGTTAGTCGTTGGAAATGTTGTAATAGCATTGAGGAAGTTAGAGCTTTGTTTGCTCTGCTTCTAATAGCAGGCATAGACAATTAGGTATCATTAATTTATCGTTGTCCAATGGATTTGATGTCCGTCTAAAGTCATACGGCTTGACGTTAATCTGGATCAAATGTATGTTCAAGGGTTACCTGACTAATACATGAGCACATTATTCATCCTACCAAATAAGTTGTTTATTCGAGAAATGCTATTTGAATAAAAAAACATATAGCCACGATGAAGTGCATAGTACAAGACATGTCAAGATGATGTATGTCGTAGCAGATATGCCCAGCTCAACAATATAAGGGACGTGATAGCTGCTCAGAAGTCACATCCCAAGAAGTGATATATTATAGATGCAACATATATGACGGTCTAAATAGATCTGTTCTGAAAGTCGGTCCATCCATTAACTATTTGTTAAACGTAAGTCCACCCCGTTGATAAGTCTAAATGATACATGATTGGAAGAGATTAAAAACGTCAAATGTGGTGCTAACACTAATCATAACTTGACCAACATGAAATGATCCCTTAAAATCAAACACTTGAATGCAATTTCCCATAAAAATATGTTAAGATCAACGGACGGATGCAATTTTAGGTGGCCACCATCATATCCTCGGCCCTCAATCTCTCTCCCCCACCTCCCTCTTTCATTTATTTTTTTTTTCTCTTTCTATCTCCTCTCCCACCCTCTAATGCCATTTCCGCCTCGTCCTCCTCCTGTCGATACCAAAACGAGCAAGAAGCTATCCGAGTCCGCCAGCGCACCCAAGAGGGAGAGAGAACAGGGAGGAGGCGGGGCGGCGGCGGCGTCGTCAAACGAGTGAGATTTCACCGGATTGATTCATCCATTACTCGCCGATGAAGCGCACTCCTGCATCGGAGTCCTCATCGTCGTCTTCAGCCTCCGCCTCGTACTCGTCGGCGGCGGCGGCGGAGGCCCGGCAAGTGGCGGAGGCGCGGCAGGCCGCAGCGGGGGCGGCGCCGGACGAGGCGGCTCCGGCGGCGGGTTCTTCGCCGGCGGCGACGGTGACGGGATGGCGGGACGGCGGGGGCCAAGAGGCGGTTTCGGTGGAGCGCAGGGGGGATCACTCGGCCGTGTGCCGGTGGTCGGTGGCTCATTTTGCCCGCGCGAAGGCGCGGGCGCTGTGGAGCCGGTACTTCGAGGTCGGTGGCTACGACTGCCGGCTCCTGATATACCCTAAGGGCGACTCACAGGCTTTGCCGGGCTACTTATCCATCTACCTGCAGATCGTCGATCCCCGCGGCTCTTCTTCTTCCAAGTGGGACTGTTTCGCGAGCTACCGCCTGTCCGTCGTCAACCATCTCGATGACTCCAAATCCATCACCCGAGACTCCTGGCATCGGTTCTCGTCCAAGAAGAAGTCGCACGGATGGTGCGACTTCACCCCTTCGTCGTCTATCCTCGACCCGCGAACGGGTTTCCTCTCCCCTTCGTCTGATTCCCTGCTCATCACCGCCGATATACTCCTTCTCCATGAATCCATCTCGTTTTCTCGCGACAGCGCCGCGTCGTCTGCCCTCGAACCCCCCGCGTCCTCACCCTCCACTTCTGCTGACGTCCTCAGTGGGAAGTTCACTTGGAAGGTGCACAACTTCAGCCTCTTCCGCGACATGATCAAGTCTCAGAAGATCATGAGCCCCGTCTTCCCCGCGGGCGATTGCAACCTCAGAATCAGCGTCTACCAGAGCTCTGTTGCTGGCGCCGACCACCTCTCCATGTGCTTGGAGAGCAAGGATACTGACAAGACCCTTCTTCCTGATCGCAGCTGCTGGTGCCTCTTCCGCATGTCCGTTCTCAGTCAGCGCCCTGCCGGAACCAACCACGTTCACCGAGATTCTTATGGCCGCTTCGCTGCGGACAACAAGGCCGGCGACAACACAAGCCTTGGCTGGAATGACTACATGAGAATGTGTGATTTCTTGGAGCATGAAGCCGGATATCTTGTGGATGATACGGCTGTTTTCAGCACCTCTTTCCATGTTATCAAGGAGTCCAGCAGCTTCTCTAAGAATCCAGGGGTGATGCTTGGTGTGAGAGCTGCTGCCCGGAAGTCCGATGGGCACTTTGGCAAGTTCACATGGAGGATTGAGAATTTCACTCGGTTGAAGGACCTACTCAAGAAGAGGAAGATCACAGGGCTCTGCGTGAAGAGCAGGAGATTCCAAATTGGCAATCGGGATTGCCGACTCATAGTTTATCCCCGTGGTAATCATCATTTATCCTTGCATCTCCATTTCAATACTTGTTATCAGTTCTTGATTAGTTTAGAAGATGAGACTTTACCTTTTTAGAAAATTTTATCAGCAATGTGTTATAAACTGAAGAGTTTCCTCTCCCCTTCGTCTGATTTAAATAAGCTTTTGAGCAATGATACCAACTAGATAGGCTAAATTGGTATGGTCTCTTTGATGACAAAATTAAAGGCAATGGTTAGTTATGCAGTGCTCTCATATGTTACTGATATGCACCAGGTCAATCACAACCACCGTGCCACCTCTCAGTTTTTCTTGAGGTCACCGATTCTCGTAACACTTCCAGTGATTGGAGTTGCTTTGTGAGTCATCGCCTTTCAGTCGTGAATCAGAAGATGGAGGATAAGTCCTTGACCAAGGAATCCCAGAATCGCTATTCCAAAGCAGCAAAGGATTGGGGCTGGCGAGAATTTGTCACTCTGACCAGTCTCTTTGATCAGGACTCTGGTTTTCTTGTTCAAGATACTGTTGTATTTGCTGCTGAGGTTCTCATATTGAAGGAAACTTCCATTGTGCAAGAATTCAGTGATGCCGAGACAGAGTCCTCAGCGCAGTCCGGTGGAGCTTCAGGTTCTCCAGGTTCCCAGAATGATTCCATTTCTAAAAGGGGTTCGTTCACATGGAGGGTGGAGAACTTCTTATCGTTCAAGGAAATTATGGAAACTCGGAAGATCTTCAGCAAATTCTTTCAAGCTGGCGGTTGTGAGCTGAGAATAGGTAGGTACATGCAAATCAATTTAGAAGGTGTTTTAATTTACACACTTTCCCTCTATACTAAATCTGTACCACTGTATCAGGTGTTTATGAGTCATTTGATACCATATGCATATATTTGGAGAGTGAGCAGTCAGCTGGTAATGATCCTGATAAAAATTATTGGGTTCGATACAGAATGGCTGTAGTTAACCAGAAGAATCATGCTAAAACAGTATGGAAGGAATCTTCTATCTGTACAAAAACGTGGAATAATTCTGTTCTCCAATTTATGAAGGTGTCTGATATGCTGGAGTCTGATGCGGGGTTTCTTGTGCGTGACACAGTCATATTCGTTTGTGAGATCATAGATTTCTGCCCCTGGTTTGAGTTTTCTGATCTAGAGGTATGGCTTTTACTTTAATAAGTATAAACATTGGATCTTTTTTGTTACTTTTTGATTGCTGAAGAGTAGAATTTTCTTGTTACTTTATCAACTTTGTTATCTTGTTGCACTGGGTTTTCAACAATAATTATCTACTTGAGATATTTTGTTGTTTATCACTTGCAAACTGTTCGTGAAATAATGGTTTAATATGTGAAGTAAAGGTTATGCATGGGAAATTTACTTTGCTAGGCAACATTCCTTTGAATCAGCTCTTTGATTTGTTGCTTTTTTTATGTGGAATTCTTGAAGGTGTATAGCTAATGTTTACAAGTATCGGGAACAAAGTGTGTTGAAATGATGGGAAAATCAGTAGAAGTACTTTTTTTAGCAGGATTTATTGATTAATCTATCAGTTGGTTACCTTCCGTTTGATCCATAAATTCAACTAATTTATAGAAGTTGGCTGAAATGTAAGGTAAAAAACTTTTTTTTTTGATTGTTGTGAGGTAAAAAACTTGAAATTACTTTAAGGAGGTTATCGTTTGTTGATGCAACCATTTGCTTATTTATATGAATGTATATTTCCAAGAAAGTGTAGTGTACTTTTTTTCCAAGAAAGCGTAGTGTCTTTTTGGGTTGCTAGTCTTCTGATGCGGTGATGATTTTCTATTAGAAATGTTCTGTTGCAAATTTCCTCTACTGTTAATTTTTATTGCAGATTTGTGAGCTCACTCATCAGAGCTAAGCAACTTCAATTGATTTTTTTGTGGTCAATGATGATGTATGTTCACAATTAGCTGTGTTTTTTCATGTACATCATGCACAACATGAGAGACCTTTGTTGGTGCATCTTTTTATATCATGTTGGGCTAGAAGTGTCAGAATGAACTATTTTATAGAGCCTCTTCTGCAAAGGAAAAAAGGCCATAGTGTGAGCACTGCATAATTGTTACGATCCTGAATGTTTTGGGATTTAGGATTGAAGCCTTTATATTTCCATTACCCTTTTCCACCTTTTTTGTTTATGTCTGATTGTTGGACAAAGTACTTTTTGTTTGTGGAACTGTTTTAACAAAGCTATCTATGGACCTTATTTGATTCTTATGGTATCTGATATGTTCTTTACTGCTGGATGCAATAAGGTAGCTTGGCTATGTTATTTATGTACTCATCGTATGGCTGGTTTTGATGTGAATGAAAAGTTGGAGTGACCAAGGAAAATTGTAGAATATATGGGCCATAGATTTAAAAGGTGAATGGGCCATAGATTTAGAAGAATAAAAGTTATGTACATTACATGCAAGTTTAGAAGATGTGAAAATACTTGTGTTTAGTCAGTAACGATAGTGATTAAGATGCTGTGAGAGGGCTACCAGTATACGCACGGCTAAGTAGTTAATGATAAAGATGCTGTGAGGGGAATAATAGAATATCATATAAAAATTTTTGCGAACAGAAAGTGAGATAACCATGCTTATGGATCCAACTGTTGTGGATCTACAAGCATTACAAAGGTTGAGTTTGTTAGGAAAGAGAAATTTAATACAAATTCGAGTTTAATATATTAGATTGGTGATACAAGTTGCAGCTATTGAAGGTAAAAGTTTTAGAAAATAGAATTGGATAATTTTGTTCATGTGTATTTTACAGAGGGAACTGTAAGAGCTGTTAATGTGAATTTGTTCATGGTTATACAAGTTCATTCAACAAGTTACTTTAGGCTAAAAGATTGTGTGATGAGCGTAGAAAGGGTTATAGAGGGATCAAGCAAGCTTATGAGGCACTATGAAGTTTTAAGTATGACACATTGAACATTGGTTAAGAAGTGATACCACAGTATCACACATTCAATTTGATTTTATTCTTGAAATATCAGTAATGGAGGCTTCTTCTTTGTAAGGAGGTTGATAAAAAAAAAGTGCAACAATAAAAACTGGATTTTCTTATTATTTTCTTTCCTTGAAACAACATATGACAGAATTAATAAGGAAGGTTCTTTGATGGGCATCACAAAGAAAGTTGTGACCATAAAATATGTCAATGTTATTAAGTCATAATAATTGAGTAGTTACTAGCACGAGATCTGCAAAGTGTCCTGTGATGCTTGGGTTGTGCGTAACATCTCGTGATTCAAATATAGAGATACTGTCTACTTTATCTTTAGGAAATTGCATAACCTGAGTACTTCCTAAGAGGTCACCACTAGCACGTTTAACTATAGAGTTTTTCTTTATTAGCCTTATGATTTTGCCTCGAAAAACGCTTCTATCATTTGAAATTATGTTATTTACTTATACAGCCCAGGAATTTCCCTCCCTTTTCGATGTGAGATGATTCATTTCTGTGTCCCTCCACTTAATAATTTGCCAGGAGTTACTATTTATTTGGGTGATTCCGATTCACTCATATGGACATCACCTCGACGATCACTCCCTGTCACCCTTTTCGATCCCAAGTCATCGCATTGTGCCAAGGTTCTACTTTAAATTTATTTTTTTGTTTTTTTCATTTTAGTGATAGACCAGTTGATTTAGCATATTTAAGGTAAGATTACTTGGTGCACGTTGTTTTAGGATAATTCTTGGTGCATGTTTTGGCTAATAAATTATTCTAGTTCATCAAACTCATGAGTTAATCAAAAGTTGGAATATTGGAGGAACATTTAGAAGAAAAAAGACTGCAATTGAGTTTAAAAGGACTCCAATTTAGAGTAAGATGGAATACCTGCATTGTGAGTTTGGTAATCCTAAAGAAAGGAGTGAATGTTGTAAAGCAATATGGAACAATAGTCCCATCATACGAGAAATTCAATTATGTTGGGGTTATCTCAAACATTATAATGGGAACATTAGGATGTCAATCAAAGAATCAAAATAGAATGATTACTTTATAAAAAAAAGGACTGCAACTGGAGTTATGCATAGGAAGGTGCCTATTGACTTGAAAGAAAAGTTCTATAGAATTGTTGTCTGACCAATAATGTTGTATAAGATTGGATAATGGACAACTAAGTGGCAAAATGCCCATACAATTTGTGTAATTGAGATATAGACATTGAGGTCACATTAAAGTGGACTGCATAAAAATGATTGTATTAAAAAGAGGGCAACTGTGGCACATGTGGAAGATAAAATGTGGGAGGTATGCATGAAGTGGTTTGTCCATGGGAGGTATGCATGAAGTGGTTTGTCCATATCCATTATCAAACTTATAAAGGCCCTTGAATGTAAAATCGAAGGATTCATGCTTGACGTCAAAGAGGGAAAAAGGGTAGACTATAATTGACTTGAGATTTGGTCAACTACACTCCACCTTGAGTCAGTTGCCCTTAAAAGGAGCGTTAGGTAAAGCTGAATTGTGAAAAGCAATTCACGTCGCTTATCTCAACTAGTTGTAGTGAGTCTTTATCATGATGGAGCATTGAAAACAACATTAGCCATTGTTAAAATCAAGTATGAATAGAAGAAAATCTTGGGAATAAAGGATTTTGAGAAGTTGGGGGAAATGCAGTGAAGACTTAGGAAGAAAATTATAAGAAAAGGAGTAGATCAAGCCTATTAAAGCTATGCTAAGCTGAAACTGTCAATCACATATGATGAAATCCACATTGAATCTGATTTGTGGAACTCCCCATTTCATTTCTTCAAATTAAGAGTACGAGCTTCTTTCTTCAAATTAAGAGTACGAGCTTCTTTCTTCAAATTAAGAGTATGACCTATTTGTAGCCATAGATGCTTTCCTAAATGATCTCTAGTGGAAATATTTATTAGATCCTAATTGTTTAAAACTTACTTGAAATTGTGCCATTAAATGTAGGATGGAAATGTGATGTAGGATGTACCTTATGGTTGGGTCGTAAGACTTTATGGTTAGGGCTCATTTTAATATGTTTAGGTAAATGTTTGGTAAAACTGTAGTACATTAGTGCGGTAATAATTACTGGTTTAAGCCCTTGGGGAAACTATATTCTAAGTTCAAATTCAACTCATATTGACTTAAATACACTAGTGATTTCTTGCTACATGGGAACACCCAAATATGGACCGAATCACTCATAGTAACATGAAAATCTTAAATATACTATTTCTTAAATGAAAGTCTTAAGGGCTTGTTTGGGAAGGTCCCAAAAATGGGCTAAATATTAAAATAATAATGTTTTATTTTTATTATAAATTTTAATAATTTTATTTCACATCCAACACAAATTTCAACCTTAAAAATCAACTTTATTTCACATCCAACACAAATTCCAACCTTAAAATCAACTTTATTTCACATCCAACACACCTCCTAATATTAAAATAAATTTCTTTTCCATCAATTGTATAAAATAAAATATTTTCTCTTTCCTTACCCAAATTTATCCTCCAACCAAACAAGCCCTAAATGTATTATTTTGAAGAAAGTCTTAATGCCCTAATTCTAATATAGGATTTACAATACTGAAATGAAGCCTTTACATGGGTGTCCAAGAACTGCAGATGTCTTGCATTGTAGGCTCCTTGTCAAAAGTGGTCCTCATAATTCTTTTTAGGTTATTGCTAAAATATCTTCGTTTGGAGTTGCTTCTTTGTTAATAAAAAGTTTATCGGAAAATAACTTTTAACCATGATACTAGTCTAAGTCTTCTTTCAATTTTTAAATTTTTAGGATATCTAGAATTCAAAGAGTCTTTGTTTTCCTATGGCAATCTCTCTCTCACAAATTGTTTGGTGATTGCCTAAAATTAATTCACTTAGGCCTTGCTTGGTTAGAACTTAAAAAACCTCAAACCCCTCTAAAAATATTTTCACTAATATTTTATATTTATTTCACATCATACATAAATATAAATATTAAAAATTAATTTTATTTTACATTCTACGTAAATTCTAACTTTAAAATTTAACTCTATTTTACACCTTAAACATACTTTAATAAAGAAAATCAATTTCATTTTACTTTTATCACAATTTTCAATAATAAGATAACTTTATTTCATGTCATGACATTAAATTTTTTCTCTCCGTCTCAAAAAAACTTAAAATCTCCCTAAAATATACTCCAATCAAACAATCATAACAGCCTGAATCACTCTCATAAATTTTGGTTTTAAAAATTTCCACTTGTGCGTTCTTTTGGAGTAATTTACAATTATATGCTAAAGAATAGTTCTCACCGTCCTCATACCAGTTGTGGTTATCAAAGAATCTATATGCCTTAACTAACCTGATTTCCTGTTAGTTGGTCAAATTCTATATGTTGCATTGTTTTAACTTAAAATCCTGCATCTGTGAAAGCATTATGCTAATCAGTCTCTTGGCACATCTCCGATATCATATACCCTTTTTGGCTATGTAACACTGTTTTCTTTTTCCCATTTTTAGGTTTTGGCTTCTGAGGATGATCAAGATGCCTTGTCAACAGACCCTGATGAACTAATAGAATCTGAAGATAGTGAAGGTATCAGTGGTGATGAAGAAGACATGTTTGCAAACTTTCTTTCCCAAGCAGGGCTTCACCTCACCTATGGAGATAATCCATCTCAGCCTCTAGTTACTTTAAGAGAAAAGCTTCTAATGGATGCTGGTGCAATTGCTGGATTCCTCACAGGCTTACGTGTTTATCTGGATGACCCTGCTAAAGTCAAGCGCATGCTTCTTCCCACCAAACTCTCTAGGGGTGATGGAGGTAAGAAAGATGCACCGGTGGGTGATGCAAATCCCCCAAGTTTAATGAACTTGTTGATGGGGGTTAAAGTCCTACAGCAAGCTATCATTGATTTACTCCTGGATATAATGGTTGAGTGCTGCCAACCTTCAGGAGGAAGAAATGATTATGATTCTTCCGAAGCCAGCTCGAAGCCATGCTCTGATTCGAATGGAGCAAGCACTCCACTAGAGCTCAGTGGGTACCATGAGGTGATAGACTATTCACCATGTCATGTGTACGGTAGAATGGAACCAGTATCTAATGAAAGTACTCATACTGATGTTGCTCAGAGTTCAGACCCGAGTATGAATGGGATTTCTGACAAGGACAATCCTGAACAGATCATATTTCCTCCAGAGCCTTCAGCTGGTGATCTTCCTGCTGATGATGGATTTCTTCGTATTACCAAGGTAGAAGTTTAATCCAATTAATAGAATTTGATGCTTCCCCGACTAGTTTGGGAATTTTTTTTCTGTTGTTTAATAGATCATTCTTCTATATAAATTATCTTTATCCTCATTTAATAGCAAAAAATCTTGTTCCAGACAAACTGGCCAGAACAATCTGAAGAACTCTTAGGTTTAATTGTCAATTCCCTAAGAACGCTTGACAATGTTGTACCTCAAGGATGCCCTGAACCAAGAAGAAGTCCTCAAGCAGTGCAGAAGATTGCACTTGTGCTGGATAAGGCTCCAAAGCATCTTCTGCCAGATTTAATTTCTCTTGTACCAAAGTTGGTTGACCATTCAGAGCATCCGCTTGCTGCTTATGCGCTTTTAGAGTGCCTTCAGAAGCCAGATGCTGAACCTTCATTACGAATATCGGTATGAACATCAGTCAAACTTAAGAATGACTAATGCTAAACTACAATGATATTGGCTAGTGTAGGGGACGTAAAGTCTAATTCTTGAGTTTACCATTCCTTGATTTTTGCTAAACTAAAATAAAAGGGGTATTAGAATTTTGAGATATCTGAAGTTCAAAATAGCAAAAGAGTCGTGCATATTTGCTCTTCCTCCTCTCTCTTTTTCTGAATTGCTTCTATAGTATGTGCTATACCATCCCAACAACTTGTCATCTTTAGTTTCATGTCTTATCTCTCATTCTCTCCCAGGTTCTTGGTGCTCTGAGTCAATTGGAGTTTGGCAGTGAAATGTGGCAACACGTACTACTTCAAGCTTTTGAAATCCTAGCAGATTCTCATGATGAACCACTTGTTTCAGCTATTTCTTTCATTTTCAAAGCTGCAGCTCAATGTCAGCATCTTCCTCAAGCTGTATGTTAACATATTTTTTCAAAATACTAGCTGATATTCCCATTTTTTAGTTTGCTTTCTTCTTATACATGTTGATTCACGTGTCTTCTCTGTCTTTAGGTCAGAGCCGTACGTTCTAGACTGAAAAGTCTTGGTGCTGATGTTCCGTCATGTGTCATTGATGTTCTAACAAAAACTGTGCATACTTGGACAGACGTAGCTGAGTTTTATTTAAGAGAGATTGATTCTGATTGTGAGCTTGGTGGAAGCTGCATGGCAACCACTTGCGAATATTTTACTTATGGTGTAAATGGACTCCCTCCTGATGGGACAGGCGCAGGGCAGGACCATGTCATCCATGGGTGTTTTCATGTTTCAGATGTCTGCGTATTGATAGAAATGCTATCTATTCCTGGACTATTTGCTGACGTTTCAGAAGTTTTCGAGAGAGCCTTGCTTCGCGGGACCATTGGACTGCAATCAGTGGCCATGGTTCTAGAAAAGCGCCATTCTCCGGTATTAGCAGTTCTATCTAGGCCTGATACTGCTGATTCTCATGGTAAACAAATTTCGTTAGATGGAAATGCTCCCATCCAAGATGATGATTTTGCTTCGATACTCTCACTTGGTGGAGTACTATCGGTCTCCAGACACCCCAGAGTCCAAGATTTCGTGAGGATGCTGTACGCTATAATGTTTAAAATATATTCAGAAGAGCACTACAGACTTAGAATGTTGAAAGGCCTAGTTGATCGTGCTGCCAATAATACTTTGGAGAGCTGCCAAGGGTATGATATAGATATGGATGTTTTGGTATTTCTTGTCAGGGAGGAAGAAGGAATTGCCAGACCTGTTCTTAACATGATGCGTGAAGTTGGTCAGCTTGCTCAGGTCGACAGAGCCTCTCTATGGCACCAATTGTGTGCTACTGAGGATGAGCTTATTCGTTCACAAGAAGAAAGGAAAATTGAACTTGATAAAATGACTAGTGAAAAAACTGATCTGTTTCAGAGGCTAAAAGAATCAGAGGCAGCTAATTCTCGCCTGAAGGTAAATATGTATATATTTATGAGCTGCTCAGTGTTCCAATTTATCAGTTATGAAATGCAACTTTTCTAGCGATGGTATTAAGTGGTCATTCTCTTTGAATGGCAGATTGAATTGAAAGCTGAAATGGATCGGTTTGCTCGGGAAAAAAGAGAGCTCTCTGAGCAGATCATCGATGTTGAAAATCAACTAGAATGGACCCGATCAGAAAAGGATGAGGAAATCATAAAGCTCTCTGCGGAGCGGAGAGTCCTT
The DNA here is from genome assembly GCA_002786265.1 of Apostasia shenzhenica. Taxonomy (NCBI): domain Eukaryota; kingdom Viridiplantae; phylum Streptophyta; class Magnoliopsida; order Asparagales; family Orchidaceae; genus Apostasia; species Apostasia shenzhenica. The sequence goes on from KZ451959.1 coordinate 1,181,320, forward strand.
CAGGACCGCCTTCATGATGCAGAGACGCAGCTTGCTCAGTTGAAATCTAGGAAACGTGACGAATTGAAGGTATTTCTTTCCTGCATTCACTACTAAATTTACTAACCTTTTCCTGAATTATTTGACATGTTACAAGAGGAAAAAAAAAAAAAACAGGTGATATAGCCAAGTTATTCTGTAGAGTATGAATGCTGTTTGTGATGTTTAATTGAGAAAAATTTTACGTTGATTTAACTGATTTGACGTTTACTGGGTTAATGGCTGATAATCTATGAAACTCAAACACTTATATATATTTGATTGTTGCCTGAATCTTTGAATAAATTTTGAGAAAGGAATAGTTAGATACTATTTTGGAAATGCTAAATGGCAAAATTAAAATTGTTCGATGCATTTTAAAGAGAAATTATTGAAATTTTTTCATTATAATGTTTTAATGTATGTGCATATCAACACACACACACACATCGAGAGTATATATATATGTATGTATGTATGTATATTTATGTGTGCATGTATATATCAATTCATTGTCTTTGTTGTTTGTGTGGGTATGCCTTGGCATGTACATTGTCATCTGTATGTGTTCATTCCATGTCTGCATCTAAGCTTCTTTTTAGATTTACTTCCTGTATCCTACATTGTGTCTGTGTGTTTTAAATCAGAATGACTAAAGCCATAACTTCTGCTTATATGCTGTTGCTTTGATAAAAAGCAGTGAAGCTTGCTTTCTTTTGGTTATTTGTCTTGGAGAATGAACTATGAGTTCACTTTCATGAATGAACTATATGTTGAAATGTCAGGCGGATTTATTAAAAAATTCAGTATGAATCAAATTTGTTTCAGTATAATTGCAAATTCTGGACGAGTTGATTTCACATGCTTCTCTTATTCTATATTTAAATTCAGTGATAGGATAAGATTGAGTATATTCACCAGGGGACTATAAATATCCTGTGTATTTTGTTTATATTTTTGATAAAATTGTGAGTTTATTGCCACTATTAAACCTTATAAATAGCAATAGAGATCCAATGAAACACATTATCAATTTATTTTCAATGGAATATATATATATATATATATATATATACATTTGTAGGTATGCATGTATGGTTGTATGTATACATATACACATGCACTCTCATATTCTTTGTCTATTACATTCCCATTACGTTTGGATTGGTATAAAGTATTGATGAAGGAATTATGAAAATTTTCTGAGTGTTGACAGTACTTTTTATATTTAAAACAATCTTTTAATTTATTGGGAATTGTTCATAAAGTTTCTTGCTTTCTATGTTTTCTTCCCTTTTTTTTAAGTGCCGACTATACTGATTTTGATGATTGCTGCAGAGAGTACTTAAGGAGAAGAATGTGCTAGCTGAAAGATTAAAGAGTGCAGAGGCTGCAAGGAAACGATTTGATGAGGAATTGAAACGATACGCGACAGAGACAGTAAGTCGTGAAGAAGTTAGGCAATCGCTTGAAAATGAAGTTCGAAGGTTAACTGAGACGGTTGGGCAGACTGAAGGAGAAAAAAGAGAGAAGGAAGCACAAGTTGCTCGATGTGAAGCTTATATTGATGGAATGGAGGCAAAAATGCAGGCTTGCCAGGTTTATTTTCATTTGGTTTCAGCTATTGTCTTATCTGTTCATTTAACTTTTTGGCATTATCAAGAAACAGCTACTTATTACTATCCAAAAAAAAGAAGAAATGACTACTTCTATGTAAACATTTTAGGTCATTTGGCCAAATCATTTCATATTAATGGTAGCATTTGCAAATGTTTTCCTTGGGGGCCAAGGTCCTCCTCCCCCAATCTAAGCAACGGATGTCCAAATATGAATACTCACGTGATACGCTCAAGTTCCTCCAATATTATTGATTTCTACATTGAGTTAAACAACCATGCGTGGTTGAGATATATCTTGACAAACACCTTTTTGATACACTGCAACTCAATAGAAGATTTTATGTTGTCTACTAAAAATCTTCAAAATTAGTTCTATAGAGAATAAGCGGAGAAGTATAGGTGATTTGGTCATGTTCATCATTGAAATTTAGAGGTCCTGATGCATGTATGATGAAGGTAAAGTGAAGAAGGCAAAGACCTAAATTGACTCGAATTTTGTCATTACACATGACCTTATATAGAGATGGAGGAGAAGACAAAAATGAATTGTGTGATAATCATTATAAGAGAAATTTATGTAGTTGACTCTAGCTGGCTTGGGATTGAAGTTTGTTGTTGTGTGCTTGTGTGCGTATGGTAACAGTGTTGGCTTTTCCATTGTAACTCATCTTAATACATATTTTGCATAAAATTTGTTTTCTTTATGTTAATTATGTTTGTTTCTTGCAGCAATATATCCAATCCCTCGAAGCTTCGGTGCAAGAGGAAATGACTCGCCATGCTCCGCTCTATGGCGTTGGCCTTGATGTCCTATCAATGCAAGAGCTCGAAACCCTTGCTCGCATACACGAAGACGGTCTCCTAAAAATACGCACAATTCAGCAAAGGAAAGGCAGCACTAATTCTCTCATAACCGACCACTCTCTCTCGCAGCTGCACGGATTATATCCGGCTGCTTCCACGCCGACCATCAACCTCCTGACGCCACCCATACTACCGAATGGTGCCGGTATCCATGGCAACGGTCATATGAACGGCACCATCGGTCCGTGGTTTAGCGGCTCATAAGAAAGGTAATTTGTTTGTGAGAGAAATAGTTGTGTATTCACCATCTATAGTTTTTCTTGGCTTTGGTTTTTTTCACCATTGGCCAGTGTAATTCTTGTGATAGTTTTCACTCAACTTTGCTCTCAACAGCCATTCCCTATTGTGTTACTGTCAGTTAAGGTGGTAGAAAGTTTCTTTTTAATCAGATTCATATTAAATAAGAGGAAGATGACAGGAGTGTGAGGGGAGGGAAGGGAGGGGGAACTCAGACCAGAATAGTAAATGTAAAAGCTTTTTTCAGCTTGAGCAAAATTCAGATGGTGCCATGAGTTGAAATGCAAAAACCGGTATCGGTATCGGTATCGGTATCGGTATCGCCATCGGGTAATCTTCGCGTTGATTGCCTTTGAATTGTGCATTTTATTTGTTCACCAAGAAATGGAGATGCAATTATGTTATATTTTTTAGTTTTTCCACGGCTTATCAGATATCTGGAATGGTATTTACTTTTCATTGTTTATCATTATTATTATTATTATTATTCAGTATTATATTTATAATTCTATGTTGTAGTCTAAAAGCAGTTCCATTATCTGTGTTGTAATTTCCTCTTGTTTATTAGATCATGTGTATATTTTTCTCGAAGGCAATCAGCTTTGATCTAATTTCCATTGTTGATCTTATCAAAAAAAAAAAAAAAAAAAAATTCCATTGTTGATCATTTCTTGAAGTTTTTTTTTTTTGTTAATTGTTTGATTGGAAATATATTCATTCTTTTTTTGTAGGCTTTGTTTGGTGCGGGGATCAAAATTAAGATTAAAATGATACTAGTTTAAAAAATTACAATAATAATGATAATTAAATTTTTGCAATTATTCTACATATATTTTAATATAAAAAATATTGTTTTATTTTATATATTTAATAATTTTTAATAAAAATATTAATTTATTTTATATTTTATATTAAAATATTTGAAAAATAAAATTTTTATTTAAGATGTGAAATAAAATTGATATTTTTATTAAAAATTATTGAATATTTGAAGTAAAATAATATTTTTTATATTAAAATATATATAGAATGATTAAAAAAAATTATTCCTCATTATTATTGTTATTTTTTAAATTAGTATTATTTTGGTTCTCGCGCCGCCTGTTAAGAAAAAAAAGGGGTTTTATTTATGTTAAGATTTACAATATTGTCAAATGAATTCTTCACGTATTGTTGTCAAGTAGTGTGACTTCAGTAGAACACAAATTGATACAAGTTTTTTTTTTTTCTGAAACTTATACAAGCCTTTTGTTTTTGTTGAGGATGAGAGATTCATTTTAAATTCAGTCGAACTTAAAACTTTTTATTTTGAGTTTGAGTCGGCTCTGTTTGGTAATAAGAAAAACAAGAGAATGTAGTTGGAATTTTTAGTTATTTTTGAAAAATGTGTATGAATAAAATAAAATAAGTTGGTTATATTAAAAATTGTGTATGATGTGAAATAAAGTTGATTGATTTATTGAGAATTGTGTTGGATGTGAAATAAAGTGATTATTTAATATTGGAATTTGTGTGAGATGAGATATAAAATAATTTTTAAGTTTTTTTAAAATAAAATAAGTTGCTCGTTTTTAGCTCGTTTCAATTTTTGCTTGAAGTATGGATTCGATACGGTTATTAGTTTTAATTTTTGTAGCTCTCTATCTTGTCCAATGTGTTAAACTAATAGTAAGGGGTTTAGTTATTTGATATTTTGCAATAAGGTATTCAGGCATGCAAGAAATGAACTCAAAAAAAAAAAAAAAAATCTTAAACAAAGTTCTTCAGCTATAACATATCTGACAAAAAAAAAAAAACCTGTTTAACATATTTGACAATTTTATAAAACACATAATCGACATTTTTTTTCTCCAACAAGTTTTAGAAGAATCAAACCAATTTATTCAACAGTCAATTCTCAAAGATTTAGGTCCATCATCATATTTTACAAAAAAATTAAATGATCATAATATGCATTTATCATAATTTTTAATAATAAATTTTTATGTTCATTATTAACAGATATGTTTTCAGATCATATTATCACTAACAAGAGTGAGTTTTTTAAATCGCAGATTGATTTTTTTCTTTTAACAAAACAAGATCACTTGAAATGTAACGATTGGAACATCATGTTAAGTGATTTTTTAATTATTTAACATCGGTTAATAATTTTGGATCTTAAAATAATATTTTGGAACACAATGATAAAAATTAGAGAATAAAAATAAGAATATTTTTAAGAGGATAGTTATTAAAGTTAGGCAATGGGATATTAAGAAGGGAATTGATTTTATGTAGTTAACAGTTCTTAACTGTATTCGCAAAATAGCAAAAAATTTACTAAGAGAATCTAAAGGATAAGCTAGTAAAAATACAGAGACTTGATAGTGAAAATAAAATACACAAAAAAAAATAAAGAAAAGAAGATATGATATAAAGATTAGTATAAATAGAAGAATAACGAAAATTAAAAGTACAAAAAATTCGACAAAAGTCAAAAAAAGCTGTTTGTATTGCAAAAAAAAATGACGTTTAAGAATTTATATAGAAAATTATACATTAAAGAAAAGTAAAAATATATAAACAGATTTGCGAAGATAAAAGATAAAAAAATTAAAGAATTAACTCAAGTAAAATGTATTAAAGATAAAAAGTATAAAGTATTTTTCAAAAAAAAAATTCAATATAGATGGATTAATTATTTTCACTCGTAGACCGATAAAAACTCCAATAAGAAGAGTTGAGTTATTAGATTTTACTTGTACTAAAAGAGAAAAAGAATGACCAAATAAGACACTTTTGTACTATTTTTTCATAAATATTTTTAAATATCATATTTACCTCTTAATTCTTAAATATATACTGCAGACCCTTCAATCTTTCAAATTAATCAATCAACTAAGAAGTTTTGAATTTTTAACTGCTTTATCTAATAATGTAACATAAAATCTAAATAAATAAGACAATAATTTCAAATTTTGTGTTTACAATTTAAAATTGAAATTTTAAGTTCCCGTTTATTTTGAAGTTAAAAGTTAACCTGATTTAATTTTAACCTGGCATATCACATCACATATAAAATTTAATATTAAAAATTAATTTTATTTCACATCCTACATACATTATTAAAATAATAACTAACTTATATTACATCCCTCACATATTATAATATAATAATTAACTTTATATTATATCCCTCACATATCCCAACATAATAACTAACTTTATTTCATATTATTCACAACATTCATTAAAAAAAATCTCTATCTAAATTTAATTTTAATTTTATTAAATTTAAACTTACAAACAAACGGACCCTTAACTCTGGTTTATTTCAAGATATTATTTTTACCCAACACAAATTTTAACTATAAAAATTAACTTTATTTCACATTCAACACAAATATGAATATTAAAATTAAAAATATTTCATACTTTACGCCCTTTGTAATATTAAAATATTTTTTTTTCATTAAATTTAAAAAATAAAATATATTTTTTCTCTCATCATAAACAAACTCAAACCAAACAAGGCTAAGTATTTAAATTTATAAACTTAGAGTGATTTTAACATTTTTAGTAAGATTCAATTTCTAGAGTTTAAGGGACATTTAATTTAATATTATCTCAATTTTATATCACATAATTTAAATTCCATAATATCTAAAATAATAATTTCATAAATTGTTTTTAAAAAAAATTTACCTATACATATTATTACACTAAATAATTATTTTTTTAAAAATTATTATACTAAAATAATATTATTAAACTAAATGCCTCGTTATAAGAGTTAATATTTATATTTTTTTGATAGAGTTAGTTTAATTTTACTTAAGAAAAAGATTAAAAATATTCTAATCTGAATAATTAAGGAATAAATATCACATTTAAAGAAATTTATGACAATAGTATAAAATTGCACTTGCCCATCTTTTTTGACAGAAAGTGTTCACTTAATTACTACAACACACTAGGGCCGGCAATTTTATTAAAAAATCGAAAATCGCTCGAAATTCGTTCAATAAAAAACTCGACTCGAAATCGATTCGAATCATTTCGAGTCGAGTTTCGAGCTATTCAATGTACTCAGAATTATTTCGAGTCGATTTCGAGTTTGGCTTGACTCGCTCAAAAAAAATCGAGCTGACTCGAAATAAAATTATTTATTAAATATTTTTATTATATTATGAAAGAGTGACACATTGAAAATTGAAAATAGAATTTTTTTTTTGAGTTAAAGTGTAACCATTTTAAATGTGTTTTTTTATTATGTAATTTAAATTTATCCAAAAATTGAAATCGATTCGAAATCGACTCAAACTCGAGTTAAATCGAGTCGAGCTGACTCGACTCGAAATGATTCAAGTTCGAGTCGATTTTGAGTCTCGTTGAAATCAAATTTTTCGAGTTCGAGTATACTGAAACTCGCTCGAACTCGCCTCGATGCCACCCCTACAACACACAATAAAGCCTTCTTCAGTTTAAGGAGAAAAACTTATAGATTTGAAGATTTGGTGCATCACACAAAAAGAAGGGGAAGGGGAAGAGAATTTCAACTAGAAAGAATTGGCTACATAAGAAATACATCACATTTAAATCCTCACTTTACTTAATTTTTTATATGTTTCGGATGCAAAAGGAAGACCTTTTTTTGCAGATGAACGAATAACAAAAGTTAATATTACGAAAATATGAAGGCTTTGATTGAAAAAAAAAATGATTTAAAAAATTTTATAAATATTTTTAAAAATATATATGATGTGAAATAAAATAAATTAAGTATATTAAAAATTATGTTAAATATGAAATAAAATAATTATTTAATTATAAAATTTGTGTAAAATGAGATATAAAATAATTTTTAAAATAAATTTAAAATTTTAACTATGACTAAAATAAGCTATTTTTTTTAGCCAATTGACAAACAAAACCTTAGTCAAGAAATTTTTTTTGTATTGGTGAAATAATAGTCGGTAAAAAAAATAGTCGATTTAAATATCAATTATACAAGATGAGAGTGAAATAAATAATAATATTATTAACGAAATCCAAATAGAATAAATAAAATGAAAAAATACATATTATATACTGTAAGATAGAATTTGTACTCAAACTTAAAGATAAATTTTATAAAATAATAATAAGATTAAAATAATATATGATATTGAATTTTTGACTAATAAAAAAATATATAAATAAAATAAATATTATAAAAATAAAAAATTAAAACGAATGAGTGAATATACATAGAAGAATATAATAAAAAAATAAATATATTAATGAGAATGTTGAAGTACCATTGATCGAGGATAAACTCAAAGAAAATCGATTTAAATTAGACATATAAATAATAAGCCAATTAAAGCTCCAATAAAGAAATTAAGTTATTAAACTTTACCACATAAAAAGGAGAATAAAGACTAAAAAAACACAAGAAAATCTTACACATTTAGGGCTAAACAAGAATTCATCTAACGAAAATAATGAATTCAAGTAACTGACCCCACCTAATAGGATAAAAGCTTGACAATTGCTAAATAAAGATACATTCATGAATGTACGTAGTTTTCCATCACTCAACAAACATTAGAAGTGAACAGATACTCTGCATGCAAATATACCATACCTTTTTCTTATTTATCGAGTAAAAGCTTAAGAAACGATAAATTTTACACCGACCATCGACAAAACAGTTTAGATGCCATATAATTATTCCAAAGTAGAAGTTGCCACCAAACAATTCAACCAACACAAATTCTCATAATGTCAACATTTTCAATATGGTTAGATGAACACATCCATGATAAAGATAATCCACACCAAAAGTATAAGATCCAATCCAGATATGTATATTATCAAATATTTCTGGTTTACAATTTAAACAGGAAGACACTGATGAGGGGAAGAGTAGAGTCAATGGCCAATGCAAGAAGGGAGGGTGACACCATGGCACACAAATGCAAGCACCACATATATTATGATTAGAAGAAGAAGAATCAACGCAACCCTGCAATAGGTACTTGAATGTAATCAGTTCTTAAGAAAAAAAAAAAAAGGGCGAGTTAACTTCAGAACATAAACCTACATACACCACTCAAATCGTTAATATTTCTCGTATAAATGATGTGTTTGCTAAGCCATAGTTGTTTGGTGATATCTTTGTTTCGAGCTTTGTGAAAGAATGAAAATAAAGTTAATTTAATGCTAATATATATATATATATATATGATGTGATCTATATAGTTAATTTAACCCATGATAAACCTAGGCAAACAAAGCTGATCATACTTGCACTATCTAAATCTTTAATAGTACTGTTAGAAATTACAATTTCTAACAAGAGGCATCATAGCAATATTAGTGATTTAGGAAGTATTTAAGTAAATCAAAGATTTGAGTGGCGCATACGTACTTTCATATTTTAAAAATGGTATACTAGTAAATCCCAACAAAATGTTTCAAAATAAGTATGATATAAAACTCATGTTATCAGTGAGAGAAAGGAGTGAAGAATACTTAAAAATCGTGCTATCTTTGACACTTTTTCAATAATCTAAAACTAGTGTGTGCTAACTTGCTTTCGGTGATGAGGGGAAGAACTTATTACAAAAAAGGGGAGAGAGAGAGATCGGGTACTTTAGAAAATTCCTTCATCCCTTCTCTCCCGCGAAACCCCGTCACTGAAAACGTAAACTAATATACATTTAAAAAAAACGTGAGCTAATAACATGTGACTTAAAGGACAAAAAGAAATAGGTACTAATAATAAACCCCTCCTTGTATCCATCCCTTCCTAGAAAAGATTAAAAATAACTATTGAACCCAAGGTTTTAAAACTTAGCCGAAACAATCGAATTTCAGTAGTTTTGGATCAGTTTCAATGGAAACTAATCCGAAAAAAACTACCAAGTTTCGATTTCAGCCGAAACTCAAAAGTTTTGGCAGTTTCAATGATGAAACTCAGTCGAAACTGCTGAAAATAATCTCTCCCTAAAAAATAATATTCAATAATTATGATTAATCAATTCAATTTTGAATTTATAAAATTTAAATAATTTATAGAAAAAACAAAAATTGGTAATACCAAAATTATCGAAACTACTAAAAGTGATACTTTATCTTATAACCGAAACCGAAACTAAGTTTTAAAACCTTGATTGAACCCTTTTCTATTACACCCAAAATGTGAATTTTAAAGTATCCATGCCTCCCTTAATCCTTTCAATCACTATAAGCTATAATACAAGAATTTTAAATGAAGATCCCTGCCAAAAGCGGCAAGTTTAAAAGTATCCTCACCTCTCTACTTCCTCTTCCATTGAAATTGAGAGAGCACATGAAATAATCCTCACTCTCCATCCCTTATTGAAAGTAATGAACTATAGAACACGAGTTTAAAATCATTATTGATGTCTACCTTTCTTCTCTTATCAAATAGCACAGACTTCAAATAAAGATAGTTATATCACATGTACTTTTCAAACCTAAGCATGCCTTTAATCCAATTAAATAAAGTCATCAACAAGCCAAATATGCATTTACCAAATCCAAAGAAGTAGAGATCAAATGCCATCCATGAGAAAATATCAACTAGCAGATACAGTAATTATAAATCAACCATAATGGGTCTCTAATCTTTTTATGTTTTTTAAAAGGTAGATACAGTAACTGCAATTAAACAGGATATAGTGTCGTAATTTCTTTTGTAGTGTAAGCAGGAACGAAGATATGTGGAGTTACAAGAACATCTCGTTGCAGTCACAAAATTGTTCTAACTTTTAAAACAAAAAAGAAGTGTGCAAATGGGCACGCAACAAATCAGAAATATAACCAAATTTGGAGATGTTCATTCTATTAGAGATCAAAAGGGGCATAAGCAGCTTAAATATCAAAAATGAATCTCAAGCCTTTAATTTTACGCATACTTGTGCCAATTTCTGATATCTCCCTGAGCCCATAACAAAGTCGTTAGTAAATAATAAGACATTCTTTTGAATTTACTATTTAGTCCAGGGGTGGGTTTTAGTTTTTCTTTTTAATTCTTCCTATTTTCTAGCTGGCATGCTTGTTTTCAAAAATTAACTTAATTTTGGGTGTGTTTGTTTGTAAGGTTAAATTTAAGAAGGTTAAAATTAAATTTGGATAGAGATATTTTTTTATTGAAAGTTGTGAATGATGTGAAATAAAGTTAGTTATTATATTGGGATATGTGAGGGATGTGATATAAAGTTGGTTATTATGTTGGAATATGTGAGGGATGTGATATAAGTTAGTTATTATTTTAGTAATATGTGTAGGATGTGAAATAAATTTAATTTTTAATATTAAATTTTATGTGTGATGTGATATGCCTGGTTAAAATTAAACCAGATTAATTTTAAACTCCTAGGCAAACAGGGTCAAAAAAGTTAAAGTTAACCTTATATAATGATATCTACGTCTTGAAAGATGTATATAAACTGAAATAAAGGATTTCTATTGGGTTAATAGCAATCAAGTCCCTTTAATTTGGACCTATATGCAACTGGATCTCTCCATCTTTCAAATTAATCAAATTGGTCTTTTAAGATAACGTGCAAATAAGTCATTTGATGTTAATAAAAGTACTCAATAAAAAGCATTTTCTCTAAATATTAGATTAAATTGCACATTATATTCATTTAAAATATTGAAGTAGTTGTTAAATTAATTAAATTAGTCTACTAATTTAATTAAATGCCATCCATTAGGTCCCTTTATTAATAATAATGGACCTAATTGTATATTATCTCAAACTAAAAGACTAATTGGTTAATTTAAAAACTAGAAGGACCTAGTTGCATATACGCCCAAACCAAAAGCACCTAATTCCTATTAACACAAAAGTAAATTATTATAATAGAATGTGTGTGAGATATGAAATTAGTTATTATTTTAGTATCTAAGTCAAATATAAAATAAAGGTAACTTTTTATTTTGAAATAATGTGTGATGTCATTATAGTTATATTTTAATCTTGAGATATATGTATAATGTGTTAAGTCAGATTAAACTTTAAAATTAACTTTAACAAAACAAATGCACCTTAGGGTTAAGACTTAATCTAGATTTTAGGCATCATACAGCATGTGATGTCATTAAGTCTCTGTCCAATACTTGGACAATCAACACATCAAACGATCAACCACAACTACTAACAAAAAACTGAAAAAAAAGTTAACTTACGTGAGCTTAACATTGCGCCACCACACAGTATTCCTATAACGACGAGCTTGCTTTCTAAACCGCATTGTGTTCCCTTGCATGGTCGCAGTTTTGTCAACTAGCAATTCCAGACGATCTCCTCTTTCTAGGACTTTGTCAATGTTCTCTATCATGACATTCCGCACCTATATAAGTAGACATGCAATAAATGATTCTAAGATACAAGCTCTATGGTGGTCCAGAAACTTCAAAGAACAGAGGGAAAAGAAATCTGGTATTACTCTTAGAAATCTGTTTCTTTAAATTTGTAAACATGAAGAAACGAACACTCATCACCAGTGGAAAATTGCTAAACAGTAAAGAGGCAATTGAGGTAATATAGCTCCTCGCAGGAATCATGGATTTGGGAAACTAAAAACGAAAAAGTGGAAGCTAGTATGTTTCCACTGTTTTCATTATATAGTACTGCAAATTATGAATATTTGGTGTCCTTTCTATATTCCTGCTTGATTATCAGAATTCAACTTTGTAACTTGTTCAGCATGCTGTGCTGGGGCGGCCCCAATTACACATTTCCGCCACATGAGAGTCAAATGACTCTCTCTCTCTCTCTCTCATGAGAAAATCAAATCCTTCAGGAAATTACGTATGATTACTAGCATAGTTCTACAGCTCAAATTTAAATATTTGGTCAAATTTCCTCAAATTCAAGTGTAATCACTAGAATTCAGATAATTCAGTGATGCTAGTGATGGTTCGCTTCTCGAATGTAGTGATGCCAGCGATGCTGGTTTCAAACACACATTTAGAGGGCATTTAATTCAATATTATCTTGATGTTATATTATATTATCTAGAGAAAAAAAGTATAGTTTGATGACATATGTAAATAACCTTATAAAAAATTATAAAATTATCACTCAAAAGATGATAAATAGATGTCAGGATATCTAAATAACATGAAAAATATCAAGATAACGTTGAACCAAATGCCCTCTTAATCACATGAGAAAGCTTTAATAAAAAAAATCACTTTTTTATGAAATCTGAAGATAAAATCATTTGACTTTGTCATATGGTTAAAGTTTGTATCTGAAGCCACAAATCACTAGCACCAGGATAAAGGCTTTGTTGTTATTGTTATTACTTTCGCCTCTAAAATGAAATCATTACTCTTTAGTGTGCTCTCATTATCTTTATCTTTTGCAACTGCAAGTCACAGATACAAGATATAAAGAAATACTTTATTTGTGGATGCATATATGGGACTCAGTAATCATGTTAGCATAAATATAAGATAATACCATGAAGCCATCTAGACCATGTATTCAACCTAGATTTTATCACCTTTTTTATTAGACAAAGGAAAAATCTACAGCAAGATATTCTATTCACATATAAAATTTATGTAAGATCAGGGGTGAGAGACTGAAAGTATGACTGAAAGATCGATAATTGCTCAATATTCGCATCGATATTTAGCCCGAGTTGAGTTTGCTCAGTCAAGCCACGAGCCATTTTATCGTTCATTAATTTATCGAAATGAGTTCAAACCACTGTTGAATCAAATTGATTCGAATCAAACGTAGCTAGAATTTTATTTTTAAAATAAAAAATAATTTATTTATATATTATACTCTTTTATTATTTTTATAAAAAGAATGTATGATATAGTTGTTAGAGTATATATTAGGCAAATTGATGGTATGGTTATCTCATATATAAAATCCAATGAAATATATTTTTCCGAGACAATTCTCAGTTCAATGGGGGGATTCGATCTGGCTCGATTAATGTTCAAGCTAGCTCGAAATCGAATGCTAGTCAAGTCAAGCTAGCTCGAACTTGAAAAGTTCAAGCCACGATTTGAGCTCATATCAATCTAAAAATCAACAAGCAAAGCTTGAGCCATGCATGGCTCAACTCAAACTCAGATAGTTCTCACCCCTATGTAAGAAAGCTATGAGAAGCAAAATCAATTTACTGATACCTGACCCATTTCACCTCTGATGCGGTTAATTCTATCAGCATTAGGATCATTTGAGTAATAATCCATTTGTTGACTTAAAACTCTCGAAAATTCATCATTCATGGCATATGCAAGAGCTGTATGACATGCACGTCCATATGTCTTCACAAATCTTCCATGAATTTCTTCAAGAAATGCAAACGGAATTCTTCCTATAAAGTAGCCAGTAACATTCAGTAGACTGCAATGCATATATGTAACGGCATGGAGTAGTCAGGCTAATAATTGTCCAAACGAATCATAATAGAACATGAAGAAGAAACAATCTCAAAACATAAAAAAAACAGATGTGCCTTAGAAGGCATGCATAAAATCTTGACTGATCGCCTCGAACAATAATAATAAATAATCCAGAGTACAGTTACAACTGCCAAAAACTATGACCTTTATCAATTGGAAAACTGAACATGTCACAACCAACGATAATATCATTTCACCTGTCAGGCATTCATTATGCCAATGCGTTCGATCTTCTCTAGGAGAAACTTGGCAAGCCACTTGAGGAGATGATATGCACCACAATGTAAAGAAACAATAATGAAGCCGAAAAAATTTACACCCCGTTATGTTAAAGGCTAAAAGCATATGTATACAATCGGTAAGATGCAATAACAAAATTGAATGTATTTTTTGAAGGTTCTAGAGGGCACAAGTGGTGTTGAATGACAAGCTATCCCTGCACTAGCAGTAAAATTTCCATCAGGTAAGAACAAAACTAAAATAACTGAATGAATAGGGCAACACTTAGCAACCAGTATTATAGGCATCCTAAGTTGAGGGGAAAAATAAAATAAAATAATGGCAGAATAGGCAGATATACAATGTGAGGCTGTAAATAGATCAAGCCAAGCCAAGCTTGTATATCTGCCTATTCTGATGACTCATGCTAAAGCTTCCAATATCTTGTTGAAGCTTGTTTATTCTGTGTACTTATCTGCTCAAGCAATAATCAACAATAATAAAGCCTTGCTCAAAAACTGATTGGGATCAACTACGTAGATTTCTCTTCTACATTCAGCTCTATGTAAGGCAATGCTCTCGATGAACACAAATGACTATATACAACCTTCCACTTCTTCTTTTAATGTTGTAACTAGAATCCCCTCACATTTATGATCAACAGCCTCAATAGGTCAATAGCTATGAAGCACGGACACGACACAGGGACAAGGGTCACGACACGACACGGCGACACGGCGATTTTCTAAAATATAGGATACAGACACGGCATGACACGCCAAGCATAATAATAAAATTAACAATTCATACTTAAAAAAATATATATAACATAACACAAACTTAAATTTTTAAGTATAAACAACTTGTAAGTAGCACTGAAGTCTCATAAAATCTAGATGAGAACTTGAAAACAAATGTCGTCGGCATTAAAAAGATTTGAGATATAAATTTAGGGTTCACTTTGAATAAGAGAAAAAACAATTTTACTTATTTAGGACAATCACAGTGAGCACGACAATAAGAAAAAGTAAGAGCTCTCGGTGTTGAAGATGAAAAAAGGATAAATGTGAAGCTAGAGTTCTAAACTTTTTACGATTGGTTCATTTTCGTAAGGCTTAAGGGCAACAAATGAGAAAGAAATTAAAAAAATTTGATTTAACTTGGTTAACTTAGAATTTTAACTTATATTAGGTAAAATTTTAATAATAATAAAAAATAAATTTTTAGTTTTATTAAATAAAATTTTAACGATAATTAAAAAAATAAAATAGATATATCCATAAATTTTATTAAAAATATATAATATTAATAAATAAATTTAACATTAATATTAAATATATACAATTCTATCTTATGTATCCTAGAAGTATCCTGTATCTCAGAAGTATCCTGTATCTCAGAAGTATCCTAAAAGTATCTCAGAATTGTTCTAAAGTGTCCCAAAGTGTCCCAAAGTGTTCTCGAGTGTCCAAGAAGTGTTCTTTAATTTTTTTTAATATTATTCTCGAGTGTCCCAAAGTGTTCTCGAGTGTCCAAGAAGTGTTCTCAGAATTGTCCTAAAGTGTCCCACGTGGCGTGTCCGACAAGGCCAAATCACCTCATAAGTCTCTCATTCATCTTATCCTTTATAGGAACCGCACCCACCCTGCCTTTTTAATGCAATCATTTCTAATGTAGTCCACTCTAGTGCAACCACTCGTCAATCTTAGCAACTGCATCAAGCTCGAGCAACCGTCAAGAATCAAGAATGAATTGAGATTAGTTAGCTTATTGAAAAATTAACATAATTTAGTTCATATTTTAATAGCTAAACAATACACAACAGCTATTAAACACCAACTGATCCAGTTCATTGCGTAATAATATCATTAGAATAAAACTAATTAATAAGCTACAAGATAGGTATTTATGTTGAGCTACTTTCTTGACATGAACAAGCATGTTCATGAACACGACTTCAAAAATAGATATATAAGAGCTGCTCATTTGTTTTGGGTTGAAATAGTTAAGAAAGTGAAGAGTAATAAAAACTAAATATTTTCTAGTGTATTGGCTTGAATATTGGTAATCCTGGTCATATTACCTTGTTTATGATTTAATCCTTATCTAATTATCCAATTGAAATTTGCATGATAAATAAATATTTTATTGAATTTAACAAAGCATAGTTCTTTTTCCTTTTTTGAAAGGGAACAAGCCAAATTTACTAAGCCCTTACAGCCATAGGAATTCATATGTGTGTGCATGTGTGTGGGTGTAAGTATACATGTAACATACATATGTGTGCCTGTGGGCTTGCGTGTATATAGGATCATATCCATCGTGTTGCAACCTTGATGAGTCGTAAAAAAACATATACAAGATCGTCACTTGCTTAATTTTGCACAACACATTGTTCAATGTTAACATGCTCACAAAAAAGCGTTCTTATCAAGCCGGTGCACGAGAGGCTTTTGCGCTGGTTGGTTCACTTACGAGAATATGTAAGTGTCAAGAAAAGTTGAATTCCAAAAACATTGGCGCCATCACTATAAATCAAGCAGACGTACAGTTTAAATTCAATTTTAATCACTGCAACAGGATGCAAAATTTATAATGAAAAGCAGTATCTAACTACAGCCTTATCCTTGGAGTCAAAGGAACGAGGCAACTAAAGTTAATATCCAAGATCATCTAGGAGGACCTTGATTACATTTCCCAATAAAACAAATTAAGCAATGATATAGTCTACTTTCAGTTGGAATCACAAACAAAAATGAATCGCAAGTCAAAAGATCATGGAATAAACATCAAACTCTCTTAAAATGACTGGATATACACATAAACGTATGTATGTAGACTTCTAATAGCGAGCGTATACTTGTTTTATGAGAAGTCAGCATAAAAGTTAAAAATACATTTTGCTGGCAGTTCAGCTTGAATCAAGCTGAACCGAGTCCAACCCTTTTCCGTTTGTTTCAGTTTCAAGTCAAGGTATTACGAGCTCAAACTCGACTCCAAGACAGCCCTAATCAGTGAGATTGGTGAGGGGTGAACAAAGGAATGAAGAGAGGGAGGGATAGAGCAACGACTCACTGCCGGCGGTGTCATCGGCCATACAGAGCACGGTGATGCCGTCGGTGCGCTTGACGTGGAAGATGTAGCGGTCCTGGGAGTAGGAGACGTGGGTGTCCTCGGACCCCGGGATCTTCTCCAGGATCTGCCTCGCGATCGCGCTAGCGTTCGTCGGCGTCGCAGTGAACTCCGCTAGCACCACCGAGCCCCGCGCTACCAGAGCATACAGGATCGCCATTTCGATCCCCCTCCCCTCTCCACTGTCTCCCAATCGACCGTTGCACTTCCTAGGGTTTCTGACCAGAGAAAGCTGCAGAGAAGAGAGAGAGAGAGAGAGCGATGATGTAGAGGTGGCAATTTCGTCGGAAAATTGTCGAGATCAAAAAATAAAAATAAAAATAAAAATTACTCGAAACTCGCTCTGATTCTAATATAGAACTCACTGATTCGCCAAACCAAAACCGATTTAGCTCTTAATCAATAATTATATTTATATCTTTTCAAAATCAATAATCAATAATCATATTATATATATATATATATATGATAGTTAATATGCAGATATTGAAATATACACGTGTGTATATATATATATATATATAATATGTATAATCCAAAGATATATTTATGTCTTAATATATATTACTTAAAAATAAATTTTTTTTTTAATTAAAAATATTAAAGCAAGAATTTTTACCAACTCAAATTAAATTTGATTTAAAATCAAAAAAATTAATTTTGAATTAAGCCCCATCAGCTTCAAGCTGGACCTCAAATTCACCAGTAGATTGATTAATGATGGAGAGAAAATGCATGCGCAACTATAATAATGTGAATATATATAGAATATAAATAATTTTAAGAAAATAATTAATATAAATAGAAAATATGAAGGTGCACTTTCACATGTTCATTAATTATTTGACGTCATTCATCATTTTTTAATATAGAATTAATTTTTTTAACACAAAAAGTCTCAATTAAAATATAATATATTTATATACATAGTACATATTAAATTAATAAAGTAAGTCTGTTCGAGCTCTCTAGTATTATAAACAATAAAAAAAAAAATAAAAAATCATTTGGGCCCTATGTAAAAATATTCATATATGTCTTTTTTAATAAATTTCATTAAATATGATCATTGAAATTATTATTTAAAAATAAAATAAATTTTTTTAAGTTATTTTTTAATTATTATTTTTATTTTTTTTAAAAAAATTGTGCTGGAAGATTCAAATTACATATAATCATTTTTCTGAATTATACGTGAAATCAAAATTTACTTTGAGGCTAAAATTAAAATTGCCTTAAATAAAAAAATTACGTTCAACACATTACTAAAATAATAATTTTTAACGAATTATGGCGTATTTAAAAATTATTATATGCAAATTAAAACTTTAAAAAATAATTTTAATTTTGTAAATTCTAATAAAAAAAATTCAACTTACTTTACTAAATAAGAATTTATTGCATTGCTACATGATCTGATTATATACTTTCTCTAAAATTATTTTTTCTAAAATTATAAATCTCTAAAACATAGAATTTTTAATTCTTGCGTAATTGCAACAGTTAGTTTTTAAAATTTTAAATTTTTTTTATCTATAATTATAAATTTTAAATCACAATAGTTAAGTCTTTAATGCCGGTGAGTGATATACTGTCATTTAATCACTCTGTATTTTTAATATTTTGTATTTCTTAATCTAAATTTATTATAAAATTATAAATAATAAAAAGATCAATGTATAATAAAGAATATAGATTAATATAAATAATTCTAAGACCTCATGCCAATCAGTAGTACCAGAAAATCAATGCTGACTGATATGTAAAAGTTTTATAACTTCAGGAATCTATATGCAATTTATTTTTTTGATTCACTGTTTAGCCCAAAACTACCAAACACGAGCGAATATAAAATATATATATTTTTAATTAAATATTCTCTAATTTCTGAAGGTGCGCACGATTAGGCCTGTAAATGGGTCGGATCTTGATCCTATCCGATCCGTAATCCGAACCGATTACCTTATATAGCGGAATAAATTTTTGACCCGCATGATTAATCCGAAAAACCGACCCGCTCCGTTTAAGTATTGTCGGGTCGGATCCGGGTCGCATGCTGATCCGATCCAAAAAAAAATCCGATATCCGAAATTTATAAGTATGAATTATTTTACGTATTATATATATTTATTATTTAATTGCATATGTTAATTGTGTTTTTTTTATTGAAGGTTTTGAATGTGATTGAGACTTATTATAATATAAAGAGGCTATTGCAAATATATAGTACAGTAACCAGGAAGGGTTTGCATTGTGAAAATGGGATAAATAGCTACAAATATTTTTACCGTTAAGATAAAATGTTTAATTGCTAACTTTAACAGAACTGCGCTTTATTTTTTGTGTAATATTTTTATTCAACTGTTGGTTATATGTTTATATATAATATTGTAACATAATGCTGATGTCAGTGATATGATATTTAAATGTTTATATATTATCCTTATATTTTCTATTATAATGGATTTATATTGTAAATTTTAGTGATCAAAATTTTATTTAAAAATATAAGAATATATATACAACTAATAGTTGTAGTTATTGAAAAAATAGTATTAAATTATGTAAAAAAAGTTTCGGATCGACCCGAAATCCGATCCGAAAATTCGAACCGTGGCGGGTTATGGAACGGATCTGGTTTGACCTCGATCCGATCCGATTTTTAATCCGATCCGGATATATTGGAATCGGATCTGGGTCGGGGTCAACCCGATCCGGATCCGATCCGTTGACAGGCCTACGCACGATGCACCATGGACTCTGTCCTAGCGTTTATCTGCAGATATTATTATGTAAATTATAATCTTGTCTCAAAGGTTTAGTTTCTCTCATTTATTTGTCCCAATTAATCATTTTAGCATGGAGCTTCCTTTAAAATTATGTAAATACATTTTTTTTAAGGCCTGTTTGGTGCGAGGACCAAAATCAGGATTAAAATAATACTAATTTAAATAATAATAATAATAATGATAATAAATAAAAATTTTTAATCATTCCACACAAATTTTAATATAAAAAAATATTATTTTACTTCATACACTAAATAATTTTTAATAAAAATATCAACTTTATTTCACATCCTACATTAAAATACTCTATTCGAATATTTTTACCTAGGATGTGAAATAAAGTAGATATTTAATTAAAAATTATTAATTACATAAAGTAAAATAATATTTTTTTATTAAAATTTATATAAAATAATTAAAAAATATTTATTGTTATTATTATTATTATTTAAATTAATACTATTTTGGTTCTCATGCCAAACAGTCTCTTAGAGAAAGATTTTAAAAATTATAGATTAAATTGTAATTGTTAATAAAAACATAAGGATGTATCAGTAAGTTCCCTTAAAATAATTTGTGGTCTTATATGAAAGGAGCGCTAAACTTTTGGGACCGATATGTAACCCTCTCCTTTTTTTCCTACACAATGAAAGACTCCTGTTTCCGCTTACGTTGCTTTCTTGACCTCGAGTCATCTCGTTCCCGAGCTCCGACGATCCCCCGTCTTTCTTCGCCCTCCCCGAATTTCGGAAGATCGCCGCCATCGATCTTCTTCGGCATCGGTGTGCCTCCTCGGCGGATTCTCCCCTTGCGAACCGCCTTGATGGATAGCAACAACTGGCGTCCCGCCCAGGGGGAGCCCCCTACAATGGAAACGCCATCCGCCGACTGGCGCTCGCAGCTCCAGCCGGAGGCCAGGCAAAGAATCGTCAATAAAATGTAAGCTTGATCCTATATTACACTTGACCGTGATATCCCGAGTTCTTTCTTGGGTGTGGTAGTTGAAGAATATGTCGGAATGCATGTGCTGAATTTAGGTTTAGGGTTTTATTTCTTGGATATGGTCAAGGCCTGAGGATGATAAGAATAATGTAAACTAAGATTTCTCTCGAACTTTGTTTGAGAAATTTGAAATTCAATAGAATCACGAGCCAAAAAGGTGATTTTGAGCTCAACACTTCTCACTTAAGATATGCTTCTAAAATTTATTCAGTAAAAGATGTAATTTATTTATGTATACTATGGATAACTTGTGCTCTTAGTATTTGTACTGTAGTACAGATGTGGAATTTGGTTGAGCTTCGTACCCCTAGGCAAGAGGTCTTGGGGTCAAGCCTTTCCCGTGATACTCACTTGCATATCTTGGAATTTTGCATTAATCAAGCAGGCTTGATTCAAGTCTGTTTCGGTTTGAAATCAAACCAACTCGTTTGACAGTGAAATGATTAAAAAAGAAAATTTTGATCTGGCTTGGATCTGGATCAAAACCTTTTTGATTTCAAGCCTGCTTAAACTAGAAAATCTTTATTTTTTGAGTTTGGCTTGTATCTCTCAAAATCAGCTGCATATCATCTCTAGATATGGCAAGTGACAGGAAAATTTGATTTGAGATTAACTTGATGATTATAAGAGTTCTATGTGAAAAAAGAAAAGATGAGATATTTCAACCATATACTCTTGTGATTTTCCTGCAGGTCACTTGTTCTATTATATCATTGAAATTTAATAGAATATGTAAATAATCAACAACCCACCTAGTGGGATAAAGGCTTGGTTGTTGTTGTTGTAATATGTAAATAATCAACACAGCTTTTGTCAACTATTGCATTCTTATGTCAAAGTCTAGAACCTCTAGTTAAGCGAACCCTAAGCGACAATTCAGTACTACGTTCTGGTTGTTCATTGTGTTTTCTTACCTCTTCAAAGGTATCCTTGGATGGATGGCTTGCAAAGTACTAAGATTAAACTGCGTGTTTTTTTGAGAATGTATTTTTAGCTATATGTAAAGTTTGTTTAGAGAATTATTATATTCTTAGTTATGTCCAGGCATTTTTTCCTTTTTCTTTTTCAGTTTAATTATGGTGACGCAGTGAGATCCTGGCAATGTGTGAATGTTTCTGAATGTGGTTGTTGTACTATTAAGCCATAATGTGGAATGTATGTCTATGAACTAGATTGCAAATTTAATGCAAGTTTTAGGTGCTAAACTAAGTTGGGAGTTTCATGAATTGATTTAGATGGTCTATCTAGTAGATGCATCACAGTATTTTTGCTAACATGTAAAGGAGATTAGTTAGTCTCTCTGATAAGGATGTGAATAGTACAACAGTCATTGTCATAATTCTCAAAGAACTAAAGAACATATTAGTTCTACTATTAATGGAAAAGACATATAGAAATTTTAGTTAGGTAATATCAAGATTGGGACTTACTAATTTCAAAACCTTGCTTGAAATATCAGATTAGGTTGTCATGTGGTTTAAAATCTGATAATCATCACAAACTGGCAAAAAACTAGAGAAAGTATTAGATGGTTATGGAAATAATAAGTAAAGAAAATTAAAGAGATAATTTTATGGATTTGAGGAAGATGTCAAATCCATGGCTTCTCCAAGCAATTTCATCATTGGAACTTAGAATCCAATTGAATTTACATAGAAAGTTTTCTGCAGCATATCTTTCAAATTTATGTTAATCATGACAGAAGGAATATTGATGTTTCTATGGTAAAATAGTTGCATTGGAAATATATATTCTGTAATTTTGGATTCGAACAAGGAAGGCTTGGTTTGCAAGGTTTAACCTTAGAAGTGGGGACAGAATTATCTTGGGTAATGCAAGCATTTATTGCTCAAAATCAGCCAACATGTTATGCGTGCTGCTCATGCTGAGTAGTTTCATCTTGCTGAAATAAATGCTTGCATTGTACCCCATCATCCTTGATACTGAAAGAACTGTGCATGCATTTGTAAATGGCCTAAACTCCTCTAGAACATGAATATTACTAGAATGTTGGAAATGATACCAACTTTTCAGAGAATAAAAATGCAGGATATAAATCCTCACTACCATATAACAAAATGGAAACCAAGATGCTATGTGCTTCAATGAAGAGAACATGTTCTTGTCATTGCTCAATGATCATTACAGTTGTAGGGGTGTCAAAACTGGACCTGATTTGATAGCAGGACGTGAACCCAACTTGAAATTTTCGGGCTAGTTGACCCACTTAAATTGCTAGTTGTGTTCGACTTGAAAAATGTGATTTGAAAATTTTTGGGGTTGAATCCTGGGCACGATCCTGTTTGCACCAACTCAAAATTTTGATTCTTGTTAAAGCATATATAACTTGATTAATGGCAACCCAAATTTCTTAATTAAATGATGATTTAACAATAAATCATGATTATATCAGTGATTGCCAATATGATTTAACACTTACCCTTCATTATTAATTCTTATTTGCACTATAAAACATTAAAGAGCATATTTAGTCCCAAAATCAAATTTTGGTTCAGTCTGAAGCTGGTCATGTGGGGTTTGTGTTTGTGAACTTGATCCTAAATTTTTTTGGTTAGGTTTTGGTTGATTCGTTTCGTTTTGGATCATTTTTGGGATGGTCGTAGTAGATGTGTCTTGGAAATTTACATCATGCTCTTCTTTATGGCTAGCTATTGTTCAAATGAAAATGTGCAATTGAGTTCAAAGCCATGCTACTATTTTTCTACATGATTAAATAGTTTCTTTTTGTTGATTAAAAGAAGTTTTTGGTCTTAAATGTCTGTTGTCAGTGCTTCTTGTAATCAGCATACCATGATTGCTAGAAAATTGTATGGAATCCTTCTTTTAGACATCTCAATTTTTTTGCATACGCCAATTGTATTACTTACTTTTTCTTCGTTCATTTCATATTTAGCATGGATACTCTAAGGAGGCACCTTCCAGTGCCTGTACCAGAAGGAATGAATGAACTCAAGAAAATTGCAGTTCGGTTTGAAGAGAAGATTTATACTGCAGCTGTCAATCAGGTGCATATATTTTCTTTATCCCAATGGTTTGCTATTGTTTATTGATTAGATTCGAGTAAATTTAGTAACTCATAATCACAAGAAATGTCCTGTAGGTTTTCTATAGTTATTTTGCAGATAATTAAGACCCCATCGAGGCTTATTCATGATTTAGAGCTAGCGACAGTTCATAACTGAACTTTATATCCTAACGAAACTTCTTAGTTGCAGTTTCGCTGCTCCTTGTTTCTGAATCTTATTGGGACATAAATTGTGTTCTTATTTTAGGAGAAATGTTTGCTCATTATGAAGCCCATTTGAACATATTTTAATTGTTGCCTCTCAATTTTGATGTTTATTTGGACATGGAAGACGTTTTACTGTGATGGCCATCAAATTAGATTTCATAATAATGAAATGTACCAAAAACATTCAATTTGCACGAGAACAAGCAGCTTTTAGATTCTCACTTTGTTATTATGTTGTGGAATTATATTATTAAAAAAATGTTTTGCCTATTTTTGGGTAATTGCCAAACATGCCCTAAGGGGGTTATTTTGTAAATATGCTTAACTTTAACCTTGTTTTAAGTCAGTTGAAGATACTTTTTCTTTTTTAGTTTTGCGCAAGAATGTTATGCAAAAAGGAAAGTGTTTTGGGTGAAGCATAACTAAGTTATGGTTTAAAATGCTACCAAGCTCCCAGTGCTTAGTGTCTACTAAATCTTCCGTCACCCTAGTGACTTAAGGTTAGACAGTTCTTAAGATTTATTTTTCTACTTAAAGACTATATAGTCTTTGCATCTTCGCAAGTTTCCCTTGTTGAATGTTTTAGCGAACATGCTATATTTTACTTAAAAGTTTTTTGTGATTGTGCTTTGAGCTTAAAATTATGTTCAGTTGCATTCATTCTTTACTTTTTTTTCCGTCAGATTCATTGTCTCATAATTAATGTTTGTGTAATTTTCTAATTTCAATTTCTTTTCTTGTTTTAGTCTGATTATCTGCGGAAGATTTCTCTGAAAATGCTATCAATGGAGACTAAGACTCAACAGGCTGCTCCCATAAATCCTCAAGTTGTCAGCCAAAATTCTGCTGACTCAGGTATCAAAACTGAAAGTTCCAATGTACATACGTAGATACTTTAGACATAACACATAAATGAGTTTAGATTCCTATTCTTTAGTTGCTTCTAAATAGGGATGAGTGCCGAAGAAGGGTCCTTATGGTTTAGAGTGAATAATTTGGGCATACTTGTTAGTGATGTTCTATATTTGATATTTGTCTAGGTAAATTAGATAATACTATGTAGTTGTCTTTTTTCTTTTTTGGTTTTTTGAAAAACTTATGCATTCATCTTTGCTAGAATATCTTATGGGATTAAATGTAGTAGTTTGTCATAGTAATTTTTCATTCTCTTGAGCTATATTGGTAATGTTATGGGGGTGTCTACTTGACTTCTGATGCATTGTTTGAACTTTAGATTGACTTGTTGACAACTTGATCTCCATTGTATTGAGGAACTGCTAAATCTCCAGTTTCTAGCTATCCCAATACCTTAAGATTGTAGGTTACGAGCATCGATACTTCTTGAAGTCTAACATATCTGTATCGTATCCGTATTTGATATGGATACTTCTTGATACTCTACCGATACGTATCCGATATGTTACGTAACATATCAATTTTTATTTTTAATTTTTAAAAAATTGATACTTATTTGATACCTATCTGATATTTGTTCAATATTCTTAATTAAAAAAAAAATATTAGTTCAGTCTGTTTGACCCACACAATACAGAATAAAAAAGTCCTATATATAAAGTCGACGACTCATGCTTAGATTAAATGGTTAGTGATGGGAGAGCAACAATTAAATTCACATAATTGGGAACATAAAGAGTTTTACGTATGTTAAGAGTTCCAACTGTAGAAAAAAATTTGGTGACACTTTGTCGTTACTTTCATTAGATGCCAATTACGATTGTTCTTTACCTTAAACAAATCTGTATTGCATAAAAGATAAGACATTGACCGTTATTTGTTAAATTTATTAAATTAGTGATTTGATCAATATATTTGGGTAGATCACAATAATTATATTGTTTATTTTTTGAAATTGTAATTATATTGTTTATTAATTGTATCTCTTTTGTGCCGCGCTAATTCAGTTGGGTCAGAGCTTGATTGAAATTGAGCTTGATCTACTAACATGTATTAAAACTTTCATGTCACCTACATATGTTGTGATAGATTGAGAAATAATTGAATAAATGTTTTGACATTCAAAATGTAAATTTTTTTTTATATTCAATTGTTGAAAATTATTTTCATTTTTTTAATTGGATTATCTGTAATGTTGTTTTTAATAGCATCAAGAACGTTTGAGAATATAAATGTAAAATTAATTTTAATTTGTATCGTATTTGTATTATCATATCATATTCATACTAAATAAATTGTCAGTTATAGCTTAGAAATAATTTTCTATTCTTTCGCACCTTCTCACGTGCAAGTTATTTTGCTTTATAATGAGGATCAATTCAGCATTGGTGTTTCTTATTTTTTTTCCATTTGATAAGATAAGTTGGGGTCATTAGGGCTTGAACATGAGACCTCTAACTCCAATTTCATATTAAATCTTTGGTTACCAACTGTCTTAAAAGCTTAAACTTATAACTTATGGCCTAAGAATAATTTTAGATTCTTTCTAGAGTGATTGTGGACTCTGACATTTTGATGTTGATCATGCTGTGGACAGAGTGCACCTCGGACATTCTGTTAGAGGGAGGGAGAAAGGGGTTGGGAGTTGGGGGGGTGGAAGAGGGTGTGATTGGGAGGGAAGAAGGGAGGCCAAGAGAAAGTAGATCCATATTGATAATCATAATAGAGGTTTGCATCAATACAAGAATGGTTCTTGGGTTGCTGGCGATTAACAACAAAGGCTATAGATCAAGTTAGCGTATTCTTTTCACATTTTCTTAAAAATTTTATAAATATTCTCCCGTAATTAATGCAATACTTCAGTTATTGTTTATCGTTATTTTGCTCATGAAAGATCTATAAGGATCACAATTTTTTTTCCTGAAATTTAATCTCTTCATATTCTAAATTCTTTTCTGAGTTAATTTTGATTGTTATATTTGACGAGTCAGCATGTCGACTTCCAATCTTTCACTATGTGTAATGTTCTTGAATAAAATCTAAATATGACTTAATGTCGTTTCTGTGTGCATGGCCTCATTTATAGTTTATTATTATTAGTTTGGTTGTAGTTGTTTTATTTGATGTTTTTGCAATTGTTTTTCTTCTATAAATTCCTTTTTGTTAATATTTTTAATTTACATTTTACGCATCTTTTCCTTTCTAATAACTTCTACAGGTGTAACAGCACAAGTCAATAATCAAGGACAAGTAATGATGGCAAGTCAGCCTTCAGGAAGGCAGCAACTTTTATCTCAAAACCTTCAAAATAACACTTCTACTTCCATCCAAGGTTCTTCGGCTCTTTCAGCATCACCAAATATTTCTGGGCTCAGTCAATCCCCCTTGTCCAACTTTGGCCAGACTTCTAATTTACAAAACATGCCTGGGATGACACTCAATTCTGCAAATAATTCTGTGGGGCAGGGAACAACACCAGACATTTATACTGCACAAAGACAGATGCAAGGAAGGCAACAACAACAATCATTGCTTTCACAACAACAGCAGCAGCAGTCCCAGAATTCACTACTGTACCAAAATCAGCTCCAACCACAATTAATGAAGCAAAAGATGCATAATAATGGCCTTCTTCAAGCACCATTGCAGCAACAACAGCAGCAACAACAATCTTTGTTGCAAGCAAATCAGCTACAGCCTTCACAGCAGCCCATAATGCAGATGTCTGGCGGCCTACCTTCAGGACATTCCACTATTCAGCAATCCCAACCTGCAACCATTCAATCTGCTCCCCAATCTTCCCTTCAGCAAAATCAATTAAATTCAATTCAACAATCTGTGCCATTCACCAGGCAATCCCAGCAGGCACAGTCTTCGATGCATTCACAAACTTCACTTCAGCAACAATCAGCTTCCATGCAGCAGCAACAACAACAATTGATGGCACAGCAAGCTAATATGTCGAACATGCAAAACATTCAGCAATCTCAATTGCTTGGGCAACAAAGTATTCCGGAAATGAAGCCACAACAACAACAAAGATTGCCTGTCCAGCAGAATAATAATATTTTGAACATGCAACAGTCTCAACAATTGCTAAGTCAACAAACCATGTCTTTGCATCAGCAGCCAACGCCTCAGTCGCAGACACAACAACAACCGCAGTTGCTTGGATCACTGTCAAATGTCTCAAATATGCAATCACATCAACGGTCAATGCAGCTTCTTCAACAAACTAAAAATATTGCACAATCTCAGCAACAAATACAACAACCATCAATGGCGTTACTGCAATCGCAAGGCCAGCAATCACATCATCAGTCACCACAACAACAGCTTATGTCGCAATTCCAGTCTCAATCAGGACAGCTTCAACAGCAGTTGACAATCCAACAACAACCGAATTCCATGCAAAAGGAGATGCAGCAGAGACTTCAGGCTCCAAGTGCCTTGCTTCAGTCTCAGAATGCAATAGAGCAGCAGAAGCAATTTATGTCACAAAGAGGGATTCCAGAAGTTTCATCTACTAGTAAGTAGTTTCAAATGATGAATTGCTGCAAGAATTCTATTAGGCTGTCTTTTGTTTATGCTAAGTATTATTATTGAAAAATTTCTTCTGCGAATCAAGTATTTTGTACATCTAAAATAGTTAATTTTACCCAGATCATTTTGATTCTTTAATGGAATTGAAGAAAAAATCTTGCGTGATTGTTGATAATAGTGAAATATGTTAGCTCTAGAATTTTCTCTTTTGTGTTTACTGCTTAATAGTAGGCACTTTGTATCAAAATGTTAAAAAGAGATGAAGGTTAGGCCAAAAATGATAAATGACTTGGGGTAGGATATTAAATGTGACATTGAATCACTTGTGCTCACAGAAACACATGTTTTAATGCCAAATTGATGTAGAGTAACCTGGTAAAAGGAAAACATTGGAAGAGGGAGAAGTAGAGAAGCAAAAGGCAAAAACAAGATATATTTTAGGGTAAATATCATTTAGGTCTGTGAGATTAGGAGATAATATCACGTAAATCTATAAGTTTGAAAACTTCATTTGGGTCCCTGAGTCTCGTAACTATTTTCAATTGGGCCCGTGAGGTCGATATAAATATTTTAGTTGAGTCTTTTTTAATGAATTTTGTCAGTTCTCCATCACGACTTAAACATATTTCATTTTTAAATTAATTTTTTAATTTTAGAACGATGAAAATGCCCTTTGGCTTTCTTCACAAATATTTTATTCAATTCATCAAAAGGTGCTAATTGCAACGATCTATGATTTATTTATAGGATTTAGCCCTAACTAATTAGAGAAAACAAAGGCTATTAAAGATAATAACTTTTTTAAATTCAAGATTATTGAACTTCAAAGAAAGATAGATCCTAAAGTTTTAAAATTTGAAAATAATAATCCTTTTAAAATTTAAATAATTAAATTCTAGTTTTGGGTCACCAGGATCCAGATCACCTCTCGGGCTATTGAACTGCATCACTGAGCTAAACATAGTAGAGAAAGCCATATGGCTGAGCACCAGTGGTTTGGATTATGATTATGTTGTAGTTGTTTTTGTTTACCTTGGTAGCTATGGTTCAGCTACATTGTGGAGGGAGGAGTGAAATGAGTGTGGTTTTGTGTACAGCAGGAGTTTAAATGACCAGTAATGTCGAGAGTGAAGCATGTATGCAGTAGGAGCACATATTGGTGATGTATGGGAAAATTATGGATTGATATTGTTGTGGTGCATTTTTAGACATTTATTTAAGAAACTCCAACAAGTAGATGCCGCTCATTTGTTTTCATAGAATGGGTCAACTTATTTTGAGAAATACATTTTAAGAAAGGGAGTTTAGGATTTCCTTGTATTTTTAAGAGTTATTTTCTTGTTTATGATTTTTTTGTTAAAACACTTTTCTGTTCTTCTAAATTCACCTCAATCTGATTACTATTTTGAAAATATCTGCTTGGCTTTAAACTGTTCTGGAAAAAACTATATTTTCCCCCTTACAAAGATTGCTTTCTTGCAGTGCCGCATTCCTTTTACAGTTTTTTACATTTTTTTCCCACAGCATCAATGGATTCTACAGGTCAAACAGCACAAACAGGTGTAGACTGGCAGGAGGAAGTTTACCAAAAGGTGATATGGATTATCCTTGTTCTTGTTTATTCACGTAACTATTTTATATGCATGTCTTGATGTTTTCTCTTGTTCGTAAAAGTTTATTATATAGTGAGCATAACATGAGTGCTTTCTGTTTTATCATCGACTTGTACATCTGGACATCTATATACTTTATAATATGCACCTGGTTTTTCATTAATATGAGAGCTTAAATTGTTGACATCATGTCATTTAATTAATCCTAAAGGAATAGTGAATCATGGGTTCAATGAGGTATGTAGTTGAGCCAATATGAGCTTGAACTCTGGAATTTTGGTGGTTCATGAGCTCAACTTAAATGTGCTTCCTAATCAAGCCAGATCCAATTTTTTTTCTTATTGGTTAATCAAGTTCTATATGGCTTGATGAGTCGGCTTTGTAAGAACAATTATGTTTTACAGTGAATGTGACGTTTGTTCTTTGGTTATGAATTAATATATAATATAGAATGCTAATGAACAATTACTTTTTAGACTGAATTTGACATTTGTTCCTTGTTTCTGCCTTCTGTAAAACGGCTGAAACTGGAATTCCCGGACCCTAGCTTTGTTTGATATTGAAAATGATAATTATCTTCTTTCAGAAAGTGTGAATTATTTCAAAAGTTTGCTATCTAATTTTCCAATGTTGATGCATTTTTTGAGTTCTGATTGATTTTTCTTGGTGGAAGATTCAAGCCATTAAGGAGGCACATTTTACAGAGCTCCAAGAGTTTCATTTGAAAATTAGTCAGAAACTTCAACAGGTTTTTATCTGCTTATGATAATTTGCAGCTGCAATGCTTGTTGTGCATACTTCGTTAAAATTTTTTTTGGATGTTTTGGCCTTGAATTGCAGCATGATGCCTTGATGCCTCTTGCGAAGCAGACAGAAAATTATGAGAAGCTGAAAAACTATAAACAGTTCATAGATCGCACAATATTGTTACTCCAGATTCCGAAGAATAGTATTTCAGTTGCTCTCAAAGATAAACTTCCTCAGTATGAGAGGCAAATTGTTAGCATTTTATCTTCACATAGAAGACAGAAAGTAATGCCTTCACAACAGCAAGGGCAGCAACAATATCAGCATCCTGGAGGGAATGTCCAAAATATACCACCTCATCAGCCTTCTCAAGTTTTACAGGTGCAGCAAAATGATAACCATGCAAATCAGGTGCAACAGATGAGCATGCCTGGTTCTATGTCGTCTATTCCATCAACTGCTTCCTCCAACATGCAACACGGGTCGATGCCTTTACAAAATTTGGCTGCTCCCACAACACAGAATATGGCAAATTCAGTGCAATCTGCCTCTAACTTGGATAGAGGCCAGTTGAACTCTCTTGCTTCACTGCAACATGGGACAATGGGCTCAGTACAACAAAGTGGTTTGGGGTCCTTGCAAAATTCAGTTAGTGCAGGCCAACAAGGAAACATAAACAATCTTTCACAAAGCTCCATGAATGCACTGCAACCTAATTCTAGCTCATTGCAGAATTCTAGTATCCTACAACAGCAGCAGCATTTGAAGCAACAGCAGCAGGAACAAATGATACAAAGCCAACAACTGAAGCAGCAATTGCAGCAACGCCAAATGCAACAGCAATTGCTTCAGCAACAACAAAGGCAACAGCTACTTCAGTCGCAGCAACCACTTCAGCAACAGCTACACCAACAACAAAAGCCGCAGCAAGCATCACAATTGCCCATTCACCAGATGCCGCAGATTAATCAAATGAATGAACTAAATGAATTGAAAGCTAGGCAAGGATCTGGAATGAAATCAGGACTTTACCAACAACCGTATCCTGGAGGCCAGCGCCATAACTACTATCATCAGCAGCTTAAACCTGGTGCTTCGTTTCCAATTTCTTCTGCTCAGAATCTTCAGGCTACATCCCCACAAATATCTCACCATTCTTCGCCTCAAATAGATCAACATAATTTGTTACCTTCCCTTACAAAAACTGGAACGCCTTTGCAATCAACTGGTTCGCCCTTTGTTGTTCCGTCGCCTTCCACTCCAATAGCCCCTTCTCCCATACCAGGAGACTCGGAGAAACAGGTATCTGCTGTCACGACACTCCCAAATGCTGGACAAGCTGCACATCAACAAAGTGGCAGTGTACTGCCTCAAGCCCATTCACTTGCTGTTGCTACACCTGGAATATCAGCTTCCCCATTGCTAGCAGAATTTTCAAGTCCAGACATCAACCCGCCTAACTTGTTAACTACCAAAACAAGTGCTTCTGAGAAGCCAATTGAAAGGTTACTTAAAGCGGTTAGTATTTTTCCTATATTTGGTTAAAATACATGTTATATACCGCATACACATTAAGTTTATTATCATATATTTTATTTGATGTGAGGCAAGTGGGTTTGGAAAGCATGCAGGGAGAAGAAAGTGTAATTAGAAGTTCGTTCACAAAATTTGATTAATTAATTCAATTAATTATTTATTTATTTAGAATTTGATTTTGTAATTACTAAGAAATTTCAAGCTTGCTAATTAATTTGTGAGATTTTAATTAATGTAAGATTGATGGTAGTTTACAAATTACAAACTCACATTAGACAACACTTAAGAGTTCTCACAATATTAATCAATATAATTAATTTGCACTCAATAATACAGGATCACATAGTGGAGTAATATCAAGTAAAAACTAGATGAATGGCTTCCCCATTTGGAACGAGTAACCATAATCAAACAAAAAGTTTATCTTAAGCTGGTGCGGACACTTAATTTGTACTCTATTGTGAGGATTCAAGATTTTGAAAATCGTATCGGTCTTAGAATCAATAGAACGAAAGGTTCAACATTTTAAGATTGAATTAGGGCCTGACCGTAATGATTTAATAATTTAATAAATATTTATAAAATATAATTTATAATAGTAAATAAATAAATAAATCATAAATTAAAAATCAATTCTATAGTGAGATTAAGAAACTTAAATTTAACAATATCAAATTTTCTTTTAAAGATTATTAAATAACAAGAAATATAAAGTTATTCTTATAAATAATGAGTAGGAAGAATTTTTAAAAATAATAATATATTGAATGTCATAAATAATAAATAATAGGTATATTTTTATAAAAACTAATGGAAAGATTGTAAATAATTTTGTTTTTCTTTTCATGCATCATGTATAGTGACCTAGTGGGATTTTGTCTCGCATTGCTAAGGAGAGGCATGAAATCTTCTTTATATTACTTCGTGTTTAGATCTACTCAAGAAAACATGGGACCAACCAGTCCAACCACATTGATCAATCGATTTTTTGGTTTGACTCTGGTTCGGGCCAGTTCAATCCTAGTTTGATGTAAAGCCGGTTTTCAGACTTGATTGGACCAACTAGATCTCCGGTTCATGGTTGAATCGGTTGAACTGGTCGGTCCAGTTTGATTTTTAAACCATTGAGGGGTGCATGACACATTCGATGAGAGAAAGCGGGGTGTGCGTGGTTCGACGTTGAGTCAATCAAACCAAGGGAAGCTCGATGCGGTATTGGGCGCCAAGGATGCGAGTGGATGAGGCTAGATTGGTGTTATTAGGGCAATGGGGTGTGACCTACTTGTACGAGACAAGCAGACAATGTACTGAGCCATCAAGGGAGTCGATCGTGGTGGGAGATAGTCCCAGGTTGCATGACGTCAATGAGATTCAGCTGGGCATAACTAGAGGTCATCGATGCATTGCTGTAAGGATATTGTGAGCTTTCGGTAGTGGTGGGGATTTGGTTGAGATGGTGTGATGTTGGTGTGCCATAGGGATGACATGGCATGGCTCGCGATAGAAAAGGGGCTTGGGGAGGATCCCGATGAAAGCATTATTTGTGGTAGAACAATGCATCCGGGAGGTTGAGAACGATGGCGACTTTAGCAGAGGTGATAGGAGTGGTGATGCAAAAGAAAGTGGAGGGGCTGGTTAATCGGAGAGGGAAAAACTTGAGAGGTTAGGGATTTTCACCCAAGGATCAAGCTTTTCCCTATCTGAGATGTCAACTTACACGAATCTTATTTTTTGAATAATTTTATTTCTTTTATGGACAATGGAGTTTTTATATATAGATCTCCACACTTTAAAAATTATGTCATACCAAATAACCCTCACACCGTCACTCATAAGACATTCTTTGAGGGTTCATCCTTGAAATTTTAGCTAGGGGTCCTTGAACCTAATGATCACCTGAAGTGATTTAGGGTTTGTCCTCCTCCGAGTCCTTGGGGTTCTTTGAGGTGGCTAGCAAGTGGAAAGGGGTGCACCGCCCCTCCCCATCGTCGGATGCTAGTAGCTCTCAACAGAGGGAGGTGGAAATAGAGTTGCGTAGTTGGTTGTTGGATTAGAGGTTGGAAATATGAACGTTGGAAGTAAGAGGTCATTTTAAGCTTTCTTCTTCATTCGGCCAAGTTGAAACCGCTTTGGCCATTGCAGCCATAACATGAGCTGTTGGAAGTTATGAAGGATGCGGATGGCCATGCTATAACAAGTAAAACTCTGGAAGTGGATGCCAAGTTTATGGAAATGGAGCCTTTTATTGAAATTGTCGCCTAGTATAGATGAAACCCGAGAGTCTCATGGAGGAAGATGAAGTGGTTGACGACCTTATGACTGAAGGTGAGGAAGATGGCAATGTTAAATGAGAATGTAAGCTATATTCTTAGGAAGAAGGAGTCCTATCTAAATCTGAAGGGAGGGCTATTTTGGAAGGCAAGCTAGGAGCTCACTCCAGCTCATTGAAACCAGCAAGCAGATCACTTTCATAGAGGATGGGGCTATCAAATGCAGTTCGATCCTCCTCATCCACGGCTCAAATGGCCATTAGATGTAGAATGATTAGTTTCCAACATCTTAAAGGTATGGCTTCTATGTTGTCTCGGTGGGAGTTGCCATTTTGGGTTAAAGGATATATGTGATATGATCGTTCTTTGAGTCTCGTGTGCTCGAGTCCCCATTGGTCTTTGTTTTTTTTTAGGGAAATTCTATGCAAAGTTATGTTTTGTATGTAGGAAATGTTGCTAAAAATGCAACAATGGCAATAAACAAAAATGTTTGTCATAATGTTGCATGGGGATGAATGCAAGCAGTGGATTGTACACAATAAAGGGCGATGTCTCTTGTGTACAGGGAGTGGGGCTAGGTGCCAGGAATGATCCGCAGATAGGTGTGTGAAAGGCCGCCAATTTTGATTCAGAATGTCATAATGAAGGATAGTTGTGAAAACAATCCAATAACTTAGGTGACCAAAATGGGCCTCAGCTATCCAAATTTAGTTAGTGGTGGAGGTAGAAGTGAAGCTACTGTTAGTGCAGAGAGCATTCTGATACCACAGACATTGTTGATGAGGCCATGGAGCATAATAAAGGCATCATCATCATCGGCGTGGAAGAGGTTAGCCATATTAAAAAGGAGTGATAGTTTGAATTAGTTGGTAGAATCTTTGGCCTTAGGTATTTGATATTATCATTGCAGAAGCTCACAAAAAGTGGGGAAAAGGTTTTAAGATGATTGATGCTGGCCATGGTTGTTTCATCATCAACTTTGTTAGTGCAAAGGAAAGAAATTTTGTTCGGTTGGGAGGATTTTGGATCCTTTTGGGGCATGTAGTTTGGTTTGATATATAGACACCATCATTCAAGCCATTTGCGTATGCTATCACTGCCATCTCATTGCGCATGAGACAACTTGGGCTTCCCACCTCTAGAATGTTGTGGTCCGAATATTCTAGCTACAATCATTGCAAAACTAGCACATTCTTGTTGATAGATCAATATACTGCTAGCAGGGAGGGATAGATGCTTGCATATGTTATTGTGGACACGAGGAAACCATTGTATCCTAGAGCATGGATACATGGCTCAATAGATTGCTTCTACCAATACTTTGAATATGAAGACATTTCTTCTATTTGTTTTGAACATGGAAGGGTTGGTCATAGAAATAATCAATGTCCATCCAAAATTGGGGTCCTAAATTAGCAAAATTCTGTGAATGAACTCAGAGCTGAAGATAAGAGCACTAAAGAGGAATGGAACTGTCAACAAATGTAACCAACTTGGTCACTAAAGAGAGCGCCAATAACCAACGGAATGTGATAGCTGATGAAGATTGAGCGAGCTGAGACCATGAGATGCTAGTGACTAATAGGACCAACAAGAACCAGAATGCATCGGAATGCAACTGGAAGTCTCACCCAAATTGGGCCAAACTTGAGAGCATAGCAGGGCCAACTCTCATGTTCCAACAGAGGCAGGCCGTTTTCTAGTAGTTAAGAAGGCAAATCAATAATGAGAAAGTTGTCAGTCCTGATTACGACAACAATCACCCAACACTGTTCCTAAATAACCTAATTTGGTAGCTGAACCGGTACAGAAAACTACAACCAGCAAACCTGAGAATTGACTATATTATCTAGTGAAAGAACTGTCCATCAACCCCATTAGCTTCATTCTACAAGCGCAGGGTGGTGACATTTACACAACTGAACCAAGTAGAAAATATTCTTTGTAACAGCAAAATCTTCGGACACAAAACTGATTTCAACAGATGTTCAAGGTAACCTCAGGGAGGCAGTGGGTGGTTTTGGCCAATCACTTGGAGATCCACCCCAACACAAACCCAACATATGAAAATGAAGAAGGATAAAACCAAGGGTTCTAATGAGATTCAACAAGAAGATGGTCTACATGAGATTGTTGAGATTCTAGAAAATCTCTCTGCACATAAAAAGAAAAAGAGATGAAAGGGTGGGCAGCAACTTTAAGAAAAAGAGCTCTTGCAACTGTCTTTGTAAAATATTCTTGCATGTCTTTTCTTCTGGAGACAAGATAGTCTGATGGAAATAGAGAGTTTATAAATAGATTGATTGGGAGATGGTGGTGTTTTGTAGTTATTCCTTTATAGGGCAATTCAAGTAGAATCATTTTTTTAGGATGCTGTCAAGGTATCTATCAAGGTTTTAGTTCAATTCATCCAAGATATCTTGTAGGAAGCCACTTCATTGCGAGGTGGAAAATTCCTAGTTGGTAAGGTCTATGCCTCTAAAGATGAGTATATGAGGAGAGACATTTGGGAAGCTTTAAGCTTTCTTCATTGGGGGAGACTTCAATTTTATCATAGTCTAGGAGGATAAGAAGGGTTGTAAACCCTTCAAATCAGTATGCTTTAAGCTTTATGCATGATGCTAGCTTCATGGGACTGGCTTATACTTGGTGCAACACAAGGGAGGGGATTAGGTGGATAAGAATAAGATTGAATAGAATGATCTTTATCACCACCATTCTTGTGCAGATACCTAGTTTACATGTCACATCTAGTCCACATTGGATTGGATTATTGTCCATTACTGTTGAGCTATATGTCCAACCTCTTTAAGCCACAAGGATGGATTAAATTTGAGGATGCTTGTTGTCTTATGTGGAGGCCAATTGTTCAGATCACTTGAAGATACTCAATTAGAGGAGGACATGTCATTGTTTTGAATATGAAATTTGTGAGAACCTTGAAGGCTTTAAAGAGGTGGAGTTAAAAAGGAGCGGAGTAGGCTAATTTTCTTCTACAAACCAAGGAAGCTCCAGTGTTGGGACTCACTATAGAGGAGCATGCTGAGCTGTTACGGTTGGTGGTCACCTATAGCACCACTGTGGTCAAAGTAGAAACATAGTGGTGGCAAAGAGCTAGGGCGCACTGGATGGCCAATGAGGATAGGAACACTACTCTTTCCCACAACAACAATGGGAAGGAAGAGGTAGAATAGTATTCGAAGAGTTGTTGACACTTCTTGAAGTAGGATCACGGAGGAGGGCATCCTCTCTACGATAGAGTTCTTCACTAGAAAGTAGGGAGCAAGGAATACAATAAGTCTATACTATTGATTTGTATCCTAGGACTACTCTTTTTAAAATGGCAGCAAGATAGTTTATTTAGCAGGTCATTAGGAGGAAATCAAAGCAGCATTGTTTTCCTGGCCAACAATAAGGGGCTAGCGTTTGATATCCTTACTGGATCATTCATGAAGAGGTATTAGCTGATGGTGGAGATGTGATTGAAGCAATCCAATGCAACCTACACAGGAGTCATACCACAGATGTTGAAGGACACAATAGTTGGTTTGGTTCCCAAGACCAGCAATGTTGAGCAGCCGAAGCAATTTAGGTTCGTTAGTCGATGTATAATTATCTGTAAGATGATTGCTAAGTTGATAGTAAATAAACATAGGGATCATATTGTTGGTTTGGTTTCTTTGGAGCAGAGTGTTTTTTTAACTAGACAGAATTGGTAGGAGTGCATCTTTGAAGGTTATAAGTAAACTAAATTGGCTACATGGGCATGCTTATAAACTACAAGAGAATTCTTAGAAATGTCCAATTGCTGTAAAGGAAATAAATATTTTTAGCTTTCTCCCCCCCCCCGCCTTCCTTTCACTGAGAGAACTCTCATTCTTTGCAAACCACATAACACTAGAGGATCCAATACTCATTCATGCTTTTCTTATTCAAAATGGCTTCCTTTCTCGTCCAACGGATTCTAAAAAATGCTAAATCTCTTATCGAAGTGCCCAAGTCATCCCAATCTGCTAGACTTATCTCAAGATAAAAATGTTGAGGATTAAAAAGAATAAATGTAGGCAACATGACAACAATGCTTCGTGCCTTTTTTTTAAGATAAACTTTTTACGTATCTTGTTGGTTCTATTGACTGTCATGTGAAATGTAATATATTCAATTCAGTTGACTTAATATCAAGTCCAAATTTGTGCAAATGTTCTATTTGGTCTTAAGAAAGGGCCCTTAAGGAAAAAGGGATTAAAGCATCTAAAAAATTCTTAGAGAATTAAGGATATATAGCAGTGGTATCAATAAAATGGATGTGGACCCAAAGTACACCAAATTGGCTTTTTGGAGTTTTCCAAAGTCAGTGAAGCCTGCTGTCAATCTGATCAAGCTTATTTAAATGATATTTAATTCCAACTCAAAAGTCAAGCATAACTTTTTAATCATGCTCTTTTCTTTTTACAACAGAGATTTATCAAGTGAACTTTGATGGACTTATATGAAGTTGACCTTCTTCAAGTTCTTACCTCATTGTGTAACAGTGCCTAGGGGAGCTGTTGACCGAAATTTTCCAATTGTAAAATTAATGGTAGTTGAAGTTGTGAAGTCAATAATAATGTGGCCAAGGAAATGAAATTCTGGTGGGGACACCTGGCACAATGATTTGATTCTTTCTATTTTCTCTTGAAACTGATTGAAGAACGTTACATCTATAGCTTATTATTGGTTTCCACATTTATTTGGCCTAATTTGGTGCTCTGCTTTAGAGCTGATGTTGGAGAAATGATGATTCACCATTTTTTGGAACAGATTCATTTTCATAGAATTAGTTCTATATTTGGTTTAGGTTTATTTGGCATGTTATTTCCAACATATATTCTTGCATTTTCCTTTTTATTATGGGATATTTATAAATAGGCATCACTTTCTATTGTAATAGTTTTTATTATTGAATGAAATGATATTTGAGTTCTCTCAAAGCCTAGATTTAGATTAAAGGATCAATATCCTGGACAGAGAAGGGTGAAGGTTAGCGTTAGGTGGAATTCTTAAAAGTGCCTAGTTAGCCTTAGGTGGAATTCTTAAAAGTGCCTAGTTATCCTTTATTAAAAAAAATCCCTTTCCATCTTCTACTTTCTTTTCAGATAATGCGATTGTCTTCGCATTCTCGCTCGCCTTCAACAAGCACCCGCCTCCAACAACTCACACACGGCGCACGACCCATTGCCTTTGCCCGAGCTCCTTGCTGCCTTCATCCGCACTACTTGCCTCCCCCTAGTCGAACCCTTGGCTTGCCTGCACGACAAAAGTTGTGCACCCACGATCCCACACAAGCAATGTCGCTTACGCCTGCTAGCCCGTGGTGCCTGCTCGTGCTTGCCTTTCATGCGTCGCGCGTTGCTTACACCCGCACCTGTGCTTTCACTCCTGCAACGAAATCGAGTCGGTCTCCCGTGCCGGGTCCTTTACTTCTGTCAGTCCAAGGAATAATAGCAATAGGCTACCTGGAACTCTTAAGCTAAAGTATAAATTATTTTTTAAATCAAATTAATCTAATTATTCAATCTCAATATAAAATTATTTGTTGTACTTGAATTATTTATTTGGCTTTATTTTTGTGATTATAACTATACCTGAGATAACAATTGTTGGATTAATTTACGAGGCATCTAATCTGATTTCTGAGACTCTGGATTTGACTTGTTGAATTAAAATCGACTGCTCTAATCTAAATTGATAATTTTTTTTTTATCAAATGATTCACATTAATTTAATTTTAAAATAATTTAATTGCATATAAATCTTATTTATCATATTATTTATTTAGAATTTTTTGTGCTTAATTAAAATAATTTGTCAATTTTATTGATTATAAATTAAGCATGTCATTCGCATTTTTTTCGTCTCACATCAAATTCACCGTTGTGAAAGATGAAAATACTCGGTAGTTTCACTAATTTATATGGAACTAATAAGATGATTGCGACCACATGCTCTAACCTTTTTAGTTGTTCAGTGGGAAAGCATCAGGCTAATGAATGCTTATACCATGCCAACATATTTGCCAAATCTTGCTCCATTCTCATATTGTCAATTCTTGCTTTTATGTAATTTCAAGGATTATGCTTCATAGGGTATGCTTTTGGTTGATTTGTATTTTGAATAAAGCTAACTT
Organism: Apostasia shenzhenica; assembly: GCA_002786265.1. Taxonomy (NCBI): domain Eukaryota; kingdom Viridiplantae; phylum Streptophyta; class Magnoliopsida; order Asparagales; family Orchidaceae; genus Apostasia; species Apostasia shenzhenica. The sequence goes on from KZ451959.1 coordinate 1,222,679, forward strand.
TCAAATTGGAAGCCTTGGAAAAATATTTTAATCCATTTGAGTTTCTTCTTTTACTAATCATTGTGACCCGCACGTTTTTTTTTGTCTCTTGCACGTCCTACTGATTACAGTTCTTCATATTTTCATGGTGATGTACTTGTCTTTGAGACTTCAGCAGATGTATTGGATTTCTTCTTTTTTTTAACAAATTTATGTACTTTTGGTTAGTTTGAAAACGTTCTCCCTTTTGTTGTGGTTTACGTTGGCATCTATTAGTTGGCATATGATCTTTGTTTATCATAAGATACAGGTTTCTTTGCAAGTTTAAATAGATAGTTTCTTCAGTATACCATTACATCGTATTTTAGTTGTCATGCTTTAATCAAGGTTCATTCATTAGGGATATAATTTTACTTTTCAGGTACAATCACTATCACATAAAGCCCTTGGCTCTGCCATCAGTGATATTGGTTCTGTTGTGAGTATGGTTGATCGGATAGCAGGTTCTGCACCTGGCAATGGTTCAAGAGCTGCTGCTGGTGAAGATTTAGTTGCAATAACAAAGTGCCGTTTGCAAGCGAGGAACTTCATGTCGCAAGATGGAGGTGCATCTTCGAAGAAGATGAAACGCAATACAAGTGCTATGCCATTGAATAATGTTTCAACAGCTGGCAGTGTAAATGACAACTTTATGCAATTTAGTACTCTTGATTCATTTGACTTTGAATCAACAGCAACTTCTCGTGCCAAAAGGCACAAAGTTGAGGTACTTCCATTATTTCATTAATTTTGAACTTTTTTAATTTGTCATTGTAATTTACTTGGAAATGTTCAAATTATGGTTTATAATTGACTTGTGGTTAATTTGTTTGACATTTTTCAAATTCCTTAGTAAGGGGTAAGAATAGGAATTATAGTACCATTGGAGGAGGAGACACATGATTAGCCATTTTAATTTTACTAGTGTTGTCATGCCACATGGCATGACCATGGAAGTAAAAAAATGGAAGAATTCTTGCCTTGAATCTGAGGCTAGTGCCAGCTCATTGTCAGAGGCTTCCATGCGTGCTGAACATCCACTCTTAGTTGAGTTCCTTGCAGTACCGATGCCTTTGATGACGAGAAGATGATGCTGAATAGAAACTCAAGGGCACTGGCTACTCCAACAAAATTCTGTTGTGTGAGTGAAGCCTAGTCTTCATTACCTATTCGAACACTGCATTCTCCAAATGCTTTTATTCTCCCCTTTTGCTTGAACCACAAATCAATATATTGGTGTTGGTGCCTTGTGAATCCACTTAATTTAGCTTTATACCCTTGAGTCAGCAGTTACATTTCTAGTGTTATAGCTTCTTTCATATCTACTTTTGTAGAAAAGTTGGTCATTATGAAGGATCAGATATATCAAATTTCATGACTATTCGAGATTTTTCTATGAACTTGATTTTAGGAAGTTCATTATAAAGTAATTACACAATGACTTTTCCATGTCTAGTTACTCAATTTAAATTCCACCTATAATAGAATTATATGTGGACTTTTCCATGTCTAGTTAATTTAAATTCCACCTATAACAGAATTATTTGTCCTTGTTTCTGATGGAGCAAAGTTTCCCTCTATTGATGATAAAGGATACATTCAGTATCAAGCCGAACGACAAACATCTCAGCCTGGGAAAGACGTATCAATGCACTACAAGTTCCACCAATGATGCAACCATCTTCTCCATGAGTGCCGAGCGTTCTAGGCGCTCATCAACAAGTTCATTGAGAAATGATACTTGACTAGGGACCAAAAGATCAAAGAACTCCATTTGAAGACCTCTGGGGCACTATCCTTCCAAGAAGGCAATACCTCCGAGATCTCCTCCAAAACCCATGCGACAAAGAACACAGGATTTTGGCAGCATGCATCAGAACTCATTGCAGTACATCAAAATGAAAACTGATGGCTATTCATATTGTCAAAGGAAGATGCAAAACATATTAGAAAAAAGAATAAAATTTAGTCCAATTGTCATGATTTGTAATCTCCGTGACTATTCGAGCATCTTAATCTTACAACTAGTACTTACACACCTACATAGTCAATAGAGTTTTCAATCATAATAAGTTACAACAAAAATCAAGTTTAACCTAAAACTAGTTTTAAAAATAAGGAACTTTGGTGCATGCTATATGTTGATAACACCCAATAATAGTTATTCATCAAAAAGAAACACCCAATAATTGTTGTTAGGGTAGGTCCGCTTGATCCCAATTTGTTTGATTGGAGACCGGCTCGCTGTCCAGTCTAATTTGATGTCAAAATTAGATTGCATATCAGACCAAACTAAATTATAATAAATTAATCTATTTCTGTGACATTTACATTTTTATAATGACTGTAAATAAATTTGTTATTATGAACATGTGGTATATACAGTTATCCTTTTGAATTTTTATATATAATGGTGAATCACTGTTTTGATCAGTTTGATGACCTATCCAACTAATTCGACCTTGAACTAGATGGTAGGCCAGGTTCTTTTTTTTCAACGTTGCTTTTAAAGATGATTCTCCACTGTCATTATGCAGGTCAACCATGCTTTACAGGAAGAAATTAGGGGAATAAATCAGTGGCTTATTGATACAGTAGTCAGCATCAGTGATGAAGATTCTGATTCAATTGTTACTGCATCTGAAGGTGGCGATGGAACAATTATCAAATGCTCCTTCAGTGCTGTATCTTTGAGTCCTAGTCTGAAAGCACAGTTTTCTTCTAAGCAAATGGTTAGCTTCAAGCACATAAATGAAATACTTTTCATTGAATCACTTCTGATCATTTTTTAAATTGGCATTCTTCTTGTACCAGTCACCAATTGCTCCTTTGAGATTGTTCGTTCCTGACAATTATCCAAATTGCTCTCCAATACTTCTTGACAAGGTTCCAGTTGAGACCAGGTGAGATGCAGTAATTTTTGAAAGGGATAATTACATGTCACACCTAAAGTTGTCTTTATTACTTGTTTAACTCCCAATGAGAAATATGTATATTTATCACCCTTATCTTGGATGGATAAATTATAATTTACTGTTAAAAATTTCCATCTGTCACCCTCTAAAAGATGTAGTAATTGTAATTATAATTCAAATTTGAGGGTGACATATGTAAATATTCATCTTGAAGGATTAAATGAGTGAGATAGGAAACTTTGGGGTGACATGTAAATTCCACTTCTTAGAATATGTATTAGGCATGGGATCAAGTTAAGTTCAAGCGAGTTGGCCTTTGCTTGAAATTAAAGTTCTAGATTTTAAGTTGAGTTTGATTCGAGCCATTTAAAATCTGTTCTGAGATGTGGTACCAATTCTTGAATCATATATGCATTATACCTCTTTATTTTGAATATATACATATTAATAACACTGCAGTTAATAAGTTATTGAAATTCGTAATAAGTTATTATAGTATATATGCATGTATGCATATATATATACTTTAATATCTTACTTGCGCTTTTTACAACACGTCAATATGCATCGAGTTTCTAACATGATTGTGTCTCGTTTGTTCTTTAACTCTCCTATTTTGAATATTCAGCGACGAATCTGACGATTTATCGATCAAGGCAAAATCGAGGTTCAGCATCTCCCTGCGATGCCTTTCGCAGCCTATGTCTCTTGGAGAAATGGCTAGAACTTGGGATGCTTGTGCAAGGCAAGTGATTGTGGAGTATGCTCAGCAGATGGGGGGTGGTAGCTTCAGCTCAACCTATGGTACATGGGAAAATTGTGTGAGTGCTTGATGCTTGCCCTCCAGAAAAATTAAAATTTTTAACATACTTTTACTGATTCTTCAGCTCGGCTTTTTGGACTCTAAACATTTAAAGGCTCATTTTTGTTATGTGGTTTAAAATGTTCATGTGGTTAAGTTTTCATTTTAAGTGCTGAGGTCTATGATTATTAAATTGTGCGTCATGTTTATTTTGTACAGAAATGCATGTCACATGCAGTTACTTCTGATGTAAATATTTGTTTGCTTGTTCCAGAACTTTGAATGTTGATAAAAATGCCATGTTTGATTGTTCAAGTTGTGCATCATCTTTATTCAAACTTATAAAGCACAGATGTTGGCTTGTTACAAAGCACAGGTACGATACGATGATACAGATGTGATACTATTTAAAAACGATAAATACAACAAATCTAAAAAGGTAAAATATGAACACGCCAAAATACGACAAATAAATATAGGAGATATAACTATTCGTAGATATAAATTTTAATAAATGTATCATATAATCATATATAAGATGTAACTTATATGATAAGAGTAGTCATTTTTTATAGGCATCAAATACAAATATCCCGATGGTGCTTCATTGTTGGCATATGTTTCTTTCTTTCTTTCTTAAATGCATGCTGTTGCTTCAGATGTGAATATTTATTGACTTGTTCATATATAATTCTTTGAATGAGAAATGAGTATATCCGAAAGAAAATTTGTGTTGCACCAATTGAGGATAAACTTAGAGAAAGTCGGCTTCGATGGTTTGGACATCTAAATCGTAGGCCAATTGAAGCTCCAGTTAGAAAAATTGAGTTATTAGATTTTGCCCATGTACAAAGAGGAAGAAGGAGATCAAAGAAGACATGACAAGAAACTATAAGGAGTGATCTTAGTTTCTTAAACTTAGATAAGAATTTGGTAACTGATAGAGCGCAATGGAAACAAAGAATTCATGTAGCCGACTCCACCTAGTGGGATAAAGGCTTGGTTGTTGTTGTTGTTCATATATAATTCTTTGCCCCTATTTTTTTCCTCTTGAATCATATGAATGTTCATTTCTGTTATGTGGGATGATAATCCTTTCAGATCAGAGCTAAGGAAATGTGGTTTATTTATTAGTAATGCGGTAAATTATGTGTGCACATATTTTATGCTTGTATGTATGTATGTAGGTAGGTAGGTAGGTTCTAATGTTTAATTATTAAAGTGTGCATTTGTTTGTTGTTGTCAAAATTCGTCACTAAAAGCTTATTTGATTGGGCGTTAAATTTAAGAACAGAGAAAATATTTTATTTTATAAAATTGATGAAAAAAAATTTTATTTTAATATTAAAAGGTGTGAGTATATAACAACAACAATAACTAAGTCTTAATTTCACTAGATGGGGTCGGCTACATGAATCCTTTGTTTTCATTGCGCTATATCAGTTACCAAATTCTTATCTAAGTTTAAGTAACTAAGATCACTCCTTATAGTTTTTTGTCATGTCTTCTTTGGTCTTCCTCTTTGTACATGGGCAAAATCCAGTAACTCAATTTTTCTAACTGGAGCTTCAATTGACCTACGATTTAGATGTCCAAACCATCGAAGCTGACTTTCTCTAAGTTTATCCTCAATTGGTGCAACACCAATTTTCTTTCGGATATACTCATTTCTCATTCTATCTTTTCGTGTATATCCACACATTCATCTTAACATCCTTATTTCTGTAATATTTATTTTATTTGCATGTTTCTTTTTTGCAGGCCAGCATTCAGCACCTTGATTTTAAAAGGTGTGTAGGATGTGAAATAAAATTGATTGTAAGGTTGAATTTGCGTTAGATGTGAAATAAAGTAATTAAAATTTATAATAAATATAATATATTATTAAAATATAATTTTATTCATTTTTGGGTTTTAATCAACAAGCCTTAAATCTGAGATTTCAGAAAATAGGAGAAAAATGATGGAAGAGAGAGAAATGAAGAACAGGTAGACCAGAGAATTTTTTTGTGAAAATTTCAAGTAATTTGGAAAAAAAATTATGTAATAAATAAGATTTATACAATACAGTTGAAAGACGTAGAGTTTATTTAGAGTAAATTATCTCTGGGTCCTTGAGATCATTTGAGCATTTCAAATAGATTTTTAAAATTTAAATTATTTCACATGAATTTTTGACTTTTAGTTTTGATCTTAATTTAGTCATTTTAATAATTATATAATTGCTAAAAGACAAAAATATTACTTCCATCTCTTACCTCTAACAAGTGCGGTCGTCGCTACGCTGCAGCTTAGAGTTAATAGCAACTAAGTTTTAACTTAGGCTTACGTTCAATTAATTTTTTTTTATTTTTAAATTAATCAAATAAATTTTTTAGTTTGAAGTAAATGTAAATAGGTTTTTTAGTATAAGGATAGTTTTTAATTGATGAAAAGTTTAGATTTTATTTTTATTTAAATTATTAATTTAATATTTAAATTAATTAAATTAATTTATTAATTGGAGAAAATATTTTTCAATTTATCTTTTTATTAAGCCAAGTAACTTATTTATATGTTATTTTAGATAAAAAATCTAATTAATTAATTTAGAAATTAAAATAACTTGAATATATACAGTACTAAACTAGAGCATTTAATTGCTATTAATCTGAATCTTAGGTTGACATGCATTTATTGAAGTTGTACATTTTTTTTGTTGGGCTTTTTGATTTTAACATTAATATTTTTATAGTCAAGTGAAATTTCTGTAGTTTGATCTGTTGGATTAGCTTCAATTTGCTTAGAATTAAACGTGGAAAACAAATGAGAAGTTGATTTGAAAGCCATTTTGCTCTAAATGTAATCAATACAATTAAAACTCACAAAATTTGTAGAATTTTGGGGTATTTACATATAAAAAATTATGATTATTATGCTCTTTTTTAAATGCATGTTATATTATAGTTTAAATTTATGAAGAGTGATGTATCTGAGATCATAATTTTGATCTCAAGATGATTGACATTTTGATCATATGACTAATCGAGAATGCTCACATCTCAATATCTCATATTACAACATTTATTGAACTAAATGTCCCCTAAATCACATCTCACAAATACAACTTCTACTTCATGAATTTGAGTTCAATTATGTCAATGATCATCATAAGAACCTTTAATCCAGAATCAGCTTTGGCTACAGCTCAACCACGACACGATGAACTTTGTGGCCGCCCAATGGCAAGCTCTCTAACTGCAGAATCAGGAGGCCGCTCGAGGCGTCGAAGTCGAACTCAACAGGTTCAGCTTCCAGTAAGCATCTTCTTGGCTCAGCTGAAGAATAGAATCCCAGTCTTCCACACCCCTTCACTTCCAAGCAAACATTTCCCACCTCAAAGCTCCTGCTATGAGCCTTCTGCAGAGGAAGCTCATTCAGATCATTCACAAGAGTGGAGTCAAGTTCCAGCAATTCTGCATCATCACCCAATACCTCGTATGTGAGGCCATCTATGGCGCCACCGCCATTGTACATGTCCAACAGGCCCAGTGTAGCAAACCAAAAACCTGGTGCTAAAACCTGCATTGAATTCTGATGTGGGAACACAGCTCGAAATTTAAAAAAAATAGTCTCAATTTGAAATACGTTAAAGTATAGTCAAATCGTGATTCAAATTTGTTAATGGAGAAGGTGAGTCCAATACATAAGTGAATAGACACACATTAACCCAACAAGTCTAGCCCAATGTGTAAAAGTATCACTTATCCATAAGCATCACAACTTATTGTTGAACTATTAATATGGGATAATTGCTCACGTGCTGTAATGCCCATCGCAAATATTGTCTGCTTTGGCTTCAAAGAAATTGTATGGTTGAGCAGCTTCCAGGGAAGATCACCCTATATTGTCCGCTTTGGTTTTTGAGAAACTGTGTGGTTAAGCAGCTTCCCGAGGAGGTTACCCATACCAAGACTATTTTGACTCAAGTACACTTAACAACGGAGTTTCTTATCATTAGCCTTACCGTTTTGCCTCAAAATATGTCTATAAAGATATGAGTGAGTTTTCATATATACCCAGCATCTCTCTTATACTTTGTCGATATGAGATTTGCGTAAGGTGCACCTATCACAGAATTACCTATGCATCCCCAACAAACATTACTTTGAGCTAATTTCAAGCTGGTAGTGTTCTACTTAACAAATGATTCAAGTTCCTCAAAGTATTCGTATGTGTGTGTACTGTTTTAGTCTTACGTACGTACGTGTAGGTAAAGATATCAGCACTATGTTGTCGACGTAAGCAGCTATATGCACAAATACAGATACAACACTTCTCTAATTTAGAAACTGGAAGCTATTTCAAATTTCACAAATTTTGAGATTTGGAAGGAAAATGAAGTTCATGAGAATAGAATATAGTGTCCTGCTCGATAAACGATTCAAGCCTGCTTAAACATGCATCTTTCTATAATCTGCACTAATATATGACATTTCCAGCCACCTGGAAAGATTGAGAACTCAAAATCAGAGCTGTCATCGATAATTTCGATCACACCCTCACAGAAATTTAATCAGTTCAGTAAAAACCATAAAGTAACACAGAAACTGTATATAGAGAACAGTTCAAATATCCCTGGTGGAGGTGACAGTAACGACATGCTCTAATGTATTTGATTCATGCAGAGAAGAAATTCAAAGATGGAAACCAGCCCTAAATTTTCTCAAATCTTGAGTCAATCAGGAAAATATTTAAAATATTGTAGTTGGTGTGATCGACCGCAGTTTGAAAGGACTGAACATCAAAATGAGCCAATTAATTACAAGTATGCATGTATGCGTATTTGTGTTTGTTTGTATAACATCTCATGATCTCATTGTAGAGATATTGTCCGCTTTGCCTTAGGAAAACTGTGTGACTTGAGCGCTTGTCAGGAGGTCACCCATCCAGCATGCTCAACTATGGAGTTTTCCATCACTAACCTCATGGTTTTGCCCCAAAAGGCGTCTCTACCATTTGAGATCACGTTATCTAATTATACAGCTCAGGATCTCCCTCCATTTTCGATGTGGGTCGATTCATTCCTGTGCCCCTCTCACCACTCATTATTCGACCTAGAAGCCTGCCAGGAGCAGCACTTTGACACAGTGATTCCTTTCTCTTAGGACATCACCCGACAATCACTCCCCGCCCTCTTCGGCCATGGGCATTACAGGCCCACCAGCTTCCGCCAGGTTCGTCCTCGAACCACATCGCACTGCGGGAGATCGACTCTGATACCATATTGTAACATCCCGTGATCTAATTGTAGAGGTATTATCCGCTTTGACTTTAGGAAAACTGCGTGACTTGAGCGCTTCCCAGGAGGTCACCCATCCCAGTACTACTCCAACCCAAGCACGCTCAACTATGGAGTTTTTCATCACTAGCCTCACGATTTTGCCCCAAAAGACGTTTTTTTATTGTAACATCCCGTGATCTCATTGTAGAGGTATTGTCCGCTTTGACTTTAGGAAAACTACGTGACTTGAGCACTTCCCAGGAGGTCACTCATTCCAATGCTACTCCAGCCCCAGCACGCTCAACTATGGAGTTTTCCATCACTAGCCTCACGCCCCAAAAGCCGCCTCTACCATTTGAGATCACGTTATCTAATTATACAGCTCAGGATCTCTCTCCCCTTCTGATGTAGGTCGATTCATTCTTGTGCCCCTCTCACCACTCATTATTCGGCCTAGAAGCCTGCCAGGAGCCGCACTTTACCTCAGTGATTTATTTCTCTTAGGACATCACCCGGTGATCACTCCCCTCCCTCTTCGGCCACGGGCGTTACAGGCCTTCCAGCTTCCGCCTAGTTCATCTTCGAACCACATCGTACTGTGGGAGATTGGCTCTAATACCATATTGTAACATTCCATGATCTAATTGTAGAGGTATTATCCGCTTTGACTTTAGGAAAACTGCGTGACTGAAGCGCTTCCTAGGAGTTCACCCATCCCAGTGCTACTCCAGTCCAAGCAAGCTCAACTATGGAGTTTTCCATCACTAGCCTCACGATTTTACCCCAAAAGACGTCTCTACCATTTGAGATCACATTATCTAATTATACAGCTCAGGATCTCCCTCTCTTTCCAATGTGAGTTGATTCATTTTTGTGCCCCTCTCACCACTCATTATTCGGCCCCCTCTCACCACTCATTATTCGGCCTATAAACCTGCCAAGAGCCGCACTTTGCCTCAGTGATTCCTTTCTCTGAGGACATCACCCGATGATCACTCCCCGCCCTCTTCGGCCACGGGCGTTACAGGCCCACCAGCTTCCACCTGGTTAGTACTCAAACCACATCGTACTGCGGGAGATCGGCTCTGATACCATATTGTAACATCCCGTGATCTAATTGCCCCAAAAGACGTTTTTTTATTGTAATATCCTGTGATCTTATTGTAGAGGTATTGTCCGTTTTGATTTTAAGAAAACTGCGTGATTTGAGTGCTTCCCAGGAGGTCACCCATCCTAATGCTACTTCAGCCCAAGCACGTTTAACTATAGAATTTTCCATCACTATCCTCACGGTTTTGCCCCAAAAGACGTCTCTACCATTTGAGATCACGTTATCTACTTATACAACTCAGGATCTCCCTCCCTTTCCGATGTGGGTCGATTCATTCATGTGCCCCTCTCACCACTCATTATTCGGCCTAGAAGCCTGCCAGGAGCCGTACTTTGCCTCAGTGATTATTTTCTCTCAAGACATCACCCGGCGATCACTCACCGCCCTATTCAGTCACGGGCGTCACAGTTTGTGTATATAAATTAGCACAATGTTGTTGACTCAGGTGGTTGGATGTGCTTGGTGATTGCTAGAGTGCAAAATATGTACTTCCCTACTTGTGAATGGTTGGTTGTCAAACTCCAAATCAAGGTTTATGTGAGTCAGAAACTTGAAATCAAAATTTTTTACACTAGGTTCGAAGCGAACAGAAGTTAGACATGCACTCCATAAACCGTTGGAAAAAGTCATACAATCAAAAATTAAAAGCTGCATATAGAGGACAGCTCCACTAACCCTGATGGGGGAGACAGTGAAGACCTCATGCTCCAAAGTCTTTAGTGATACAAGCAATGCAGATTCCCCAGGAACTATGATGACTTCTCCAGTTCCGTGACAGTAGAAAGCACAATCACCATTCCAGTTTTGCTCCATAGCTGCCTCCGAAATGAGGTGGACGTCGCTCCCCCTGACATTAGTGGTGAGTGCCACCGAGTTAATGTGTTGGTGGAAGATGTTCTTCTTCTCCGATGAGCTCCAGGCAGCACCCTGACAGTTGTAGATGCCAAGAACTCCAGTGAACTTGTTCATGTTCCATATCTTAAGCAGGCTTTTGCCATCACGAGTTGGATCAGTGAAGAGGCAGTCAACTGTGGGGCGGCCGGGTAGCCTTGCTCGGAGGATGGATCCATCCGGCAGCACAAGCTTCCTCAGCAGCTCAAAGTTGTGTTTCCCAGGAGCATCACTGTTTCATCAAATGAAAGCCATAGATGATGGATCAATCAAAACAAATAAACTCTGTTTGAATTTGGTGTAACCACTCTAATAGACAAACAGTTTTTGACATGATCTCAACAAACTGTTTTGAACTGGATTAAAATAAACACACTAGCTAAGGCTCCAAAAACCATTTACAGCTACCTGAAATCACTCGACAATGAAAGCTACAGAGCAGAGACCATGCAGCCACAAATTGATTCATGCATCAGGTATACTATGGCGAAATCACAGCACTGATATCACTTCTCAAAGGCAAATAATTGAGAAACAGAAAAGAGAGTCAATAGATATCACTCATCAGACGCGACTTAATAGTGACAAAACAAAAGTTCCCAAAGCTTTTGCTCACGGATCGACTCAAAAAAGAGAACAAAAACAAGTTTTTTAAAGAATCCTGAACAAGCTAATTTTAAAAACTGTAGGCTGTAGAGCGGGCTAGTTGGTCATTTACCCAGGTGCCATGATCTCACCTAACATAAACTGGGCCGCCGCTTATGGCCCGGGATGAAGCATGGTACTCGCCGGCAGGGTGGAGAGAGTGGAACATGTCCCAGTCCGGCAGCATGAATTCGCCTAGGAAGACGCTGTTGTATGCCACAGAAGCAATGTGTATAGTATGCGATATTGGGTCTCTAGGGTAGAAATCATCCGACGCCCGAACCACCGCGGTCTGCTTCTCGCTGGCATAACATCAACAGAAACAGAGCATTCATCAGCAAAGCGTCCGAACCCAAGTTTCAATCTTTTTGGGGAAGAAGGGGAAAGAGACAAAGTAACCAGTAGAGCCCATCGGAGTGATGGCTCATGCAGGCGATGCAGCCATTGTCGGGAAAGTTCTTAGCAATGGAGGCGTCGAGGGCGTGGTGGTAGTGCCTGGCGAGCTCTACCCTGCCGCCATGGCCGGCGCCTAGAGTCTCCAGGATGCTCTGCACGTCTACCTTAACTCCATCGACGCCGGAGGCCGCCAGGTACTGGTGGAGCTCGTCATAGAACTTGTGGACGGTTTTTGGGTTCATGAGGCCGAGCCCCTGTAGTGTAAGCACATCCGTCTTCATCCATGGCTCGTTCTCAATCACTCCCGGCGAGATCTTAGGGAACTGGATCATGGAATCGTATTCCTCCATCCCTCTCGCAGTCGGTCGGACACCGCCCCAGTAGCCGGCGAGCGCGTGCCACACGTAGACGTACTTAAGCCCGTATTTCTTCTTTGCGATGGAGACGATGCTCTCGATCCCCGCCGATGGGTTCTCTTTGCTCTGGAACTTCGAGTTCTCCTTGATCCCCGTCAGCCGCAGCAATGTGTTAGCCGGCGCCGACGAGCTGTCGGCGGAGTCGGAGCCTACCGATTGCCAGCCGTCGTCTATGATGATAAACTTTGGCGGAGCGCCGCCGTAGATGAGGCTGCGGAGGCCGGTCTCGACGCCTTCCTGTGTGATTTCCTGGTAGAATGCGTCCCAGGTGCACCAGCCAAAGCAATCGACAATGCCGGGCAGCCGCTTCTCCCCTCGAAGGCGGAAGGTTTTGAGGTAAGATCTGACGGCGAGGACGCCGCCGGAAACGGCTGCGAAGGGGTCGGAGGCCGCAGCGCCGACGAACACGGCGTGGGAAAAGGATGCGGCCCGGATCTCGACGTCGCCGCTCTCAATGCAAATCTCTAGCTGGTCCCTGGGGTTCCCCTGAAGCGACGCGCGAAATGAGCCTTCGATGATCGGAAGAAACACGGTGTACACCGTCTCTCCGATCTCCGGATCGAGACCCCTGCTCTCCACCAGCAGAAATTGCGTCTCAAAAGGGACTTCGCTTCCCCTGTTCCCCATCCTCTGCGCCATCCACCACAGCTTGAAGCGGAAGCACGCCATGAACCTTACATCGCTGAATCAAGCCAGCAGAGAGATCAAACAATCGCAGATTCAGATCTAAGAACGAATTGGATAGAGAAAAGAAGAGGCGTCGAACCTGAGACTGCCGAGGGGAAAAACATGGCGGCAGCTCGGCTCCGAGAGATTGGCGCCGAGAAAAACGCCTTCGACGGGGCCGGAGCTGACAGCAGAGCTCGAGATCACGTAATCTGGCACGGCAGAGAGGACGGTGCGGCCCTTGACCACAAGATTCCTCTCAGAAACCTCAACCGACGGCGAGATCGTCATCTTCCCCGATCGTTCTCCGGCGGCCTTCTCGACGCCCAAAAGGAGGGTAATCGATCTACCCTGAAAAAAACCACCTCCTACAGTGAGAAAGACGTTGCGATGGCGATGGATCTTCAAAGACGTGTGCATACTTACCTTGACGAGAGGACGACGGGCAATGGAGGAAGGGATGAAGCGGACGGATCTGCAAAAGAGAGGTGGGAAAGCAGGGGAATTTATGGAGGAAATATGGAGAAGTGAGGGAAGGGTGGAGCTGCCAGCGGCGATGATCCCCATGGCTGGCTCCCAGAGGCGCCGGCCGGAGGTCGACGACCATTGGCGGGTTGTACCTCAAATGGTCGTTGGAGAGAGAGAACGACTTGAGAGACGTTATATATGAGGTTGAAAGTGAAACCGGATGAAATTACCTTTTCACCCTCCAAAACATCATCATTTTACAATTTTCCCACGTATTGTGCCCTTGAGAATTGAGATGGATAAAAAGCTGGATCAGACCGCCCAGTTAAACGATTCAACAAAATTAGATAAAAAAATATAATAATTAATATATTTTAAATAAATAAATTTTATTTTAAATATTTATTATCATATTTGGTAGATAGTTTTGCTGAACGTATTATCTTTTTTTAGTTTTTAATAAAAAATATTGATTTATTGATTTAACATATTTAATGATTGATCTAATCTATTTAATTATGAACTGAACTGTAGACTTATTTTTTTATTTCAATATGATTTTTATAACATTATTGTTAAATTTTAGCAATATCAATATTTGTATGAAAGAAAAATAATTAAATTATTATTTAAAAGTGGTATTTTGGTATATTATAAATTAAAGTGGTTTTTAGCCGTATGACACAAAAAACTTCAATATTTACTTATTAGACACCCTAAAGTTAAAAATTATATGACACACACTTATTTATTTTAATTTTACAACCAACACACCCTAGTTGAAAAATCTTTACATTTTATTTAAGTAAACCATACTTAAGTTATGTTTTAACTTAAATAAGGTTCATAGGAATAAAATCTAACCCCTTTTGTATCTTAAATTAAATCTAATCGTTAAGATGAGCATCTAACGATTAGATTTAAAATATTGTACATAAATAATAGATTTAAATAGTTTTTAA